>NW_021026009.1:163880-304393 GCF_004153795.1 Camellia sinensis | reverse complement strand
ATCAAAACTCTAAAGAACCAATGATATTCAGACATGTGGCAGGTAAAGGACAAGCCACATCAGCAAACAAAGACCTACAAAGTTATTGCCACTGCACATCGCCATTAATGCAGTCCATCACAGCATTTATTACGACAACACCTCTCCGTCGGAATAACACCCCCTCACCCTACACGCTCGCTCGAGCGAAGACTTGGTCGCTTGAGCGACCAGACACAGAAAACTCTCGCTCGAGCCAAGAAGCTCTCGCTCGAGCCAAAAACTCAAACCTTCAGGTCTGCAACCAGAAGCACGCTCGAGCGACATACCTCTCGCTCGAGCGAAGAACAAACCCAGACCGCTCGAGCCAAGAAAATCTCGCTCGAGCCAAGAAATACAACTCTCAGGTCCAGAACCAGGTGCAAGCGCTCGCTCGAGCGAAGCTACTTTGGCTCGACCCACCAGACACGAACACAACTCTCACTCGAGCGACAAACTCCTCGCTCGAGCGAAGGGCCAAAGATCTGGGCAGCAACACTAGGCTCCCAAACACAACCAACCTGAAACAAACCTGCCCAACACATCCTATAACTCAATATACAAAGTAGAGAGGATGCAAACAAGATAATAAACAACTACCAACATCCACGAACACATGTCCGGATCACTGTACAACAAGGGTAAACCCGGAATCGCTATAATAAATACCATAAAGTTCTAGTGGTTGATGGATTTGAGACGATGTTTCGATTTTTGGCGACAACTCTGTTTCGATTTCTGCGATCTGCGAATGGGGCTCAAATAGGGCTCCTTGATCTGCGATTTACGAAATAGGGGAGAATGCACAAAGTTAAGAAGTCCGCAGTAGCAAATACTGACAAGGCAGCTATGACAATTACAAAGATCTGTTCAAGCCCACTGCCAGTAAAATGTACAAGCAACAACTGCACTGTTAGTAATGGGCGCCCATGTGGCATGACCATTTAAATTTGAATTTGATCCTTATCCAAATAGGTTTTGAATTTGAATTCAAAACTATTTAGGATAACCACTCAAGATACAGATATTATCAGTTTTAACTGATATGGATAGATATAATATATATTAGATATTATCAGTTTTAACTGATATGGATAGATATAATAATATATTATATATCTGATAAATGGTTATGGGTAATTAAGTGAGAAACAACGTATGATTTGTTTCTACCCATATACTGTCTCTCTCCCAAAAACAATAATCAAGTCCTTTGCACTGTGAGTTGTGTGGGTGATATTTAATCTGTGATATCACTCCACTGCTGGGTTGGTTTATCAGTTTTCTGAAGCACGTGATTTATCCAAGAGGTTCTATCATTGAAAGGTATGATCTGATTATTTTATCCGCTGCATATTTTAATATGTTTTAATTTACATGCACTAACTCAAAAGTACAACAAAACCCAATTGAAATTCATAAACAGAAGAAACATTAAACAGCCCAATACATAGACAGATTTTTTATCAGATAGTGATTGACAAACTGTTAAGTTGAGGTCAATGAGACAAGGTTGTAGGCATAATCACTCCAGAAAATGCACCAGCCATCGTCCCCAAAACCTCCAAGTATGAAGGTCATACATAGACTGATGATTGATCAGATAGCGATTGATAAACTGTTAACTTGAGGTCAATGAGACAAGGCTGTAGGCATAGTCACTCCAGAAAATGCGCCAGGCATCGTCCCCGAAACTTCCAAATATGAAGGTCTCCCCAGTCTTGACATTGTGAGTAATATAAGGACCTGGTATGTGAAGGAGACATATGACCACTTCATTCTTCACCCAAGCAATTGGTATAAAAAATGAATCCTGGGCAGGCCAAGAGAACAAGCCGTTCAACTCGTCACTCAATGTACATTTTTGAGCCAAGTCAATTTTGTGGATCTTCCTCCACTCACCACTCATGGGATCAGACACTACAAAAACATCGAATAATGTTCCAGGAATCAACCGAACTAGGCAAGACAGCGATTTTCCCCTTGCTACATAAGAAAAACCACAAGATTTACTCTTAAAAGCCGGCCTTGGAAACTCATAAAACATTTCAGATTCCACGTCCAAAGCAACAACGTAAGTATCATACTTGTTACCCCAATAAAGAAATCCTTCATTATATACAGGAATATCTCCCAATATACTGCAATAAGGATCAGATAATTTGTTACTATTAACCAGTTTCCATGCATGATCTTTTCCCAGAGTAATCATCATGCATTTGAAGGCTCCGCTGTATTCATCAGATTTATAGATGGAACAACACTTTACATTCCATCGTTGAACGAGCATATGCTAATGAGAATGAGGGGGGTTATTCCGAAGGCCAACTAAATGAAGGAACAAGTAATCTTTGCTTCGTGACAGGATTTGCAACATGAAGTGTATTCTGCTCACCCAAAAGCAGTACTAGACCATCACAAGTAGCCTGAACAATTCCTGGAAATGGTAAACTTACCTCTGTCACTGTGACATTCATTTTCCCCAAATCAGCAAACCAGGCACTATATGGAGGGTTAATTCCTTGGATGAACAGGCTGGTGGTGCAACGAAGAAGGTGTTCCTTAATGAAAAGAGGGTCATGGATTATGTTATACCACTGCCGACAAACATACCTCATTGAATTGTAAAGAATATCGGCGGGAAGCTAGACAAGGATGCAGAGGAAGAGAAGGCATGCTGCTCTTCTTCTTTTTATTTGAACAGGCCTTTGTGCGGCTGACTCTCCCATTTGAAACTTTTCGTCCATTCATCTAACAAAGATACACAAACCTATTAAACAAATTACTAAGAGGAAACTGACATGGAAATGAATTTACAAAGAATAAAGCTGCCGAGGAGACTTCCAAGTCCCAAAAGTGGATCAAGAGAGCACCAAATGACAAGTTGCACCAACATGATTGCACCCCCAAAAAATTAAAAGGAAATTAAAAAATATATTTGAGTAAATCCAGAAAGATATGCCAGCAATTAGCCAAAACCGACAAAGACTAAACCCCAGAATATTCATATTATCTGGAGCAAATGGAACAGACGGTAGAATTGGGTTTTTGTCATCACAAAAGACGGACTATCTTTGAAAAGAAATGTGTGCTCAGTCCCAATTTTTTGGTCTACCTTTGAAAATCTTTCTTCTTTAAGGAAGCATTCTTTACTGCATTAATGCTCAAGTAATAGAATAATAAAAAGGAGGATGCTGAAAGGGAGATAGAAGTAACAACATTTTTATATATCACACTGTCAATTGCATTTGCACTAATACCAAAAGGACAATATTTGAAAATCAAGAGATCATCTACCTTGACTTATCAAAGTAAAGTAGACAATCACAAAACAAAAGGTGGACTAGTACTATAAATAACGTGCATATTGTGGTATAACAAATAAATTATTCGAATAATCAAAATGGAATATGCGATGAATCAACAGACTCAAAGAGCGTTCAATGTAAAAAATCTATACCCATAGTAGTGTGTTAATTATGTGTTAGTGCTTTTTTATTTTATATTAGATTTAAATTTAATAAAAAAGTGTTTAAAAATTATTTTCAATTATTTTATCAAATATTCATATTAATCAAATTAAGAGAGATTTTTTTTTTTTTATCAAATTCAGAATTTATCAAATTTTGAATTTGATGGAAAAAAAAAAGTCCGCCCCCCCCCCCCTGCCAAAAAAAAAAAAGTTTGATGAAATGGGAAATTTGGAATAAGACATGAATTTGAAAAAAATAATAATAATTGATGAAAATTTTACAAAAGAGTTAAGGTAGTTTATATCAAATTAAGTTTTTTTATTTATTTAAATTTAAAATCTTATTAAGTAAAAAATAAACATAATTGTTATATTGGTTGAGATGTAATGAATATTTTATAGAATATAGAATGAATTTAAATTATTTACTAATAGTTTTAGATAAAATTCAAGCTAAATATTAGGATATAGGATATCTACGTATAAAAAATGAGATCAATCACATAAATACAATCCTATAAGAAAGCACTAATTATTTTGGAAAATATTATTAAAATTATATTAATCATTATTTTTTTAAACATAAAATCTTTTATGGAGTTTCAAATATCTAATAATTTGATTTTTTTTTTTTTTTTCAAATAATCTACTCAACAAATGAAGCCCAACAGCCTCACAGCACGGTGTTGTGTTGGGGAATGACTCCTCTCTATACTTTTATCCACCATATTCTTTCATATTTTATTTTTTGAGTTCCATTTTAAGCCCATAATGATAATCTAAACCGTTCATCTTGTAATCCCAACAATTTAAATGAGTTATATAAAATTAATTTCATCGAATATTATTGAATAAATTGTATCTTAGTTTTTAAAATGGACAGTAATTGTAACGCCCCCAAAATATTACAGTAAAACCAATCCTTAAAGTAGAGGAATAATAGAAATAAAATGCTTTCGTTCATCAAAGTTCGTTTATAAAAATTAACACATGCATTGTACATTCACAAATGTTCATCCTGAATCTACAACATGTGTTGTAATACTAAGAGTATTAAAACTAAACAAATAGTCATATGCCCTATAGGCTTATATCTTTCCAAGTCGTGGCTTGGTTACACAAAAGTGAGCCTAGTTCAATACATTTTCAACCCTTGGCTATACAAAAGAATATAACAAAATAAAGAAGTTCTTGCTTCTAAAAGTCCCTCCAAGCTATTGCCCTAGCGGAGGCATGTCACCAGTACTTGAAAATGGTTTTTCCCAAATAGGGTGAGCCAAAGCCCAGTAGAAAGAATCTAGTACAGTATATGAGATTTAACAAAGATATAAATATAACTGTGCATATACAAGGCTTGTGACAAGACATTCGCATTACATATAATCGTAAAGTCCCAAAGTTCATATTTCACTTCATTTCAAGTTCATTTATTCTTCCCAATTCATGGGTTAATTTCATTATCTTCCAACAGCCCAACAGAGACTACAATTCAGTGGTTTTCCAATTTAATGCATTATCGCACAAACACTTCAAATTTGCCGTTTTACAAAAAGTTCTTCCCGGGATCGGCACCCATGTATACACAAGATTTCGAAACTTTCACCCTGAACACTCTGGCCAACTTAATTTCAATGGAGTCCATCCCCTATCTCTTTCCAAACAATGGAGTACATCCATTTTATTCTCCTAAACAATCATACATATACAATGTATATAAAGCATAGTCATATTCAATGACAATCAACAATAGATTAGTTTTAATTTACCTAGTCCTCATGCAGTTTCTACAACAATCATAGTTATCTTCCACCGATAGCCTAAGACATATATTTCTAAATAGATATGCAATCTTCTCAATAGATAAATTATTCAAATTTTCATAGGTGAGAGACAACATGTGTCCAACTCCACCATTTACGCCAATAATCATCCAATAGTACATTATCATTGTCAATTTTAGTTATTTATGCTAAATAACAATTTGACCCATTTAGGAAAAAAAAAATTCATATATCCCTCCAAATGCCAAAGTTAACTATTTTGCCACCATAGAACCTCATATTCGAACCCCATAATCATTTATTTCACACTCATATTGAAACCCCTCTTTTTATTTCACACCCAAACCCTAAGTTTGTTCAACATACTCCCAAATCCCACCAATGTTACACAACGACAAATAACCAAGCTAAAGACCATATAAAAGTGTAGAAAATCCCTACCTCAAAGAGAGAAGACGAGCCAAGCACAAGTGAAACTTCAAAGATGCCCAAATCCAACTCTATTCAGATCGAAATGGAGATCTTGAGATTGTCTACCTTTTTATCAAATGGACTAGGGTGAAGAAATCACTAAAACTAGAAGAAAATGTAGAGAGAGAGAGAGAGAGAGACTTTAAGAGATAGAGGGTCTTAACTTTAGGTTTTAAGGAGAAAAGATCTGAAAAAGTGATACAAAAAGTCTTTTTTGCGATCTGATATACGTACAGTCCGCTAGAGCGTAAGAGTTGACGCTCGAGCGTCAGACATAAAAAGTTGTTCCGCTCGAGCGCAAGAAAGGCCGCTCGAGCACCAAGACACAATGAACAAGACACTTATCGCTCGAGCGCAAGAAGTGATGCTTGAGCGTGGAAAACACACATCCAGAAGTTTTGCACACAACAGACTAATGCTCGAGCGCAAGAAAGGCTGCTTGAGCGCCCACCCGCTTGAGAGTAGAAAAACCGCTCGAGCGTAGAAATCACTCTCTCAGTAGTTTTACAGACCTACAAAAGTACTGAGAGTTTGCAAAGCTTGCTCAAGCACAAGAATGGCTGCTCGAGTAGAGGAGCAAAAATCTGAGCAACAAAGGTTTGGAAAAAGAAGCAACCAACCTGTTCCAAACACACAACTACAATCGAATGACCAATCCAAGGAATAACAAGGGAAAAAAGAGATAAACAACAACATTGAATCATGAAACCCGAGTCCAAAACATAATAAAATGTTAGGTCAAAACCAGAGCCACTATAGTAATTGTGAGTTTAAACTTAAACCTTTCATTCTATAAAACAAAAGTGATTTGATCACGTGTTCATCGATATTCAATGAAGCTAATTTTTTGCACAAACTTTCTTCCTTGTGAGACTTACAAGATGAATAGTTTAGATTATCATTGTGAGCTTAAAATGGAGCCCAAAATAAAATATGAAAAATATGAAGAATAGAAGTATAGATGGAAGCCATTCCCGCTGTGCTGTGGCAACCCCAGATTCTAAAAGTTGTTGATTCCTCGTATTAATGCCCCCTCGGCTAGTATGTTTTAGAATTCAATAATACTACAAATTAAGATTTAACTACTGAGAAATTATTTAAAATTATCATATTGTGATTCAGTTTATTCTATAATTCAATTCCAACCACACATTATCATTTGGGATAGATAATATAATGATTCTGGTTTAAACCCGACCTGTTTATTGTTTTCAATTCGAGATTCCTATTCTTGAATGGTTGTTCATCTCTTTATTCATATTATTCCTTGTTGAGTTTGGTTGTTGGAGTGTCGTAATTACTTTTGAAACAAGTTGAGAGTTAGCTTTTCAAAAGAGTAGTTGCCTAGAATTTTGTCAATTTGCTCGAGCAATCTTTTACAGTCTGCAAAACTACTGAGAGTTTGATATCTGTGCTCGAGCGACGTTTCTTACGCTTGAGCAAACTTTTACAAGTTTGAACTTCTTTGAGGGTGTCATTGTGTGCTCGAGCAGTAACTTTGTTTGCTCGAGCAGTCTCACTCATTGTGTTTATTCGTTCGAGGGGTGTTTTGATCGCTTAAATGGTCTGCACGTATATCAATCCGTAAAAATCACTTTTTCATTTCTCCCTCTCTAAACATTTTAAAAACCTATATCTACTATCTCTCTCTCTCTCTCTCTCTCTCTCTCTATTTCTCTCTCTCTAAAACTCATCTTTAAACTTCAAATACACCCTCACCGTTGATCTCTACACCTTTGTCCTTTGGAGAAAAGATAGGTTACATTGATAGCTTCGTATTAATCTGAGAAGTTCATGCTTTCATCGACGTTGAGTTTTGGGCTTTAGGTCTTTAGGGCTTTTTTTATTACGGAGTTGAGGTAGGGATTTTCTTAACGGTGTGCATGTTGTTTAGCTTCATTATCTGTTACTCTTGTTAGTTATGGGTTTTCGAAAAAGTGGTTTTTGAGATATATTTATTGATGTACAAATTGGGAAAAAAATACTTGTTTTCGGTTATGGTTTGGAATTGGTAACCTAGTGGTTGTTGTGTTATGAGTTTTTGAAAAAAATTGGGTTTTAAAGGATTTCTCAAAAGTTAATAAAAAACTAGGGTTTTGAGTGTTCTTTTTATGGAAAAAGAAAAAATTAGAATGGTTGTAGGATTTTAATTGAAATGAGGTTTGGTTGAGAAATGTTTAAACTATTGAAAAAATACGAGTATTATTTACTCTTTTGAAATAGTGGTTTCGTTGGAAATGATATGAACGGTTTTGGGAAAATTGTGTATTTTCAATTGAGATTCACAAGACTCATGAGGAGTGTGAACGTTGTTTGGAAATCATTAGATTTTGTATAAATCATTGGGATTTCGATTTGATTATGATTTTGGAATATAACAATTGTTGTTATCTTTTAATTAAAGATAATTGTTTTTGGCAACCAGTAGAAAGATGTATTGATTGTTATAGAAACTGCATGTGGATTAGGGAATGAAAATGTTTACAAATCATACATCACATCGTGCATATCATGGATTTACGACTAGGGATTTCAATGTTTCAGAAAATTTATTGTTGTTTTGCAAAAACATGTATTGTATTATTGAAAGTGTAAATAAAATGGTAAATGTGTAAGTGTCACGATCCAAACCCGCCCCTATAGGTTTAGCATCGTAACCAGCCAGAAATCTTTGGATTACCAAAGGCCTCTAAATAGATTCATTCGCAAATAGGGGCTGCGGAAGCAAATATAGAAACATACATAATCCATAGAATTATGCAGACATACATGGGACAAATAATTTAAAACTTGTATATATATATATATACATATGACGTCATAACATCCATTCAACCTTGACATAATACACAAATAGCACAAAAGAACTTGTCACAAAACAACAAAAGTCTCAGGCTTAAGTCATGGTTTACAAAACTCGACCATTGAACTCTTTCCAAAACCTCCTTGGGAGGCATAATGGTTAGCCGACAAACAGAGACTCCAGGTCATCAACTTTAAGCTAGGTCACACGTCTGGTCGCCTACATGCATATAATAAATAGTAAGCGAAAGCCCAGCGAATAATAACAGAATAAAGATTTTAATGAATGATGTCCAGTTTCGAATCATATCAATCAGAGATAAGCATAGTCATTTCAAAAATCGAGTCATGTTTATATACGTGTTCAAATCAAGTGTGGTACTTCCATTAGTATTAACATATCTCTTTGGTCAAGCATATCAAGTTCTATAAAGAACCTCATGTACCGGGTAACATATCTCATACACGGGCCATGATATTGTTTCCCTCGGGCGAGGGCCTCATAACCATAAGTCACAGTATTATGTCCTCTAGACGAGGGCCTCTACTATCCACAAATACATTTTAAAGATATGGACCATCATTCATGGGATTACAAAAATAGCCTTTGTAGCATTTAGAAACATTCATATCATATCATAATGTTCATACAGTATTTTATATCGAACATAGCTTTACTAAGTTATTACTCACAGATAGTTGGACAGATAGCTTGGTAGCAACTAATGGATTAATAGCTTACGGCGCATGACCTACATAAACATAACAGATATACATACTGAAACACATGCTCAGATCGTACTTAACTTATTTTATTTCTTTCTTCGTGTTTCTAAGTCTTTTCTTCATTATCATATCTTAATCTTGGCCTAAGAATGCCTAGGATGCAATGAGGACGTTGAAATGCAATTGACAACACTTAGGCAAATATACTGAAACAGGGGCCTCGCTCAAGCGTAACTTTCTTCTCTCAGGCGGATGTCCAAACATGTGAGTGGTCGCTCGAGCGGCTTGTAAACTTTGCAAAAGTATTAGTTGCTTGATTTTTTCACTCGATGGTCGCTCGAGCAGTCTACAAAAATGTGTAAACTTCTGGGAGTATGCATTTTACGCTCGAGCCAACTTTTGGTCGCTCTAGCAGAGGTGCAAAATACAGAGTGGTCGCTTGAGCACAGGATCTGTCGCTCGAGCGGAGAAGTAGAAATCTGAAATTTTCAAATTTGCTCCTAAGCTCAAAACTCGAATTCAAAGCCACAAATCATGTTTTTTTTGGGGCCAAAAGCTTAAGGAAACATGTGTAAACTTGGAAAATATCATAAATTAAAAATCATTACATAAAATCAAGGCCCAAAAGCAAGTAAATTCTTCAAAACAAACTTGAATTATATGAATACACATCATGCATGTGTTATCATGAACTCAAATCTTCCAAAACATGTACAAATGATGTGTTAAGGTGCAAAACCACAATGAGCTCCCATAATTGAACAAAAATAGGTCCTTGCATGTATGAATTTGTTGAAATCAACACTCAAAATCCATGAAATGCACATACATATATGGCATGTTCATCTTCTCTACATTATTAGTTCAATTCTTCCACGATTGACATAATTCTAACTTATTCTCTTCAATTTCATGCAAATATTTCTACATAGCTCATGAATTCACTTCCTATGTACCTTATTTCTAAGAATTAAGGGAAATGTTCATACCTATCGTGTGAATTCAAAGGGTTCAAGCTTGATTCTCCAAGAATTCTCCTAGTTGAGCTCAATCTCTTCTCCCCCCCTCTCTCTCTCTCTCTCTCTACGTTTTGTTGCCTCAAAGATGATAAAATGAGAGTGTGAGTCATGCTCTATAATCAACTTAAGCCTTATATCGGCTTGCTTAGTGGTGTTTAATTAAACTTGGCTTAAGCTAATCAAATGGACATTAATTATTATAATTTAATCGCTCCGAATTGAATTTCAATCAAACCTACCATTAAATTCTAAAAAATTCAAATACCACATAAAACAAGTCAATTTCATGATCAGATGCCGATAAGGCATTTAATTCGCAGAACAAAA
This sequence comes from Camellia sinensis, assembly GCF_004153795.1. Classification (NCBI taxonomy): domain Eukaryota; kingdom Viridiplantae; phylum Streptophyta; class Magnoliopsida; order Ericales; family Theaceae; genus Camellia; species Camellia sinensis. Next base: position 293,777 of record NW_021026009.1, on the reverse strand, counting down.
TGGAAACACAAACAGATATTTCTACAATAGACAGATAGAAACACAAATAATGCCACACACATACAATTAATTTAGAATTTCATCTTAATTATTTATTAGGCATTCTTAATCATGGTTTAACAGTTAATCATAGGTTGGGGTTGTTACAGTAAGGGGGATTAAAGCATAATTAAGTTGGCATGTGTGTCCAAGGTATAAGACCTAAAACTCATGCAGTAGGTGTCGAGCCTTCCGGTTAGTACCGGTAAAAATGGCATAGTGACTTTTATAGTTACTATTATAAACACTAGCCCTAGAGATTTATTCTTTATATTTACCACTTGATCGTTTTGAAAGAATATTGTTGATTTGGAAAGATGTTTTGGAAATCTCGCATTACATTGTTTCAAAGAGAAAAATACATGTTTTATCATATCATTTCATGTGCATTCATCTTATGACATTGTTAAGCTTCATATATGTCATTAAGTTTATTTCTACTAGGCTTTATACTCACCCTACAAGGGAAACCACTTTCAGGCGAACCGATGTGCCTCTGCTAAGGTGATGACTTGGGAGGATCTTGGAGCTTGAGGCTCGTATGTATTGTTTTCTTTGGTTATTTGTTTGTAATTTAAGCCACAGGCTTCTTTGTATTGAGTTATGACTCATTTGTTGTAATTGGGTAAGTCCCTGGAAATTTGTAGCCTTTAAAGCATTAACTGGTAATAGTTTAATTTTATTCATTCTAATAAGAATGTACTGAGGCACGTGCTGGACATGATGTTGTATAACCATATTGTTGTTGTGTTCCACAAGTTAGTAATATTATGCGGGAGTAGAATGTCTATTTATTTGGGACGTTATAACTTGATATTAAAGCATACCAAATTTGAATACTTTGGGTACGTGGGATGTGGCTCTTACCACAATGAGTTTGTCTCGCTTAATAGAGATGTTGTATGCTCAATATGCTAAATGATAACATGCTTATGTGGCTAAGTGGGTATGAAATTGGATTCTTATGATGCAATTTGTGTTTGTTAAATGCTTAGATGTCTTATTAAAAGGACACTTGATCAATGTTCATTCTAATAGGAATTCTTGGGATTTTGTGGAACAAATTTTATCTTAAGAAGATAATTCGTGTGTGATTAGGTGACTAAGTGCTTATGTGGAATGTATTGTGTGTTTTAATACTAGTGTATGAGATTTTGTTGGGGGCATCATTAGATGTGTACTAAATTTGTTATGTTTGTTTTGATTAGGATGTCTAGGCGAGGAAGTGACGACTTTTCTCCTTCTACGCGAGAAGGATTGAGGAAGCAATTTCTGGAGTTGCGCCAAGGTACTACACCTTTAGCACAATTTAAGCTATGGTTTACCAATCTATCAAGGTTCGCTCCAAAATTAGTGGAAACAGAGGAGCTCCATTGTGTGAAGTTTGAGAGTAAGTTATGTGATGAAGTTCAGGAATGGATTGCCAGGTCTTGGCATAGAAATTATCGTATGCTTGTGGAAGCGGCGGCTCACATGTTGGCCACAATCCTAGTCATGGAGCAGAATGAGGAGGAGGCCACTTCGACAACTCTTGCAACTTAGGGTCATGGTAGACCTAGTAAGAACCAAAAGAGAAAGGCGAGGTTGTTGTCTCAACTAATAGTTGCACTAACGGGAGCATTTAACCAATCGGGACTTACGGCGATTGAGTGCTCACAGGAGGAGTAGCCATTGAAATCCTTACCAGTTCAGACTTCAAACTAGTCACACATTCGGGGATCACCTATTTGCTATGTGTGTAATCAACCGGGTCATACTAAGCATTTTTGTACGCAACTGGGGACTTCTTTGGGTATTCCGCAATCTAGTTGGGTTTAGCCTTATTCATCCGGGCAAGGGCGATACTAATACCAGAACCGAGTAGGCCAAGTATGGCCAGCTAGGTCACGTCAGTAGCTCTTGTCCTTGGCATTATAGTTCTTGGAGGGTTCCAAGGGTTGAGAATAACCCGTCTTGACAGTCTGGTTAGGAATGTGATAGTAGTGGTGGCAGAAGGATAATTGTTTTGGGTAATTAGTTTTGGTTATCTTGTTTTGTGACTGGAGGGCAAATGGTTGTAATTATTATATGGTTGTTTTGTTTTGTAACAGGTACAGTGTGGACCGTTGGAGGACAAATAATTTTTGTTTATGTATGTATATATGGTAGGTTGTTTATTTTATGAGTTAGATACGTTGTGATTTTGAGTTTTTCTTAATGTGATAAATTGTTGTGGAATTTGAAAATTTTCATATTTACATGTATGAACTATTGCGTTTTGACTTGGGAATATGATGGCTGGAGAGCCTTGTTTTGACTTAGAGATTGTTTGCTATGTTAAGTAATTTGTGTTTGGTTGAAATTGATTTAGAATAGGTGGATGGTAGAGTTGGTTGTGGAAGATGGGTATTTTGAGAGTCATTATGATTAATTATAATATTGCGATGGTGGAGTTATACCAGTCAGTATGTTCGGTTTGGTTGATATTGGCGTATGTTAAAGGTATAAGTTTAATTTATTGCAATGGAGGCTTCTTGGAAGAGCAAGAGGGTTGTGTTTTGTAGTGACACGAGTAGTGATGTGGTTGTTGTCGGATGCATGCAGATTGGTGTGGGTAGTGAGCCTATCATGGACCTCATCGGTCTTCGATGTAGTGTGATTGTATGATTTGCGTTGGTGGTGTATATTGTTCTGTGAAGGAGAATTGGGGGTTTTGGCCTCAAGAGCCCACTTTGGACTTAAGAGGGTGTGAGAGAGCCTGTAGAACCCAAATAAGGGTGTTTGGCGTTGGAGTATTGTTGTTTTGGTGCTAAGTGAGGAGAGTGGTTGAACGGATAAAGTGTGAGTCTAATGGGTCGGTATAGGATAAGGTGCTGTTGTTATCATACCAAGAAGTGGGCTAGATGAATCGGTGTCCTTAGTACACCCTTAAGAATTCCTTATCAGGTCATTAGGAGTTGATAGTGTTGGTGTTTGGGGTAGTTAAGAGTGGTTGGCATGGAGTGACTTAAGTTTCTTTTATAGAAAATTATTCCTAGTCTACTGTGGGCAGTTAGTTTTGTTTTATGGTGGTTGCTTTTAATTATGGATTCACTTTTGTTTTGGATTTGTGGGATATAGAAGTGTGTTGATGTGGTTTGTTGTGTGTTTCCTGTACTAAAGGTAGGGTTCATTTTGCAACTTTTGTCCTCGGAATAGGAGTATTTTTTATTTGTGGGGCGAGGGTTGTGAACCCAAGATGTTGATCTCTTGTTTGATTAGAATTGGAATATATGGTAGTTGTACTAGAACAACTCATTTCATAGGTATATTTTGAGTTAGGTGGCAGTGAGGCATTAAGAGAGTTAAGGGAAAATTTTGGAAGTAATTATAGAGCTGAATATGTGTTAGGGTGAGCTTTTGTCCTGGGTTGACAAGATCCTTTGTAAGTTCGAGATTGAGTGCAAATTGCTTTCTTTGGCTTGGTTGAGTTATCTTTTCTTTATAAGAGCGTGTGGACGCTTTGTTAGTATTTGAGCTATTTAGACCCTTTCATGATTAGTTAAGTTTGAGAAGTGTGAATTTTGGGCTCACGAGGTGAAATTTTGAGACGCATTGGATTTGAGGGAAGACGGTGAGCTGAGGTAGTGGATGGTAAGGGGTTCAAGTGTGTTGTTAACGAGGAAAGTCAAGGGAGTGACCGATACCTTGGGTAGAGATTCGGCACAGGTATTATGAGCGTAGTCCTTTCTTGATATTCTCGTGAAGCGGGGCGAGTTAATCCTTAGGTGTTTTTAATCTTGTGTATATCTTAAGATCATTTGTTCAAAGTGTTATCCGGGGTATGCGTTTTGATCAATGTTGTTATTCCCTAGGTAGGAACGATTGTGGGAGTTTGTTTTACTAGAAAGGGTGTAGTTACAGGTGGTCGGTGGATGTCATAGTTGTGGTAATGGAATGTAATTTTCGGGTGATTTTTTGTTGTTGTTTAACTTCTTGTTTTCATGTTTGACATGTTCTATTTCTGTGTCATAACAAGATTACCATTTCATTTTTGAAACGATTGTGTTATTAGTTGAGTAACGGTTGGGAGCATCATCAATTGAAGTCTTTTGGAAAGGAAATTGGGAACTAAAACTTTTCTTGTTGGAAATTTGGTTATTTTGAACTGGTAGTGGGTTTGTGTAATGTACCTAGGTAAAAATGAGATTTTGAATTTTGTTCGGGCGTGGTTTCGGGAGTTGTCTTGTAGATCTTATGGTTTGGGTCTTGGTTGTTTTCAATTCTAGAATTTTGGTGTGCCTGTTGTGGCAATTTTGTTTATACAGTAAAAGTTGTAACTTAGAATTCATGATGGGTGCTAGGCAAGGTTTTATTCTCTTTTGTGTGTGGTTGTGTTCCTCGGCGTAGTTAGGTTATTGTGGGTTAGAATTTTGCCTTTTGAGAGGTTTTTCTTTGGGAATGCCTATGTCGTCATGTGAAGGGAAAGATGAAGATTTTGGGTGAATGGAACATTCAGGGTGGTTTTATGAGTTGAGGTGCTTTTGGGTTCGAAATAACTGAGTGTGACATGCATTTGAATTTCCTTGCTTGAAGTGTTATTTGTACATTGTTCCGTGTTAGCATTGTAAGTGATTTTGATGAGTTTCCTTGTGTAGTTATAGCTCAAATTTCATTTGATTTTATCACATTACTAGTGAGAATGAGGTGGTCATGGTTGAGTAGTTTGTGGTGTTGTGCCTTTTGGAAGTGTTGTTATGGTTATGATTATGTATGTGGGTGTTGCGGCGTTATTGAAATTTCGAGGACGAAATTCCTTAAGGGGGAGAGGTTATAACGATTCTAGTTTAGACCCGACTCATTTATTGTTTTGGATATGGGATTCCTATTCCCGAATGGTTGTTCATATCTTTATTCATTCTATTCCTTGTTGAGTTTGGTTGTTGAAGTGTCGTAATTGCGTTTGGAACAAGTTTGGAGTTAGTTTTTCAAAAAAACTGTTGCCTAAAATTTTGTTAGTTCACTCGGGCAGTCTTTTACAGTCTGCAAAACTACTGAGAGTTTGATATCTGCGCTCGAGCGACGCTTCTTGCGCTTGAACAAACTTTTACAGGTTTGAACTTTTGGGAGGGTGTCATTGTGCACTCGAGTGATAACTTTGTTCGCTCAAGTGGTCTCACTCATTATGTCTGTTCGCTTGAGCGGATGTTTTGGTAGCTCGAGTGGTCTGCGCATATATCAGTCTGTAAAAATCACTTTTTGGATCACTTTTTCATTTCTCTCTCTCTCTAAACATTTCAAAAACCTAGATCTACTCTTTCTCTCTCTCTCTCTCTCTCTCTCTCTCTCTTTCTCTCTAAAACTCATTTTTAAACCTCAAATACACCCTTACCCTTGATCTCTACACCTTTGTCCTTTGAAGAAAAAGATATGTTACATTGAGAGCTTCATTTTAATCTGAGAAGTTCGTGCTTTTGTCAACGTTAAGTTTTGGGGCTTTGGGGTTTTCTCCTCTTCCGGAGTTGAGGTAGGGATTTTCTTAACGGTGTACATGTTGTTTGGCTTCGTTATCTGTTATTCTTGTTAGTCATGCGTTTTTGAAAAAGTAGCTTTGGAGATATATTTATTGATGTACAAATTGAGGAAAAAGACTTATTTTCGATTATGATTTGGGATTGGTAACCTAGTGGTTGTTGTGTTATGAGTTTTTGAAGAAAAATGGATTTTAAAGGGTTTCTCAAAAGTTAATAAAAAAACTAGGGTTTTGGGTGTTCTTTTTATGGAAAAAGAAGAAATTGGAATGGTTGTAGGATTTTAATTGAAATGAAGTTTGGTTAAGAAATGTTTGAATTATTGGAAAATACTGAGTATTATTTACTCTTTTGAAATAGTGGTTTCATTGGAAATGATATGAACGATTTTGAAAAAATTATATATTTTCAATTGAGATTCGAAAGATTTATGAGGAATGTGAATTGGAAATCATGAGATTTTGTATAAATCATTGGGATTTCGATTTGGTAATGATTTTGGAATATTACTATTGTTGTTGTCTTTTAATTAGAGATAATTATTTTTGGTAACCGGTGGAGGGTTGTATTGATTATTGTAGAAACTGTATGTGGATTAGGGAATGGAAATATTTACAAATCATACATCGCATTGTGCATATCATGGATTTGCGATTAGGGATTTCAATGTTTCAAAAAATGTATTGTTGTTTTGAGATACATATATTGTATTATTGAAAGAGTAAATAAAATGGTGAAACTATAAGGGGGTATTAAAGCATAATTAAGTTGGTCTGTGTGTCTAATGTGTAAGACCTAAAACTCGCGCGGTAGGTGCCGAGCCTTCCAGTTAGTACCGGTAAAAATGGTATAGTGACTTTTATAGTTACTATTATGAACACTAGTCCTAGAGATTTATTCTTTATATTTACTACTTGATTATTTTGAAAAGAATATTGTTGATTTGAAAAGATGTTTTAGAAATCTTGTATTACATTGTTTTAAAGAGAGAAAATACATGTTTTATCGTATCATTTCACGTGCATTCATCTTATGATATTGTTAAACTTCATACATGTCATTAAGTTTATTTCTATCGGGTTTTATGCTCACCCTACACGGGAAAATCATTTCAGGTGAACCGGTATGCCTCCGCCAAGGTGATGACTTGGGAGGATCTTGGAGCTTGAGGCTTGTATGTATTGTTTGATTTGGTTATTTGTTTATAATTTAAGCCACATGTTTTTTTGTATTGAATTGTGACTCATTTGTCATAACCGGGCAAGACCCTGGAAATTTGTAACTTTAAGGCATTAATCTGTAATAGTTTAATTTTATTCATTCTAATAACAATGTACTGAGGCACGTGTTGGAAATGATGTTGTACAACCATATTGTTGTTGTGTTCCACAAGTTAGTCATATTATACGGGGGTAGAATGTCTATTTATTTTGGGCATTACAGATAAGGGTAGACTTCCAGACTTAGGATTGTTTGGGATAAATTTTTGAGATTAAATTGACCAATACAAATAAAATATCCTATTTTAATTAATAAGGTAAAATATCATATCTAATTATTATTATTATTTTTACTATCATCAAATCAATTATAAAAAAAAATCAATCATCATTTCCAACCCGTCCTTTTTAATCAACTAAGTAAAAAAACTAAAAAATAAGTAAAAAAGTCAAACTAAAAAAAACTCACATCAAATGAAGGTTTATTTATATCTATATTATTATATATGTGAATACATAACTTAGGGATTGTTTGAGGTGTTCTAAATAAGTGTACTTTTTGTCTTTTTGGACTAAAAAGTTAAGAAAAAAAATATGGATATTTGTGTTAACTTTTTGACTTTTTATGAAAAAATGTGTATTAAAAAATTGTATAAAGAAGTGTATAGGAGAAGATTAGAGATGTGTATTATACAGCCGTACAAGCTGCACAGCCGAATTGATGGTAAGAAATTATTGGCTACTTTTTGGGTATTGCACTGGACGGTTTTGTTCGGCCTGTGGGGACCATCACGGATCCCATTTTGATAATCTGAACCGTTCAATGTATGGAACTCGTCAAGTATTATATGCCTATAAAAAATCACGTTGATTGGATGTCGATAGCTATCTGATCAGATTTGCTTTTTTTTCAATTGTTAATTATAACACCATCCTTTTTTTACACAAAATTGATTTGATCATGCAGTTATCGATATCCGATCAATGTGATTTTTTACAAGTATATAATACTCGATGATTTCTACATATTAAACGGTTAAGATTATCAAAACGGGACCTATGATGGACTCTCACAGGACGAACAGCAGTGTGTGAAAGTTGAACTCAAACTGTGCAATTTTTGTTAACAAACGTTGCACAACGCTGAAAAGACATGATTGCTGAGTTTTATAGATGTATGGAAAATTAATTTTTTAATATTTTTTTTTGATAAATAGTGATAATTTTTTAACTTTTTGAATAATTTTTTGACTTTTTATTTTTTTAGAGAGATGTCAAACTTGGCCTTAGTATCTAATAGTATGATGGCTTCTCTTTCTGTCACGTAACCAATTTTTCTATATTAAAATATAAAAATATTATTCAAAAGCTTAAATAAAATTTAAATTCAATAAGAACTCTCCTACCATTTAAATAATACATATAATATTAATTTTTTTATTATTTATTTTTATACTTACTCATTCTCAATTGCCCACGCATTTAGAATTTAGGCGAAGAATAGAAGAGAAAGGTAGAAGTGTACAAGGCAAAATGGCAGCATCGACTTCAGCTTCGTCCACTTCGAATGCTGCTGCAGATTCCACTCACCATCTCATGAAACAAGTAAAGTGCCTCTCCCTCTCTCTCTCTCTCTCCAATAGCAGAGTTATATATCTATATAGCTATCTATATATATACATATGTAATGGTGATGATGATAAAATTTTAATATATATGCTTGTTTTGATTTACACAGATAAGAAGCCACGAGATTGCTATAGTGGAGCTCAACAATCTTTCATCCTCTCGGGTTTGCAAATCCCACAACCCTAAACCCTCCTTATTTGTAATTTTTATAATTTTAGTAATTATGAATTATGGATGGAAAATTGTTGCCTAAGGATGTTTGGTGGTCAATTCAACCTAAAATAATAGAATTTTTTTTTTTTAATTTTATTTTTAAACTTCACTTTGGAAAACACAACACAAATTAGTCTCTATAGGAAATGTATAATTATTGTCCCCAAATTTCATTTCCCATACAATCATGAATGGAATGAAGAGGATGATATCTCAACCTTTATAACTAATTTGTGTTGGTTACAAAATAATTTTGCTTAATTTTTTATTTTATTTTCATAAAATGATTCAAACTGCATTTCTAACAGGGCGTATGGGTTTTTTATAACAAATCCTCGAACAACAAACACAGGAAAAAAAATTAAAGAAAAAAATGAAAATCCATTATAGAAGGGGAACTGAAGGAACAATGTTGTGTCAATTTTAGATCTTATTAGGGAGTCTTGGTATTAGAAATCAACAGCTTTGGATGGTGAATATTGCTTTACCATCAAGTTAGAGCCAATGGATAAGTCCTAGGTAGGTTGATTAAGAATTTATGACAATCTGTATGCGAAACCTTAACGCTGTGTTTGGTTGGGAGATTTGAGAAGAGATTAGAAAAGGGTCACATTTCACCTCAATATTACTATTGTTGTTGTCTTTTAATTAGAGATAATTATTTTTGACAATCGGTAGAGGGTTGTATTGATTATTGTAGAAACTGCACATGGATTAGGGAATGGAAATGTTTACAAATCATACATCGCATTGTGCATATCATGGATTTGCGATTAGGGATTTCAATGTTTCGGAAAATGTATTGTTGTTTTGAGATACATATATTGTATTATTGAAAGAGTAAATAAAATGGTGAAGCTATAAGGGGGTATTAAAGCATAATTAAGTTGGTCTGTGTATCTAATGTGTAAGACCTAAAACCCGCACGGTAGGTGCCGAGCCTTCCGGTTAATACCGGTAAAAATGGTATAGTGACTTTTATAGTTACTATTATGAACACTAGTCTTAGAGATTTATTCTTTATATTTATCACTTGATCGTTTTGAAAAGAATATTGTTGATTTGAAAAGATGTTTTAGAAATCTCGTATTACATTGTTTGAAGGAGAGAAAATACATGTTTTATCATATTAGTTCACCTGCATTCATTTTATGACATTGTTAAACTTCATACATGTCATTAAGTTTATTTCTACTGGATTTTATGCTCACCCTACAAGGGAAAACCACTTTCAAGTAAACCGGTGTGCCTCCGCCAAGGTGATAACTTGGGAGGATCTTGGAGCTTGATGCTCGTATGTATTGTTTTATTTGGTTATTTGTTTGTAAGTTAAGCCACATGCTTTTTTGTATTGAATTGTGACTCATTTGTTATAACCGGACAAGACCTTAGAAATTTGTAACTTCAAGGCATTAATCTGTAATAGTTTAATTTTATTCATTCTAATAAGAATGTACTGAGGCACGTGTTGGAAATAATGTTGTATAACCATATTGTTGTTGTGTTCTACAAGTTAGTAATATTATGCGGGGGTAGAATGTCTATTTATTTTGGGTGTTACAAATAAGGGTAGATTCATAGACCTAGGATTGTTTGGGATAAATTTTTGTGATTAAATTGACCAATACAAATAAAATATACTATTTTAATTAATAAGATAAAATATCATATCTAATTATTATTATTATTTTTACCATTACCAAATCAACTATAAAAAATCAATCACCGTTTCCAACCCATCCTTTTTAATCAACTAAGTAAAAAACCTAAAAAATAAGTAAAAAAGTCAAACTAAAAAAAAAAAACTCACCTCAAACGAAGGTTTATTTATATCTATGTTATTATATATGTGAACACATGACTTAATGTCTAATAGTATGATGACTTTTCTTACGAAGGTTTATTTATATCTATGTTATTATATATGTGAATACATGACTTAGAGCCATTTTGGGAAGAGATGAAAAACGCCACGTTTTTGTCCACGGAAGAAAAACGCCAAGCTGCCGAAAACGCCAGGACTTGCATTTGGGAAGTCACAAAAAAGCTGCCTTGTGAAATTACCTAAATACCCTCCATGTTAATAAATAACCTAAAATTTCAAAGTTTGGCAAGGGTATGTTGATCATTTTATTTTGATTTGATGCCATAAATAAATATTAAACCAAAAAGCAAAAAAGTCAATTTTTTACCAACATCCCAAATCACCTCCAAAAAAGTCAAAAAACTTGATAAAAAGTCAAAAGCCAACTTTTTACCAATTTTCCAAAACATCCCTTAATGTCTAATAGTATGATGACTTTTCTTTCTGTTACATAACAAATTTTTCTATATAAAAATATTATTTAAAAGCATAAGTAAAATTTAAATTCAAAATTTTAAATTTCATTAAAAACACTTTCACCTTTTAAATAATATATATGATATTAATTTCTTTATTATTTATTTTTATACACGCATTTAGAATTTAGGCGAAGAATAGAAGAGAAAAGTAGAAGTGTACAAGGCAAAATGGCTGCATCGACTTCAGCTTCGTCCACTTCGAATGCTGCTGCAGATTCCACTCACCATCTCATGAAACAAGTAAAGTACCTCTCTCTCTCTCTCTCTCCAATAGCAGAGTTATATATCTATATATCTATCTATATAAATACATATGTAATGGTGATGATGATAAAATTTTAATATATATGCTTGTTTTGATTTACACAGATAAGAAGCCACGAGATTGCTATAGTGGAGCTCAACAATCTTTCATCCTCTCGGGTTTGCAAATCCCCCAACCCTAAACCTTCCTTACTTTTAATTTATTTTTTTTTATATAATTTTAGTAATTATGAATTATGGATGAAAAATTGTTGTCCAAGGATGTTTTGTGGTCAATTTAACCTAAAATAATACAAGTTTATTTGTTTATTTTACTTCACTTTGGAAAACACGACACAAATTAGTCTCTATAGGAAATGTATATTATTGTCCCCAAATTTCATTTCCCATACAATCATGAATGGAATGAAGAGGATGATATCTCAACCTTTATAACTAATTTGTGTTGGTTACAAAATAATTTTGCTTAATTTTTTATTTTATTTTCATAAAATGATTCAAACTGCATTTGTAACAAGACGTATGGGTTTTTGATAACAAATCCTCGAACAATAAACAGAGAAAAAAAAAATTAAAGAAAAAAAATGAAAATCCATTATAGAAGGGGAACTGGAGGAACAATGTTGTGTCAATTTTAGATCTTATTAGGGAGTCTTGGTATTAGAAATCAACAGCTTTGGAATATTGCTTTACCATCAAGTTAGAGCCAATGGATAAGTCCTAGGTAGGTTGATTAAGAATTTATGACAATCTGTATGCGAAATCTTAACGCTGTGTTTGGTTGGGGGGATTCGGGAAGGGATTAGAAAAGGGTCACATTTCACCTCTCTTTTCCCTTTCTTTTTCCTAATCCCTTCCCAAATCGTCCAATCAAACACAGCTTAAGAAAAATTTGCCAAAGAAAATCCAGGGGAAGCAGAAAACAGTTTGTAATTTTCTTCTAACTTTGAGAGATGGATCTAGGGCTGTTTCATCTCCCTTGGGCTGAAGGATGTGCACAAAAATGTCCAAAATTGATAACCAATTTGTGCATATGTCAGTCAACTTTGAGTTTGGATAGTACAGTTGAACGGGCCCACAACCATTTAACGTTTCCGTAAGAAACATGCTTGTAGCCAAAGCGGGTTATTTTCATGGTATGTTCATTTATCAAGACTTAAGGAGAACTGTTTATGCTGGATGTTATCTACTTAACACCCCTCCTTTCTCCTTTATTTTCTACTTGGGACTGGCTGTGTAGGGGCTGAAGTACTAAATAGGACAAGTTGTATGGGTGAGATGTAGATTAATGAACATAGTTGATTGGACTTTAAAAACCAAAAAAAATACCCAGTGAACAAGGAAACAGGGATGGCAATGAGTTTGGCATGGGATAGGCCAACCCCAACCCCAACCCCAACCTAGTCTCTCTCTATGGGAGCAACCCCACCAGATCATGGTTCCATACATGGCTGCATGTTCCCAGATTTTGTCTAATCTCAGTCCTAAAACTTGCCCTCAGCACTTCCTCAGCTAACCATGCCCTTTATCCCAATCAGGTCAAGGGCCATTGCAAATCCTTCGTTACCCTCCTATGTACTCTTAATTTTCTTCTTTATAGGGGCAGGGCAAGAACCTATATATTTATAAAGATTAACATCCATCCAGTAAAGTATTTGTCTGTTTATGAACAAGTACAAAGGGATATATAAAACCAACTACTTGTTATTAAACTTTTGATACATGCTATATAGTTTTGGAAGAAAATGGTTCAACAAAGATTAAACATGAAAGGGCTATTGGCCTAAGGGTTGCGTGAGGAAGTATTGGGAGGCTTCCCCTCTTTGCTTGATGTGGTAATAGAGAGAGAGACAGGAGCAAGAGAATTTTTTAAGAGAGAGATTTCACTTCAATGTTTGATGGGATTGGTGCTTATTTCCTTGTTTTCGGGATTATAGACCCTGTCTATTGATTATTTCTTTTGTTAATTTCTGGCGAATCGTATACCCCTGTAGATACTTTGGCTCGTGTAGGTGACATTTTTGTATACTTTTGGTGTATAGGGCTGTGCTCCATTTTGAGGCACTCTTCTTTTAATACATTACATTTGTCCAAAAAATGTAAGTGATTATGTGAAGGCTTAAAGCCAAGGTGTTTTCCATCGTTACAGTGACTTGGAAAAAACACACTCGTTGTGTGTAGTAGGGTGTTGGAGAAGATAGGCATACAAATCACACAAATGGACATCATTATGGACATGAACAATTTAACAATATGAAATTAGAGGGAGAAAGATTTACTAATCAAAATGGCCTTACTATGTGGGCAACCATTTCCAATTTGATTTAGTCACAGATAGATTTGCTAGACATGTACAAAAGAACGTTTTGTGATGTATGTTGTTTGGTGATTATATAGTTTTAGTTCTCAAAATAGAAATATTAGGACCTAATTCTAGATTCGAAGAATAAAGTGATTGATGGGAGGTTCGAACAACTAAAGTATGACCTTGGTCCGAATAACACTCGGAACAAGCCTGAAATTATGCAAGAAAACAGGTTATGGGACTCAAAACCAAGCCTAACAAACAGCAAATTAAGGCTATAATAATTACCAAAATTTGATATTTGAATCTCCAAATACAGGTAGTGTAAAGGGTCAGAAATTAATCTCCGAATCAAGTATGGACCTGAGTACGGAGGTTGCCGTTTTTAGGCGACTAGGAATGGCTGAAGGAGCATGGGCTAAAGCCCAGGGAAAGTGAGTCAACAGTAGGCCAAAGCAGGTCTGACCCGCCAAGGGTCCGAGTGGATTTTATTAGGGAAAAATGTCTGAGTCAAGTTGCAGAGGCATTACTTGCAACGGTCAAGTTGCTAAGGCACTCTGTCTTAGCGTCACCATTCCAAGTATTGCCAGTACCACCGACATCTAAAGTTGTTGTGGGAAAGAGAAAACCGGAGCAATTAAGTTGTAGAGGCAGCGCTTGTAACGGTCAAGTTGTGGAAGTACTTTGTCGACGCCACCATCTGTAGTATTGTTGGCGCCACCATTTGAACTTGTCATGGGAAATAACCACCGCAACAACTATAACCACCGCAACTAACTTGCGAAGGGAACGCCCTGTCAAGATGATACCAGCCTTTGGGAGAAGCTCCCCCTCCACAAGTAGAGACTAATGCTTGGCGCTGATAGCAAGCCCCAAAGCCTACTGGTTAGAGCTGATAGCAGACCCAAAGATATCAGTATCCCGCGGTAACCCCGCGAAGATGGGAGCAGGGTAGCCCGAGTGCAAGGGGACTCCTTTTCCATTTACCTAGGTCATGGACTTGCCTTGATTGCACAACAGGACCAAGGAAGTCCCTTTAGGTTTGGTACTAAGGCGTATCATGGCTGATAGCAGACTTGGTTGTGGCCTTCGCCATGGGAAGCTAGAGAGTTTGTGGTTAGGTGGCTAAGGGTGGAGACTTTGTTGAGGTGAACACGAACATAGCTGATAGCAGGCTATGAAGTCCTAAGAATGCATGTCTTGGTTAAACTGAACTGAGAAGCCAAGTGTAGCGGCAAATATTACCGCCACAAGTGCACTTGCTGAGGTTCAAGTTGAAAAGGCAAGTTGCAGCGGCAAACACTCCCGTCGCAAGTGCACTTGCTGAGACATCTGTGCCAAACAGATAGTACATAGTACATGTAGAGGGACACGTAGCACCTTCACCCTGGTGGCCCAAGACAGAATATTCCATGTGATTCTAAGGGACACATATCCTTACTTTATTTGGCCATTTGCTATCCTTTGGTACAAAAAAAAAAACCTATAAATAGGACCCATTTCCCAAGGTCCAAGAGGAGGATTTCTGGGAATTTGGGAAGATGTTGCCCATTTGTGCACAGCCATTCTCTTCTTCTTTAGCCACTTACTCCACCTTCACCCAGCTGCTCATTCTCTAACTTTCCTAGAGTTTTGTTGACTTATTCTCCAGCCATTCCATCTTTGTTGGACCATTAACAAAGTTTTGCCTCTCTAATTATTCTCCTAATCATTGTTTACCTCAAATCCCCCTACAGGTAGCTTATGAAGTTAGTTCATAGTGAAGTACATAGGGATAAAAAAAACTACAAATCAGCAACAAGGTGACAAGTGGTTAACTTGTAACCACCCATAACAAGCTAGAGATATGTGGCTTCCATGCAGTCATCCAATGACAAGCTACTTAAGTATATTTATTAAACAAAACAGTTTCTTAAACTATGTTTTCTATTCGTCATGATAACTAGACAAGCAATCTTTTCCCACCAAAACTGTAATTGGATCTTCACCACATCAGTGATGCTCAATACCTAATGGTCTTGAGATATTTAAGACTATTATAGATTATATAGGACGTAAATTTAAGTAAGTATGCTAAACTTGTGAAAACCAATGGTCAAACTATAAACAAAAAATAACCTTCTTTTCTTGTATTGCATTATTACCAGTGCGAAAATTTAGGATGTTTTCATGGGATAAGAGTTGGATAATGAAGTCAAGGAATCTTTCCAGAATGTTGTGTGTCATAGGTTAGGGATTTGATTAATAGAGTAATTATATATAGCAAACTAATGTCATCCGTTGGATAAGATTGAGTATATAAATAGCATGCTGACTATTAAAAAGTTGGAAATAGTATGTTCAGAAAAAAAGCATTGTAGTTGAGATAATAATGTTGGAATCTAAACTGTACTTTTAGGTTGTGCCCCTTGGCACTTCTTTAATACAATTTTCTTTGTTACTGATCAGAAGATAAAAAAAGAAGGAACATAATTACCAACAGATAATTTTATGAGGAAGTGTGATGTCATTTAAGTTGAAGGTGTGATAAGAAGGAATAGAGCAAGGTCTAAAGAGAACATGGGTAGCAGTTGTAGGAAGACATGATTGCCTAGGATGTAATAGAGAATAGGCCCCAGTTAGAGCTATAAGGGAAAGACAGATTTGCGAAGTTGACACTAGTAATTGTGATTTTAAGCTTTTCTAGAGAAGTAATTCAGCATTGGATCATTTAAAAATAGGAATCTGCCAGAGTAGAACTGTTTTCTCTTGGTGTCTTCAAAGTCCTTTTAGTTTTTAAATAGTAGCATTTACTTTCCCTTTCTCAGGTTTATTTGTCTATCAGCATACTGATCAATGTAATTAAGGGCCTGTTTGGGAAATGGCTTTTTAGTGCTCTTAAACTAAAATATGAGGTGAAAAAAAAACAATAATATGTTTGGGAACGACTCTTTGGCTTTTTATGAAAAAATATGCAAAAGGTAGTGTGAATGGGAAGGAATCTTTGACTTTGTAGAGAGAATGCAAAGGATTTTTTGATTTTTTTGTATGAGTTAAAAACTTTTTTGCCTTTTTGACTTTTGAGTGACTTTTTAAGCTAAAATAGCCACTTGCTTAACAGAGCCTAAGTTTTATATTTTGTTGGCTGAATTTCTATTAACTTTAATGATATTATCAGTAAATGTGAACTTCTTACGCTTTCTAGAAGCATAAGAAGATTGAAGGTTCAAAAGTTATAGTAAGTTCAAGTCAGTCAGTCATTAGAGGGTTGCACTGGACTCCAAAAAATGAAAATATACATTTTGGGGGAGCAAAATTTTGCTTCTTGGTCCTTTTTAGGGAAGACATAAGAGTAGCATAATCTTAATCTTTCTAAACCTGAACCAACAACCCTACCCAAATTGTAAACAACCCTAAGTTTTATATTTTGTTGGCTGAATTTCTATTAACTTTAATGATATTATCAGTAAATGTGAACTTCTTACGCTTTCTAGAAGCATAAGAAGATTGAAGGTTCAAAAGTTATAGTAAGTTCAAGTCAGTCAGTCATTAGAGGGTTGCACTGGACTCCAAAAAATGGAAATATACATTTTGGGGGAGCAAAATTTTGCTTCTTGGTCCTTTTTAGGGAAGACATAAGAGTAGCATAATCATAATCTTTCTAAACCTGAACCAACAACCCTACCCAAATTGTAAACAACTTTTAGTCATCCAAAATCAACCTAGTTTGTCCAATTGACAAAATTAATTATGGATTATTGTCTTCCAAAGTTAAAAATGGAAATTTAAAAAAAAATAATAAATAGGAAAAAAGGACCTGTCAAGAAGAAAAGAAAACTGTGCAGATAACTGTAAAAAGACCATTAAAATTTCAAAATCTGATGAAGGATGAGAGGGTACAGATCAGGTCATTAAACAGTTAAAAAGAAAAGACAGCACAAACTTTCTTAAAATAAAGTTTTATAAGTTCTTGATTTCCTAAAATACTCCATATTAATTGAAAGATATTTCAAAAAATATAAACTTCCATTGAATAGATCAAAATCTTGAAGTGTGGTCTGGTCAATATTTTTATTAGCATTACAGAGGATGGAGGGTCTAGAACAGAAAAACATGGCAATATCTTGGGGTCACAACCTGTGTAACATCATTCCTAAGACAAGACGAAATGAGAATCACGAGGTTGTAAGTCATAGATGGTTGAACCCACGTGGCCCAAATGGTTTTGGGATGCTTAATCAGCCAGGTATTTTCCTTCTCAATTGTAGTGGGTAGCCAAACTATCCCAGATTCTTGTCATCAACATATTTTAAAGGCCTCAATTTAATATATATTTAAAGGCCCCAATTAAGAAAGCATGGGTTCTGTTGATTTGTTCAGTTTCTTGAAGAGGACAGTATCCTCTTCTTCTTCATCAGCTTAATCTATAAGAAATTATTAGCAGCAATTTCCTTTTATATTTTCTAGGGAATGCAGGCAGGTGGCAAAAATTAGAGAAAAGACAACTGAAAAAAATAGGGGTGACGAATTAAAAATAGCAGTATATATATATATATATTGTAAACCTGAATTTTACTGTAGCATAGACTTTAGATGGGTTCCATTACAACCCATGCGCTGTGATGTGCTTAGTTGCACCTGCAATAATTGGTGGATCTGCAAGTTATCGTTCTCAAGTTCTTCACATGTACTTGGAAATAATTTATTTATATAAAAAAAAATGTTACTTGGCCATAATTTGTGAAGGTTTTTTTCATCAATTCTCTTGCATCAAATACATTATAACAAAAATGCATAACTTATTGTTTAAAATGCTTAGTATTAATTATCTTCATCATTTTATGATTGAACCCATGTAACTGAGATAATTTCATATAAAGTGTCTGTGCAAAAGAGAGGAGGGGAAGGGCATTCGGAGAAGATCATTAACTAAGCCGTCAGCTTTCTATGCTGAATTGAGTTTGTGCTGTCGAATCTTAAGCCTCTAAGTTTTTAATGATCTATTTTTATGAGCCATTTTATCAAGAATTAAGCTTTTAGCAGTAGAACCTTTAACCCGCTTTTTAGTCTTGGCTCTTGCCACTTGGTGCAACAGTGCATGTTCACTACTAAAACGGAAGCTTGAACTTGAAATTTCATCCTCTAATTGACGGGTGATATCATTAAAGTGACTATGATTTTTTTATTTTCATGTCGTGTCATATGTGCTTATTGCATAAGAGCGTTACTTTTCCTTAATTTGTCATTCACAATAAACTCTTTGAACTTTCAGAGCACCGTGTGCCGTATATTGTTTGCTAGCCTTTGCTTCTCCTGTTTTGATCAATTAAGTTTACAGAGAAACAATTGCGTTACTTGTCTGCAGGCTGTTTATCAGAAAAATGGGAACATATTTTTCCGTACTACTGCTCAGAAAGCAACCACATTTGAACAGAGTGAGAATTTTATTTTTGATTCCCTTAAATTTTTATTTTTTTACCACGGGTAGTAATCTTGTAATACGTATTGTTCTCATCTGTTTGCTGGTTACTTTACAGGACAACTTGATGCAACTAAAGCTAAGCTACAGCAGTTAAATTCACCTTGATTTTTGTTAGAGCTCTTTATGGTCTGCCAATTATTTTTGTTAACTGCTGTTTTTAGACTATTTGCTTGCTTGTTATACCAAACATTCACTGTTGACTTAACGAAAAAATGAAAAATATATATATATATTTTTTTTCTCATTAAGAGATTATGTTGTATATTAGGATCATTTTGAAATGTGAACAAGTTTATATGTATAGTTCAATACAACAATTTCTTGAAAGCAGTGCAGGATTTGAAAAGGGTTCATCAATGTCCCGGCTCTTTGGCCGAATCCTTGTCTGTTCTTTGCCACAATTAACTCAATCTAAAGAAAACACAGGCAAAAAAATAAATAAAATAAATAAATAAAAAAAGAGAGGGAAAAAAAAGGAAAAGAAAAAAAAAGTATTAGTGATTATAGGTTTTCTCAATGAATTATGATCGCTTGGGTTGAATTTGAATTTGATTATAGATTTTCCGTATATGGGTTCTAAAGCACTTTTGAGGAGGGTTGCAAATGAATTGAGTTGAGCCAAGTTTTATAAGGTGCGAGCTTGGTTCGTTTGTTTATAGAGCTCGATTATACAGTTCGAACTTGGTTCGATAACTAATCAAGCTCAAGTTTGGTTTAAAGCTCGATAATGAAATTTTGTTTATTATTATTTATATATAATTTAAATAAAAATAAACAAGTTTGGTTTATTCAAGTATGATACTAGCTTGTTTACTGACTGAGCTTAAAATCAAGTTCAAACACATTTATTTATTTAAAAAACTGAGTCGAAGTGAATCACCAGGTGAATCGCCAAGAGAAATCAAGATAGAGAGAATATTTTCCTCCAGCTGCATTCTCGTAGACATAGCAAGCTATGAACACTTCAAAAATAGGTGTCATATCATAGCCTTATTAAGCACATATGAGACAATCCTATGGTTTGTTTATTTTTTTAATAATGTTTTTTCGGGGCATGGTGGGAACACGCCACATGGTGTTTTTTTTTTAGAATAATATTATATACATTAATTAATGTATTAATTAGTATATTAATAGATCATGTGATATAATTTAAGAGATTTTTAATTTTTGTAATTTTTATAATAAGTGATGTCAATAATAATGTCATAAGTTAGTACATTAATTGGTGTATGTAATACCATTATTGTTTTGAAAAAATTACTCATAAATCCTGTATTGGGAAATGTTACTCTATTTAGTCCTGAGTATTTTTTTGTAAACCATTTAGTTCTTTTTATATTTAGTATGGTATCTTTATTTGTTATATTTTATATTTGATATGGTATCTTTGTTTGTTATATTGTATAAACATCAATATATTGTATCCCATATTGGTGTATGATGATGTTTGATGAGGTTGAAGATGTAGTTGATGTTTGATGATGTTCACAATGTTGGTGATGTTGATGATGTTTGATGATGATGTTTTATGATGTTGGTGATGTTGATGATATTTGATGAGGTTGAAGATGTAGTTGATGTTTGATGATGTTCATAATGTTGGTGATGTTGTAGTTGATGTTTGATGATGTTTTATGATGCTGATGATATTTCATGATGTAGTTGGTGTTTTATGATGTTGGTGATGTTTGATGATGTAGTTGGTGTTTGATCAATGTTGATGATGTTTTATGATGTTTGATGATGTAGTTGATGTTTGATGATGTTGTTGGTATAGTGTTGCTGATGTTCGAAAATGAGAGAAATCTAAAAAAAGCCTATAATGAGTTTTTAACCTTCAAATAGGACTTATTAGTCTACAAAATAAAAGGCAGGACCAAATAATTTAACAAATTAAAATTTGAGATTTATTGATGTTTTGTCCTATTTTTTGTAATAATGTTTTTTTGGAGAAGATAACGAAGCTCTAATGTCGATGGTGCAGATGATGTTGAAACCCTAATTCTGCTGTTCTCCTGTTCGTGAAGATGCTGGATGTTTGGAATGTAACTCAGACGTCGGAATGAGTTTGTTTCTGTGTTGATTTTGGCAAGGGTATTTTGGTACACAAAATAATTAAAAATGCGCACCAAGTTGTTTCAGGGACCTGATGCATCACTATTTTTTTGGGTGTCCTTTATCCTTTAAATTGTTATTATTAGGGACCTTAAAAAAAATCTCCCATTTATATATGTGCATCATACATGGGAGTGATTTATTGGGAATTATACCAATAGAATCGTCAATGGCAAATTGAATGAGTTTTTTTTATTTTTTTTTTCAATATTCTAAAAAAAATAATAATAATTTAGAGAATTGACTCACTTTTCAAACTATTTGAAAAACTAACTTGCTTTTTAAAATCACATTTTGAAAATGCAGTTTTAAATTGAAATTACATTTTCAACATGCAATTTCACTTTGAAATCGCATGTTGATTTATGATGACATGGACTTCACTAAGATATATTGCATATTGAAAATGCAATTTCAATTTTAAAATCACATTTTCAAAATGTGATTTCAAAAAGCAGGTTAGTTTTCCAAATAATTTAAAAAGTGAGTCAATTCTCTAAAAAAAAAATTTTAATAGAATATTACCACAAAAAAAAAAAATCCATATTTAATTATTTACGTTGGCGACTAATATTGAGGAGGTTTTCATAAATGATATTTTTGAATTTACCTTTCTTATGTTCACATCTCAATATAAGAAAACTTGAGTCCCATTTTGATACTTTGAAATCGTTCATGAAAAAATTAGTTCTATTTGATAATGGTAACATTTTCATTTTATCTTATTTGTCTCTGAAAAAATAGATAATAAATGTATTTTTGAAAATAAATTATCTATTTTTCAAAAACATAAAATAATTTTCTGTTCTTTTTTTATCTTTTTATTTTTTTACGGAGGATATACAATAATGGTTCAGGTTCATCAAAATGGTATTTGTAATGAGCCAATAAACACCTCAAGTACTTGAGATATGAACGTAAGAAAAGCCCAACCGTTTCAAAACCTCTAATTCAACACATAAATAGTCAAACATAATGTAATTTCCTGAGTGAGAAAGAGACTACCTTCATTCAGTTCACGGTGGACATTGAGGCATCATTGGCAACTTTGACTGTTTTAGTTAGTTTTTTAAATTTTTCGTTATTTTATGAGATGAAAAAAAGTTGTATTTGTGATGACTTTTGTATTTTTTTTTATAATTGAATAAATAATTGTGAGAGACAAAATGATTGATTGATGTATAGAATGTGATATTTTGTTTTATTAATTATTTACCTTTTTTTTGTTTTTATTAGCTATTTTAGCAACAGAAAAAAAAAAAAAAAAAAAAATCTTGCCAAACACCCCCTGAGTCTAATCTAAACACTCCAAATCTAGTGTTCAAAAAATTTCAAATTCCAAACTCATTCACCTAAGGCAATAAATATGAACTATTAAATTTTATTTTTTATTTTCAATGAATATTAAATTATTTATTTATTATTTTTATTTTTTTGAATTTGGAATGGTAATAAAATTTAATGGTAAAATAAATATTATTTTTAACAAATAGTTTAATTTAAGCCGTTGAAAAATATATATTTTTTGTCTTTTGTATTTTTTCTACTTTATTTTATAATTAAAATAATATAAAATTATGATTAATATTTTAGAAGTAGGTGAGCTTGGGCTAGATTATAATTCTTTATACTAAATTTAACCTGAATATTTAATAAATACAATTTTTTAGTATAATCTGATTCTATAGATAATGATTTTTTCAAATCTTAAAATTATTAAACGGGTGCCCTAGTGTGGCTCCTTTGCAAGGTGAACAAAGCGGAAGCTGATCCGTGGATTCCCTATGCTGCTGGGCTGCTTGTGTTTTTAATCCATGACTGAAATTTATTTTCTAAATTATACAATTAAAATTATGTCATTTCTAATAATAAATTGATAGATTAATTACACTTTTCATCTTTATTGTTTGATCTAAATTTTATTTTAATTCTTATTGTTTCAATTTGAATAATTTAGCTCGTACACTTTAAACCCAATTTCAGTTTTGTTCTTCCAATATAAATTTTTGTTAATTTTGTCTATGCACTTCAGATAATTGACAAGTGTCTCAAATTTGTTAATTTTAACCTTAATTTAGATGAAATGACCAAATTAAAATTATACTTTAAGTATAGGGATCAAATTGTTCAATTTAAAACAATAAGGATTAAAATAAATTTTGATCAAACTACATGGGCAAAAAGTATAATTATCCTAATACATATATATATATATATATATTAATTTTAAATTTGCGTCTCCAATACATGGAACATACATATCAAAAAATGAATAAAAAAATTAAACCAATACAACTAAAATCTCCAATTCATCAACTGAAATATCCACTCAAAAACAAATTTAAATCTCCAACAGAGCAATTAAACTTTGTAAAATTAGCCTTCCTACATATGTTAATCCATATGGGAAAACTTGTGTTTGGTGCAGCTT
Organism: Camellia sinensis; assembly: GCF_004153795.1. Lineage (NCBI taxonomy): Eukaryota > Viridiplantae > Streptophyta > Magnoliopsida > Ericales > Theaceae > Camellia > Camellia sinensis. Next base: position 270,265 of record NW_021026009.1, on the reverse strand, counting down.
TGAAAACTTAATTCCACTCCTCCATTTGCATGCATTGTTTGGATGGAGTTTTAGAATTGTGATTCCACCACATTTCAAAACATATTTCTAACTTTCTTGTTTGGCTACTCTCTCTCTCTTTCGTGTTTTCTATTCTGAAAAGCAGAGGATTTTGAATTTTGGGTCATCCTCCCGGACGTCCCCTCGAACATCTGGCCGGTTGATCGGAACAGTGTTCGTGATTTTTTTTTTTTTGGCACCTGTTATTTTTATATTTTAAATAAAAAATATTTTGGGAATTTTTTTTAAAATTTTTTATAAGCTTTGAATAGAATTTTGGGTTGTGTTATGAGTTGTAAATTTTTAAATCAAATATCATATGTCACATCACTCAATTCCAAACTCATAACCAAACAAAATTTTCACACTCAAATCATAATTTCAAAACTCACAAACTCAAAATACAACTCTAATCTCAAATCTTTTAAAACTTTATCAAACACAACCTTTCTTTTGAATCCCAAATGTCAGCAAAAATGTCCTACAGAGTGTCCATAGGGGAATCCACTGTAAACATTAAGTCAATAAAACTAGAATATCCAACCAAAATAAGAATAATACTTTGTAATTTCTAGCATGTCAACTAAACTTGATGAAATTAACCTCCTTACATACATTAATCCACACAATATTTAAACAATTTTTTTTAAAATTGCAAAGACTGCTAGTTCATTGTCAATATTGCTATCATATTACAGATTTTAAAAATTAAATAGAAATGAAATTGGTCATTGAAACTCTCATAATTATAACCACTGCAGTTAATACTCAAGTTTCTTTCTCTTTATTTTATAGTTTTGAAATTTGAAATCTATCCAAACCTGAAGAGGTTGAGATGTGGGTATGGGAATCATAGTAGTGACTGGTAGGAGGGGTTGAGGGACGAAGACTAGTGTTTAACATTTATCGGATGCTAATGTTTTAGTTAATTCTCATATATTGTTTAGCATATCTCTACTGGGCTTTGGCTCACCCTACTTGGGATACAATTTTTCAAGTACAGAGGGCATGCCACCTCCAAGGACATAGCTTGGGAGGTTTAGGGGTGGAAGACTCCATTTTACATATTTTGTTTGGTGTTAAATGTAAAATTTCAAGCCAAGAGCTTTATATGTAAAGAGTTAGAACTCTTCTTTTGTTGTAACCAAGTGTTAACTTGGAAAGCTGTAAGGCCTTTGGACACTTATTTTTGTTGTTTAGAAGTTAGAGTTACATACTATAGTTTCAAGATGAATGTTTATGAAAATGTATTGCATGTAATATCTTTTGTAAAGAAAACTCTGACGAATGAAGAGATGATGTTTCCCCTATGTTTATGACAATTTGTGAATGTTGTCTTGTACTTTTTTTTGAGGGCGTTACATTTATCCATGTTAAAGTTGATTCCAAGTATTAATTATGATTCTCTTTCGAAAGGACCTCTGGATCGCAATTAACACCCTCAACAAAATGAAGTGCTTAATTCTATCATGATTCAATGTCTTCTAGTTAAATTTAAGTTAAGAGAAATGAAAAATATACAAAGTGCTACATCCACTTCTATATTAGTCTTTTTCAAAAAAAAATTGTATTGTTGCTTTCATCAACAAGAACTTTAGCAGTTCTATCGAAACCTTTTTCAGAGTCACTGAACGTTTCCTACATCATAATTTTTAATATAAAGTCACACTAAGACAGTCAAATATGGCCTAGGACGGGTTGCCTGATGAACAAATTTTGAGTAATTTTCGGGATGCATTAGATCAATCCATATTTTTCTATTGCTTAATAACAAAAAAGATCCTATGCTATCCTAGTCACTTTGTCTCAAGTACATTACTCAATAAGGGTAATTTTATTTACGTATATTACATAATCAGCACCAATGAAGCTTTATAGTCTAATTATTATAGTTCGTTTGCATAGTACCCTCAAAAGATGACAACAGATACTTGTCCAGGGTCACAGCAACTTCATTTGACAAGAATATTCCATTGAGAAGATTTTTCTAAGTTTCATGGAGTTCTCAGAATCATCAGATATGAACATGTATACCTCCATCAGCAAAACACTTCTATCGTATATACAAGGGAACAAGCATGTTGCTTAAAACAAGTGTATATGACGGCAAAATAATCGCAGATATTGAGAAAGCGAACAACCAAATGAAGGAGATGCATGAAACTTCAATTAGCACAAGCAACTTCACCTCTCCTCTCTGTGTATGTGAAAAGAGAGAGAGAGAGAGAGGCATCGAATATTGCAGTGTTCAAGGCCTATCACAGTCTGTAAGAGAGATAATAATCAATTATGTTAAAGAGCAAGTGATCTGATTGAATATATTCAGTCCCAAAAATGCAGCCTTTAAACTCTTATGAAGGACAAAATGAGTAAAGGCAGATATTTGAAACAATAAAATATTAAATAAAGTAAAGGGACCACTGAACATAAAATAAACAGCACAAAGTCAATATAAAGACGGTCTTCAAGAAGCTTTTGATTGTTGGTACCAACATCAAGCATAACTGGAAGTATCTGTCATAGATGAATGCATCTAGATTGGTATAGAAGAAAGCAGAATGAAAGGGTAAAAAGTTAGTCCAAAACTGGATATATAATATAAGATAATGAATATCATAGTTACTAATATCTTTGAGATCAGGTGGACAAGAAATTACTGTCAGTTCTTTACGCATCTAACCTTCTATCTCATATATATGCACTTTCATCAATATAATATCCACATTGATGAAAAATAGCCAACAGAAATATGTTTTGTGAAGCATGAAAACATATCAACATATAAGCAAGCATAGGTAACCTTCTCTGTGTATGATACATGCAATAACAATGTGCTATGATCTAAACCAAGCAGGGTAAGTATCAGTGAGTCAGCCCAGTATTAATGTGTGTATTTACTTGTCAGTGTGCACATGTGTTTATGCATTGACGCACACTTGTATACCAATTTTATTTTAGTGCACACCTGTTTGTGCTATGCCTATATGAACCTGTACATAACAAAGAGAGATGAGCAGAGCATACTCTCTGTGGGCTGATACCAGTAGCAGCGACATACATATCAAGTTTTCCAATGGGCATTCCAATTCCCTTGACCCCAAGATCACCTAGACCAAGAATGCGACTGCCATCTGTCAGGACAATCATGTCAACCTGCAATACAGAAGAAGCCATATACCCATGATATGTCAAGTGCAATGATGAACATAACCTTTAAGCGGCAAGGAGTGCTGAACCAATTTTCATTTCTAAGCGAGCAAAAGTGCTCATTTTGTAATGTATATATTCAGTATTCACAGCAAACAACATTGCTACACTGAACACATTTTTATACCTTGCTTTGTTTCCCATCTGATCCGGTACAAGTACGAAGCACTCTTAATGCATCACCAAGATGTAGATAAAAGCAAAAAAGAGAACAAAACTGGACATTATTGCATTTTAGATTTCCAAAATACCTGATGACCAGGCCAGTTATAGATCATGGACATCATTTCTTCTTTATCTTTTGCACTGAAGTACATTCCCTGTGGGTGTCTGAACAACCCTGAATAGTTTTGGCAAACCAATCCTACTGTAGGAGTGTATATTATTGGAGCAAAATCTTCTATGTTATCAGTGAGGACATGGAGAGAAAAGCAACAGCAATACAGCATTGCTTCAAATTATCTCTCTAGCTAAAGAGAAATTATAATTAATTCTTAAATCACTTGTTGTTTACGAGCTGATAATTGCCACCAAACTTACTCGGTAGTTTAAATATAAAGTCTCATTCCTATCATGCAGTCTATTCAAGATCCTCCATTTTGCTAAGGACACAAAGCTATCATCTTGGCCTTGAGTATTTTTTTCAAGTGATTGATATGACACTAACAATACAAACAACAAAACATCAAGACCATTACTTTTAGAAACAAAATATATTAGAGAAAAAGAAAGAGTGAAGAAGAAGAAGAAGAAGAAGAAGGAGAGGGCGGCGGAGGGAGGGGGGTGGTGTGGGTAATATGGAGGAGATTTGGGGACCTGGGGTATATGGATAGTATTAAAAAAAAAAATCCACTACCACACTTGCAAATTTTTTTTATTTATTTTTATGAGAGCTCTACCTAAAAGGTGTCCTAACTCTAATACTAAACTTAAACTACAAACTCAAATTTCATGGTCACAGACAATTCAATTTTCATCTGTGTATTTTTCTTTACTTCAGTAATCAATCTGACCATGGTGTGTTCTCTGCACACTTGGATTCAATTGTAAGAGCAACTACCTGACATAAATTAGAAAGAGCACACCTAAGAAAAGTCTAAAACCATACAGCATGCCAAGTTTGAAAACAATCTACTCCTCACCAGCCAAGGTTAAGCAGCTAGAAGTATGCTTAAGAATTTGGAGAGGCAGATATATTGCTTGATTTGGCTTATCTACATGTCAAGTGTTTGATTTCACTAAAGATTCAAGGTGTACATGTCAAGTGCTATGACTCAGACATAATGCACCAAACATCAACATAATGTATACTCTTCTTCCCACAAAATTATGACCATAAATTTCATTTCCAGGTTATTTTATTTTTTCATGTTCCATTAATTAACAATTCATTGTTTACTAAAACCATAGAAAAGAAACCAATTAACATAGATAGAAGTAATACTGTATTTACATTTTAAATAGCTATTTCAAGACTCCAGTTGAGATGGAAAAATCTCCTTGCTAGAACTAAAGGAATACAAGACATTTTACCGGCACATTAGTTGTTCCAAAACTTCTCTGCTGCGTTTTTCACCTCTATTTTTTCAAATTAATCTGTGATCCTTCCTCCATTCAGTAATATATAGATTAATCAATAGTCATTAATAAAAACATTAATTCAACTTATTTATTTTGGAAGAGAGCAATTATAAGCGTTAAATGGTGTGCTTCCAAGGCTTACACCTAATACATTATGAGATCCCAAGGAGACAACGCAAATGCCATCATTGCAGCTGCATCAAATATTCTTGGTCCATCGCAAAAAAGGCCATCAAATTAAGTTTAGGAGCTGAAATATAGCACTTATAGAATGTTTGAATGAAGTACAAGATCATTTTTACCGACCTAAAAGCAAGATAAACTATAAAAACCAAAACACATGGAGCACGTAAAGTGACGTGTTTGGACTCGAAAGCTTTTGCAAGTAGCATGATGTCCCCATAGGCATGAGATGTTTGTACAGTTAGTGTAACCAATCAAGACTCAGCAACAATCCAAGATCAGACTAGAGATATGTTGTCCTACAAACCAAACAAGTCAAGTGTTAGTTCAACTTGTTGTAACAGAGTAGTTAGGTAAATATATATTTTGTAAACATGTGGAGTGTATATAAGGTACTGTATCTCTGATTTTTCAATCTGATGAAAATCATTCAGTTTCAATATATAACTTCTTCATGTGTAACATTAAGAGAGGTAGCTATAGCATAGCAAGTCTGCATATATCCATCAGGGATGAATTGATAGATTAAAAACTAAATATCCAGAAATAACTTAGAGAGAATGATATATATATATACTCAAGGAAGCTCAAGTGGCAAATCAAGACAAATCCAAAATGGAGTGTGCTGTTAGATAATCATCAAGTTCACAAAAATAGGATTCTTCTCCATATTACAGAGAAGAAGTTCTAAGAATCAACCATTGCGGAGGTAGAAACGTCCATAAAACAATTCACCACTAATATCAACGTTCAATTATACATAATTTACACTAATAAACTTGTGTAATACACAAAACTGGATCAAGTAATTTATAGTTACCAAATTACAAATACCATAATGAAAGCAAAAACCACAAATAGTTAATTTTTACAAAAATCTAATAAATGACCGCTTGCATCACTAATACTATAATTCCATAAATGCTAATAAAGTTAAACAATTGATTACATAAATCATATATGTATAATATTTTCCTTCATTAAAATTTTGAACAAATTTAATTCAGATATATTCTCTGAACATAAGGTTTGTTTAGTTAATTTAGTTGAAGAAAACAACACCCACTGTGTCTGTTGACAATTCCTTTTTAATGCCACAAGTTCTCTTCTCTTTTTTTCCCCCTTTTTTTAAAATATAAGCATAAATCCTCTCCTAAACTGTCACAAAATGCTGTAATCATCACCTTGGATATTAATATAATAGTGATGTATAAGGTAGGTAACATGTGAACATCTACAAAAGAATTCAAAGAAAGAAGAAAATGAAAAAGAATAACAAAAATATTAGAAGGAAAAAAAGGGTAACATGAGTATATATTAATCCCTATGCTTTATGAAATTAGTTCATATTTTTTAGTGTACAAGATTGACCTCATTTAAAATAAAATTTTCAAAAAGCCAGAACAATAATTTCAGATTTTCAAATTTCCAATGGGGTCACTTGACCCAACTTTGTTATACGTGGCTCTGCCCCTAAGGATCAAGGCACTACACCAACAGCTACTAAAAGAATACAAAAGGGAAAAATTTCCCAAACTAAAGACGGACAATAGGAAACTATTCCTCCAATTGTAATAAGTTAACATAGTGCACATAGAAGACACGAGGGCTGTTGCATGTGCAGTTACACCCAATTTTAATAGGTACCATATGCCATTTGTTTGGAACCAAATAACATGAAAAACATAGACAACACATGAATGAAAACTTTTTAACATGGATTTATCTTTAATATATATGAGGAACAAAATTTTCATTTGTTTCCATTGAAATGGCCGAAATGTTCCCATTTCCCAAGAGACCGAAACAAAACACTAATGGAATAATAAAATTCTAGTGTTTTCATTGAAATCAAGGTTTTAAAAAGCGGCCGCAACCGTTACGTAACGCCGTTATGTAACGGTTTTGGCGGTTACCGCCACCCGTTACGGCCGCTTTTGCAGTGTGATTGAGATTCACAGGTGTGTCGGCCGTAGCGGCTGCCATAGCGGTCGTAACGGTGCCGTAATGGCCTGTTACGCACCGTTACGTAATGGTTTCAAACTGTTTCTTTCGAAAAAACACAAAAAAAAAGCTGAAAATAGGGGAAGAGGGATAGAGAAAAGAGGGAAGATAAAGAGAGAAAATGGAGGAACAAGAGATAGAGAGAGAAGAGAAAAGATGAAAAACATGTTATTGATTTGTTGAAATTGTAAGACCTATGCTATTTTATTCAGCTGCTATCACTAAACCATTTTGTTTGTGTGTGTCTATCTATATATTGTTTGAAAATAATAATAATAATAAGTGTGGTCATTATCTATTTAGCTTGGTTAAAATATGTATATATATATATTTAAGCTCTTATTTATTCTCTTACTTTTGTCATTGTTTATCTTATATATAATAGTTAGTGATTGATATTTTGTATAATATAAAGTTATTAATTATTAAAATAAAATGTAAAAAACTCAGTTTATAATGATTTAAAAATATGAAATATATTGGATCATACTTAAAAATTTACAAAAATTGATCAATATTTATTTTTAACCCAATAAATATGATCATGGAAAAAAAATATTCGTATCGGTAAGTTTTTTTCAAATTGTGCAAAAAATAAAAAAATTCACAGTTCCGGTTACCGCAACCGTTACACTACGGCCTTTACACCCCGCAACCGCAACCATGTCACCGCCACCGTTACGGCGACCGCAACCGTTTTTCAGAACCTTGATTGAAATACATCAAAACATAGTGAAAGACACCAAAACATAGTGTGATATACAGAAAGAGTAAATTGTATCGATACAAATTTAGGTATTTTCATAAACATTTATTACTACAGCTTAAGTAAATTTTTAGACCTTATTGGAAACTTTTATTTAATAAAATTGAGTTATTTGACAATACTTAATAATTTTTAGTTCATAGTAACATTAGTTTTTTAATTCTTTTACGTGAATGACTATATGAATCTCAATTTGTTTAATTAATCAATTATTAGGCTTTTATACAATTAGATATATTTCAATTTATATTTCCAAACATTTCTATTTTATCTTCATTTCATAAAATATTTCAGAAATGTTTTTGTTTCTGTACTATTTGAAACAACACACCGAAACGAAATTTTGATCTTTGTATATATAAAATATTACTCGAAATCCAAAGACCCAATCATCAATTTGCTAATTCTTTGAGCACAAGTGCCAAAAAAAAAAAAAAAAGGTAGGCTTCCACACACAAATGCAGTAGACATAACATCACACAAATTCAATTACATTATTTAGGGTGTGTTAAACATCCACTAGTTCTAAATTGCTCAGGAGATTAAGCATATGAAATACATAACATGTTAACAATATACAAAATATTAACAAATTGTATGTAATGTGCCCATTAAAAACTTTGATGTATAAGAATATACTTAATATTAAAATATCAACTAAAGCAAACAAGGCAGCAAAGATTAATAAAATAATGTTGACTCACGCTCTGAGCAAAATGGGCAGCATTTTTCTACTGAGTTTCAAGGGGTAAAACAATAGGAAGATACTCTACCTGTACAATTTAATAAATGACTTCATTCAACTTTTTACTACATACAAGTTATTCAGTAACCAAAATTTAAATTATAATATAGTCAGGAACACATTATATAAATATATGTACATTTAAGCTAATGAATAATCAGTATTGATGAACTATGAGAGTGGGTTAGTTATCAAAAGAAAAATAGCAAATTGGGGGTTCACTATGACAACCTATATATATGAATTGCCACCTCATACACCATACTACCCAAAAATTTTACAAACAAAAATAGTGGGGGAAGCCAAGCTCATTACATTTTCACTAAATGCAACTATATAAAAATCACTCAACATACCTCCATGAAATTGTGAAACTATGAACATTCTAAACATGAGGTTTCCCGAAGCTATATTTCCCCTAAACAAAATGAAAGGCCATATGATGCAAGTTAGGTAAAGATATTACAAAAGAAAACAAATCAGTTTCAACTCAAGAAAATTCTTACCAGGATTGGTCAAAATGTACATGGGGATAGCGAACAATCACTGGATGCACAGGATATCCAAGGACAAATACACCAAGTTGGAAAGAAATGAGAACTCTTCCATTTGTTGTGGTTCCCTCGGAAATAAAAGCAGATGAGGAAATCTATCGAAAGAAGCCTTTCTTTGTATTCAAATCCTTGAAAGCACATTTCTGTATCAAATAATCCCTTCTAAATTGATAAAACTTAATACTCTGAATTTTTTTCATACAAAAAATGTAACAACTTCAGGTATACAATTAAAATTGCTTTCAATTTCCATATTTATTAGAACAACTCACCAAAATGAAATTTGAACACCTGATATGCGTATATTTGTTTGTAACTTTTTAAGTTAGCTCTTACAACAACAAAAAATTTGTTTAATTTTTCTAAGCAATTGCAAACTACTTACATCACAGCGTTTCATGCTCTTTCCTTTTTTTTTTTTAAAACATTACCCTCATTTGACCGGCCAAAAAATTCTCCCTTCAACAAGAATTTGTACCAACTTAATCACTTTCAATCTAACTTTAGTGTACAGGCAACAGCTTAACAAATACAAAAATATTTTATTGATGACTAACTCAGAAAACCCAAAAAACTAAGGTTTGGTTTTCATAATCAATTTTGAAAGATAATTTTCTAAAAATTTGTTTGGCTGTATATTCTAAAAATAGTTTTCAGAAATTTGAAAATCCAAAACTCATTTAGTTTTTAGAATCTGAAATAATTTTTAAAACTCTGTTTGGTTTTGGAGTTTTTAAAAATAGTTTTTAAGTTTCAATTTGTATTTTATTGTTTTTAGTGAAACTTTTAAGTATTTAATCAATGTTTTCAAGTTTTTAGATTCACTCAATCTAAATACAACTAAAATGTATAAAATTAATGAAAAAATTGTTTAAAAAATCACTAAGTATTAACAAATATACAAATTTAATACATTTTTGTATGTATTTTGTATCTATTTAATTTTTCTAAAGATTTTTTTAATTTTTAAATTTTTTTTTAAGTATATGCTGATTAGATGCATCTGAAAAGTAAATAAATAAATAAAACAAATTAGCCAATATATTAAAAAAATATGAATTAAAAATTTTAAAACTTTTTTTGATAACTCCAAAACCAAACAAAATTTTAAAAATTATTTACTCATTCCATAATGGTCCTCCAAATTTAAATTTAACATACTTTTTTCATTATTTTCAAAAATATTTTTTATTAATTGAAAATACAAATTCATTTTATTTTAAATTTTTATATGAATTTGCAAATAACTTGGTCATCCAAAAAAATTCATTAACTTGAAAATATGATGTACTGCATACTTCAGCGATCCCTCATTCAAAAAAAAAATTGAAAGCCAATAAGCAAAAAGACATTAAAATTAACAATGCTAGAAATCTTTATTATCAACTACATTGTTTGATTAAGTTTTTTAAAATCTGTAAAAGTAAAAAAATAAAAATGAAAAACACTTTATTGTTTTTTATATGATTTTTTGTTTTTAAAATTTGAAAATATTTTTTAAATGTTTATATTTATAAAATTGGTTTATGTTTTGATACCTGGCAATTTGAGTGCTTGTAAAACTGCGGTGGGAATCTCCACAACAGAGCTTAATCATGAACATGGACTTCAGGTATGTGAGCTAAGTGGGGCCAATATTTGCCTTTCCCCTTTTCACACTTCCTTGTCAGTTTCCGACTTCCATAGATCGATAATCTGTTAAGTGAGGGAGGCAGCCTTTGCACTGGTAAAGATTTGAGCCTAGGGCAACTGCCGATTTCAAGAGATTCAATAGAGGCGAGGTTTTGAAACCACTTTGAAGACAGCTTCTCCAGATTTCGGAAATTCCCGATCCAAAGATTGAGCAGAGAGGTGGGCAGCAACTTCCCATCTATCGGAAAGCTGGACCCCGCTACACCTTCTTCTTCTTCATCCTCTGCCACGCTAATTGCGCCTGAAATCGACAGTGTTCTAAGAGAGGATAAACTGCGCAAACCAATCTTCTTGAAGTTGTTGTTCCATTGTGAAATATTCATATACAGCGATTGAAGAGAAGTGAGGTAGTTGATGCTCTGCAATCCGTGTGGTAGGGCCTTGAGTTTTTTGCATTCCCTGATATCCAAATGTGCCAGATTTGTTGCGGAGCGGAACCATCCTTCCGGAATGTACTCCAAATTCTTACACCCATACAAGTACAATCGACTGAGATTCCTGAGATTATTATTATCATTATTAGGAAGGGCATCTGGCAAGTATTTGAGCCTATCACAATAACTGATCCAAACAGACTCAAGAGATGGACAGGTAATTTCCATCCCCTCCTCTACTACTAGCAGTGCCTCCAACTTTTTACACCTCCTAATCCCAAGCTCTTTGAGTGTGGGTGGTAGCCCCCCACCTCTACACGATATCAAGCTTGTGAGGGATGGACAATCACGAACATCTAACACTTGAAGATTACTGTCATTAATCTGTGTTAAACACCCGAATAAGGATTGCAAAGCCTCACAATCATATATCCTGAGTGTTTTCAATGTGCACGGAAAACCTGTCTCTGGAAAAGAGCCGAGACTCGGACACTTATAGACAAACAACTCTCCAAGAAAAGTGAAGTTATGTACCAGCCGTGGCAGTTTCTCTAGCTTTTCACAATTATCTATTTTTAGATGCTCAAGCCTCCTCACTATGCAGGGGAGTCCCTCTTGTTGCTGCTGCTGCTGCTCATGTTGCCCTTTGTTGTCTTCATCCTCATCTTCTTCAAACAATGAAACAAGCTGGGGGCAGCCTTCAATTTTCAAACGTTGAAATGCAGGGAGACTGTGTTGTACTCTCGCCTCGTTCTTCCACAGTGTCTTGAGTTCTTCACAGCTTGTGATCTCCAATGCTTTGAGTTCCATCAGCCCATGAGTAACCCATTTTGGCAAGAGCTCGAGTTTCTTAATCATCCCAATGCTCAAGGAAGTTATTGAACTTGGATGCTTAGACTTTGCATTTGCTGATATCACTTCATCATCAACTAGCAGTTGCGGGCACTTTGTAATCTTTAGATTATTCAAACAAGGTAGATCACTTGGCCACATTCCAACAAGTTTTGGACAATTTTCAATGGAGAGCTCACTAACATGAGTAAATGGTTCAACTTCCTTATCATCTTCAAAAGTATACCAATACTCCCATTCCGGCATATCCTTAAAGCTTAGAGTCTCCAGTAATTGAAAAGGTTTGGCACTACCCTGCCCGTAAAACTCAGGACTGACATGTTTTAGTGCAGTCATTCCTTTAATGTAAAGGTTTTTGAGAGAGGGTAGTTGTCCAAGTGGTGGCAAGGATACACAATTTCCACAATTATCTAAACTTACGTCAACCATATTGGAGAATAGAGGATCTCCTATCCAAGTTGGAAATCCTATACCAAGGTAGCCTTTGATATGGAGCTCTTTTAAATCTTTGTGAGGTCGCAGCATGTCAAGCACTCCTGTTTCAACTCTTACATCTCGTGAATTATCTGAGTTAACACTCCATTCCATTGATAACACGTCTAACCCCTTCTTATCATTTAAATTCACCTCCCTTGCATCTAATGGAACCACCACGTTCTGTAACCCAGATAAGCAAAGCTTCCCCCGAAGATAAATTAAATTTCCTAACTCTTTTAACCGATGCCCACTGTTTTTAGTAACAATAAAATTGGACAGCGTTTGAAGACTAGCCAACTTACCTATTCCCAGTGGCATTTCTTTTAAGGAATGTGCATTTGTAGTATCGAGATGACGTAGGTCAATTAGGTTTCCCAAGTCTGTTGGCAACTTTTTCAGTTGTCTACATCCTCTTAACATCAATGTTTGTAGATTGTAAAGAGAGCCTAGTGATTCAGGTAATTCTTCAATGTTAGTGTTGGATAGGTTAAGATACCGCAGATGTTTCAAATCTCCAACAGAATTTGGAACTTCTATGATGTCATAACTACTCATATTGAGCACCCTCAAGCGTCTTAGCTTCGGCAATAGATTAAAGGGAACATTGCTTGCCAAATGACAATTCACACCATATGGTAAGTTAAATGGTAAGAAGGTTCGTAAATGCATGGCTTTGTTGAAAATCTCAAATTTTTTCATACCCTCATGGTACTTTTGCGTGTAGGATGAATGTCGAACTTTCTTTAGATTTCGGTATTGCTCCTGATCTTTAAATTTATCATCCAATCTTAAACAAGTATCTCTTGCAACAACCTGAGCCAAATCATTGATGAGGTCATGCATCACAAATTTAGAGCTTTTACTGGTACTTGATGGTTGGAAAAAAGACCTTGACAACAATTCCTGGAAGTACTCACCTCCAACATCTTCCATTTGTTTCTTTCTTTGTTTTTGAATGAAACCCTCTGCCATCCACAACAAGACCAACTCCTCTTCCTCAAATTCATAGTCGTTGGGTATTATGGAGCAATATGCAAAACACTGCTTCAAATGTGAAGGTAGATGATGGTAACTTAACCTCAAAGCTGGAAGGATGTCACTTTCTTGTGGTAAATCCCATATTTTACTATGCAATACGTCTTCCCATTCCTCATCTCGTACTTTGCTGCGTAAAAGGCCACCGAGTGTCCTAGCAGCCAGAGGCAAACCTTTACATTTCTCCACAATTTCCTTACCAATTGATACCAATTTTGGATTTGCATCAATGCTTGTAATCGCAAAAGTATGCTGTGCAAACAATGACCAACAATCCTCCTTTGATAGGAACTTAACGTCATGAAGTTGAACAGTTGTCATCATTCCTGCAGCTTCTCTGTCACGTGTAGTCACCACAACTTTACTCCCTTTGGCTCCATCATTGAAAGGTTTCTTCAAAACATTCCAGTCACTGTATTTTTTGTTCCAAATATCGTCTAAAACAATTAAGAACTTCTTTCCAGCCAAAGCCTGCTTTAGTTGAACTTGAACTTGGTCCAAGTTATTAAAACTAAATGTCTGGGAAGTCACTGACTCAAGAATTGCTTTTGTTATTCTCATAATGTCGAACTCATCTGACACACAGACCCAGGCTTTCAGATGGAAATGCTTCTGCACAGTTTCATCATTGTATACCATCTGAGCAAGGGTGGTCTTGCCAATCCCACCCATACCCACAATGGGAATTACACCAATGTTGTTATGACTTGATTCATCCCCCCTTAGTTGCGGGCACTTTGTAATCTTTAGATTATTCAAACAAGGTAGATAACTTGGCAACATTCCAACAAGTTTAGGACAATTTTCGATGGAGAGCTCACTAACATGAGTAAATGGTTCAACTTCCTTATCATCTTCAAAAGTATACCAATACTCCCATTCCGGCATATCCTTAAAGCTTAGAGTCTCCAGTAATTGAAAAGGTTTGGCACTACCCTGCCCATAAAACTCAGGACTGACATGTTTTAGTACAGTCATTCCTTTAATGTAAAGGTTTTTGAGAGAGGGTAGTTGTCCAAGTGGTGGCAAGGATACACAATTTCCACAATTATCTAAACTTACGTCAACTATATTGGAGAACAGAGGATCTCCTATCCAAGTCGGAAATCCTATACCAAGGTAGCCTTTGATATGGAGCTCTTTTAAACCTTTGTGAGGTCGCAGCATGTCAAGCACTCCTGTTTCAACTCTTACATCTCGTGAATTATCTGAGTTAACACTCCATTCCATTGATAACATGTCTAACCCCTTCTTATCATTTAAATTCACCTCCCTTGCATCTAATGGAAACACCACGTTCTGTAACCCAGATAAGCAAAGCTTCCCCCGAAGATAAATTAAATTTCCCAACTCTTTTAACCGATGCCCACTGTTTTTAGTAACAATAAAATTGGACAGCGTTTGAAGACTAGCCAACTTACCTATTCCCAGTGGCATTTCTTTTAAGGAATGTGCATTTGTAGTATCGAGATGACGTAGGTCAATTAGGTTTCCCAAGTCTGTTGGCAACTTTTTCAGTTTTGTACATTCTCTTAACATCAATGTTTGTAGATTGTAAAGAGAGCCTAGTGATTCAGGTAATTCTTCAATGGAGGTGTGGGATAGGTTAAGATACCGCAGATGTTTCAAATCTCCAACCGAATTTGGAACTTCTGTGATGCAATATCTACTCATATTGAGCACCCTCAAGCTTCTTAGCTTTGGCAGTAGATTAAGGGGAACATTGCTTGCCAAATAACAATTCAGACCATTTAGTGTGTTAAATGGTAAGAAAGTTCGTAAGTGCATGGCTTTGTCAAAGATCTCAAATTTTTTCATACCCTCATGGTACTTTTGGGTGTAGGATGAATGTCGAACTTTCTTTAGATTTCGGTATTGCTCCTGATCTTTAAATTTATCATCCAATCTTAAACAAGTATCTCTTGCAACTACCTGAGCCAAATCATTGATGAGGTCATGCATCACAAATTTAGAGCTTTTACTAGTACTTGATCGTTGGAAAAAAGACCTTGACAACAATTCCTGGAAGTACTCACCTCCAACATCTTCCATTTGTTTCTTTCTTTGTTTTTGAATGAAACCCTCTGCCATCCACAAGAAGACCAACTCCTCTTTCTCAAATTCATAGTCGTTGGGTATTATGGAGCAATATGCAAAACACTGCTTCAAATGTGAAGGTAGATGATGGTAACTTAACCTCAAAGCTGGAAGGATGTCACTTTCTTGTGGTAAATCCCATATTTTACTGTGCAATACATCTTCCCATTCCTCATCTTGTTCTTTGCAATGTAAAAGGCCACCGAGTGTCCTAGCAGCCAAAGGCAAACCTTTACATTTCTTGACAATTTTCTTACCAATCGATACCAAATTTTGATTTGCATCAATACTTCTATTCTCAAAGGCATGTCTTGAAAACAATGACCAACAATCATCATCTGATAGGACCTCAATGTCATGAAGTTCAATAGCTCGCATCATTTTTGCAACACCTTTGTTACGTGTTGTCACCACTACTTTACTCCCTTGGGCTCCATCGTTGAAAGGTTTCTTCAAAACATTCCAGTCACTGTATTTTTTGTTCCAGACATCATCTAAAACAATTAAGAACTTCTTTCCAGCCAAAGCCTGCTTTAGTTGAACTTGAAATTGGTCCAAGTTATTAAAACTAAATGTCTGGGAAGTCACTGACTCAAGAATTGCTTTTGTTATTCTCATAATGTCGAACTCATCTGACACACAGACCCAGGCTTTCAGATGGAAATGCTTCTGCACAGTTTCATCGTTGTATACCATCTGAGCAAGGGTGGTCTTGCCAATCCCACCCATACCCACAATGGGAATTACACCAATGTTGTTATGACTTGATTCATTCCCCCTTACAAGCAACTCAATTATCTTTCTTTGATCATGTTCTCGGCCATAAATGTGAGGTTCATCAAATAAAGATGTAGAGTCTGGTCTTTGCCAAGTCTTAGTCATAGGTGTAGGGGTGGTTCCAACAATCTTAACCAATTTAAGTTTCGAACATTGTTCATAACTATTGTGCAATCTGGTATTGATCTCCTCAATCTTGGACTTCATTTTGAAATTAAACATAACATCTCTTGGCTTGAAATTTGGGATGAGGTTCCATACCTTACTAGAACTAGCTTGGGGCGGCTTTGCCTTGAGACTCTGTCGCAAAGCTTCAGTGGCGAACTCATCCACAACATCATCCAAATCATATGCCACATCCTGGAGATTGTCGAGCCATAGGTTCACGGCTCGATCTGTCAATTGCTTCTCCTCTGCGTCAATCAGAAGAGCTTCAATTTGAGACAGCATATTGGTCCAATTGGTCAGTTG
Organism: Camellia sinensis; assembly: GCF_004153795.1. Lineage (NCBI taxonomy): Eukaryota > Viridiplantae > Streptophyta > Magnoliopsida > Ericales > Theaceae > Camellia > Camellia sinensis. The sequence continues at coordinate 253,411 of NW_021026009.1, read as the reverse complement.
GGTGTCAATACCTTCAAAGGTGGGTAATTTGGAGGACGCAAAAGAGGACATCTTCTCAAACAGCAATTTGACGAAGGCAGAGAGAAAGATCTCTGCTATAGGCATTGTTTCTGATTACAGAAGGAAAAAACCAACAGATCAGAAGCGAACCGAAGCAAAGCAAAGCAAAGAGGTTGTTGAGTTTTTTTTCAGTGAAAAATGTTTTAGCAGTCTCAAAGATGGCTATATTATTGTGAGAAGAAGAAGAAGAAATTATTGAGTGCTGAGAAGAAGTCAAAAGTGGAGTCTCCTTTCATTGGCCCCCTGTCCCTCCGTGAAAACAACGTATAAATTAAAAATGAAAAAAAAGATAGGGATCATGAAAAAATTTTCATGAAAATGAAAGATTTATAATCTTTAGATTATCTTAATTATTGTGTGATGTTTTATTTTAAGGGATATCTAAAGGTCATAAATCATTATCATTTTCATGAAAAAATTTTCATAATACTTATCATTGCTCATTAAAAATAAAAATAAAATACTCAAAATAAAAGAACCCAAATATTATATTATTGTTTTTTTTTTTATTATTATTGTTAGTAGAAGGAACCCAAATATTATATTATTGGGCGCTAAGAAAAAAGTCAAAAATGGCGTCTTCTTTTATTGGCTCCCGGTCCCTCTGCGAAAACAACATATAAATTAAAAAAATAAAAGAACCAAATTCCGTAGGTAGAACCCAATTATTTTTTAATATATTTTTAAATGAATTCATATCCCTATCATGATTTTTCTCCGTTTCTGCCTTAGAAGTTTTTCAATCTTTACCCAATAATATGGGGTTTTGGTTAATATATTTTTAATTTTATTTGAATTTAAAATAAAAAAATACTACGAGTAAAATAAAAGAGGGACTAAAGTAAAATTTAAAATCAATAATAAGGATTATTAATATAATATATTCATTATATTATTGGTCTTTATAATTTGTTTTGAATTTTATTTTGATTTTTTTAATTTTGCACTTAATTTTTTTTGTTTCAATTATTAACAACATTTGATGGAGGGACCATCTTGTAACAAAATTTAAAATGTAAAGACCAAAATATTCAAATTAAAATTACGATAACTAAAATGACACTTTTCTTAAATTACAGAGACCAATGATTTAATTTACAATTTAATCAAAAAAAAAATCTCTCTTTTGTAAGAGATAATTGGACAAGTATTCTAGCATGAATAATGTAGAGTAGTACTCTAAAAACACTAAATAATGAAAAATTTAAAATAAAAAAATGGATGGTTTATAATGAAACTTGTAATGAACTCTGTGTTTGAACAATACTTTCTAATATAGATCGAGGACTAAATTTTTTATTTTTTATTTTTTATTATTTTTGTGAAGATTTGTCCAGGGCCGGCCCTGAGTTATTAGGGGCCTAAGGCGAATTTTTTAAATTAGACCTTTTATATATCATTACCTTAAAAAAAAATGTTTGGATAAAACAAAAAGGATAAAAATTTGTTTCTGTTTCATTACAATTTAACAAAATTTAGATAACAAATATATATATATATATATATATGTATGCATAAAATAGTTGAACTTCAATTAGTTTAATCGAATCTTTATTTTTTAGCTTACCAATGCTATAATAACTAAAATTAATTGAGAGTAAAGATGAGAATTTTCGACACAACTCAAGCAATATATAAAATTAGCAAGTTATGGTTGACTATTTTTCAGCATAAATCCAAGTATGACACGACTCAATAACATGAATTATTAATTATATATTTTAATGTTCACTAAGTGTTAGGTTTTATTTCTTGGCAATCCCGTTTGACAAAACTCCTTTGAGTTGTAATTTTATTCGCATTTTTATTTCAGTGAGGCTATAAGTTGTTAGATGCGAATCCAACCCGAATCAAGCCTTTCAGAGAAGTTTGTGATGATAAAGCTTTCAAGATTGCCACTTCGCTGATTATGACGGGGATCGAGCTGCCCGGTCAGCTCGCAGGGGTCAAGGGGGCAGCGCCCCTTGGCGGGTCCGGGGCAGCGCCACGGCGGGGGTGAGGGGCAGCGCCCCCGAAGCAAAATGTAAAAATATTGGGTAAATTAAATTGGGAGGTTTTGTATATCATTTTGATTCTCACATTTTTAATTGATTTAATATTGATTTTAATTTTAAATTTTGTATTAATTTGATTCAATTAATAATGTCAATTAGTGTTTTTGAAGTAAAATCGTTAATGAGATGATTGAGATTGACTCACTTAGTTAAAAAAATTTACAATTTTGTTCTTAAAAGCATAACTCATGCCTACTTATGTGTGCACTTTTCATAATTTTTTTTTTAAAAAAAAAAAAGGAACTTAAAAATTGCAATCAATTAGGTTAAATTGAAAAAATAAAAAATTTAAGATTGAAATTGAATTAATTAAAATTACAAAGATCAAAATGACACTAAAACGAAACTATAAAAATTAGTGGTTAAAATTTGCACTTGTTTATTTTATTATTGTAATATGTGATGAGTAATGGTGTTTGTTTGGTGTTCATGAGGCTTTTCTCATATCACACACAAGCATCATGCCAATTACTCATTTTTGTGAATAAAATGTTTCTCCCTCCCTCTTTCTCTATGTAATTTTTGTAGATGAGTTTCGTATTAATCTTTGTGGAAAAAACTGTCAAAATTGTCAAATTTTTTATCAAATGATTTTGTATTTTCAAAATAAGAAAGTGTGGAATGTTTACATATTTTTTATTGAAAGAATCTTTTAATTTCACTATAAAAAAGGATTGTTCCCAAAAGTAATTATCAAAAACAGTTTATCAAACAAAATTTTCATATCAAGTTCCAATTATCTTTTCTTTTTTTTTTTTTACCAAACAAAAGTGCTAAAAAGGTCTAATTATTTAACAGGGTCTTTAATTAGGAACAGATCCAGAATTCAAACTTTAGGAGATAAAAATACAAATACCTTTTCATCGAAAACAAGTACTATAAAATTTAAAATTTTAATTTATGCCAACACAAAAAAAGTGAATAATATTAGTATTAATTGAATATTCTTTATCAACATAATTGAAAACAAAAATATAATCAGACATTTTTTTTTTTTTACATTAACTTAACAAAAATCTTAACTATTATTATAGCTACTCTCCCTCTATTAAAGTTAATTATCTAAAAATTTTTTTTTTTTTTCCGAACTTGAGAATTTGCCAGTGAAATGTACAAAAATGATTGAGAAATTGCAAAAAAAAAAGGTCATGGGCCACATATAAAATAGACACCATTGCCATAATTTCTAGGAGAGAGACTTGCTTAATGCTTTTTCTCATTATTTTTTTTAATTTTTTTTTATTGGTAATTGCTTTGTCACTACTCTCCTTATATTAAAGTTAATTATCTGAAAACGTAAATTTTTTTTTTTTTTCCGAACTCGAGAATTTGCTAGTGAAATGTACAGAAATGACTAAGAAATTGCAAAAAAAAAGGTCATGGGCCACATATAAAATAGACACCATTGCCATAATTTCTAGGAGAGAGACTTGCTTAATGCTTTTTCTCATTATTTTTTTTATTGGTAATTGCTTTGTCACTACTTTCTTCTTTCCGTGTGAGACCTATCATTATAATTCACTTCCACCTTATTTTCGCACTCCATATTGATGTTATGTTTGCGAATATCAAATAGCATAAGAAAAAAAAGGGTTAATTACAAAGATAACCTGGAGATTTCACGTGTTTTTAATTTTAAATTTCAGTGTTTCAATTTCAACAAATTAAATCTTGGAGTTCTATCCGTATTTCAATGTACCCCCTTCCGTCTATCTCCATCTGTGTAAGGTAACGGATAATCGTTTTGGAGTTTAAATTGAAAAATGCTGGAGTTTAAAGTAAAACACGCGTGAAACCTTAGAGTTTTTTTTTTTGTGGTAATTAACCCTAATATTTAATTTTTGTGTGTGTGTATATATAAAACTTACATATCTTATTCTATATGTATATGTGTGCTTGTACATATGGTGAAATTTTTTAATCAAATTTTGATTGATACTCCCTCCATCCCATTTTATTGGTCTATTATTATATTTTTTGTTGTCCCAAAATGTATGCCCACTTTGAAAAGTCAAAATTAAAAATTAAAAATTTTCAAAATCATTCCTTGTAAATAATTATAAATATATTTAAAAATGAAAGCTCTTGGTGGTGGTGATTTTGATTTGAACTCGTCAAAGGGGTCTCTGGTTTGGACATTGGTGCTCACGAATTGGTGTTGGTCATTGGTGAAGGAGGGGAACATGGAAGAGGCTTTGGATAGTAGTTTGCTGAGAGAGATTGGTGAAGGAGATGAAGAAAGTGCAAATGTGAAGGCTATGGTGAAGAGGTTTTTAGCAGTTGGGGTTTTTTGCACTCATGCAATGGTTTTTGTGAGGCCTACCATTTTGGACGCGATTAAGATGTTGGAAGAAGATGTTGATGTTCCTAATGTTCCAGAGAGGCCAACACCTTTATGAAAAATTAAAAATCCTGGTGTATATGGTCTACATGACAAATATCATGCAGATATGTAAGATTCGGTGACATTTGTTGTTTTCATCTAGTGACAAATATTTTTAAGACGTATTTGTAACGTGTATGAAATAGTTAGAGTTGGGTAAATTACATTTGACATCCTGCACTCGATCTCATTTTGATCTCTTATTTTTCAACTACAACAGTTAACCCATTACAGTTATTATCAAGTTCCAATGCCACTCTTCCGTTAATTGGGTGTTGAGGCATTTCTTAGGGTACCTATGCAATTTTACTACATTTCTTCTTCATTTCTAAAATGATTTTCTCTGCCAATCCTTCCATCCCTTCCCCCACCCACAGTCACTCCTACCCCTTCGCCCATCCATTACCACCCCATGTCACCAAAGCTGAATGTGGCGAGGTTAGTGGCATCACAAGTTTGTACAAATGATGCACCGTCTATGCTGAAAGCTATGCACATGTTGGGCATCAACCCAACTAAGCCACTTGATGCTTGAGAAGATTGAGGCCCCAGACAGGGAATAAAAAGTTTATGATGACAAAAAAAAAAAAAACATAACACAATGAATAACTGTGACCTAACCAAGAACAAACAGGTGGTATACGAACCCATTAAAGTTCACCATCAATTCTCCAAACGATAAATTGTGGAATGTCTATATTGTACTTTGACTAAAAGTGTAATGGATTTACTATTGCAATTAGAAAAATGAGAAATTAAAGTGAAATTCGGTGTATAATACATGGATGCTAAGTATAATTTATCCTAGAGGGCCTAGACCACGGGTTGGCTTAGTAGAAAAGGTGCTCTCTTACCAGGTGTGAGTAATATCTAGCCTCAAATCTTGTTATTTAATGCAGTTTATCGTCTTCCTATTCTGGTCCTACACATTCAATTAAAAAATAATAATAATAATTTACCCTTAAAAGTTACCCCGAAAAAGAAAACAGAAGAAAATATTTTGCATAAATGGAAATCAAATAGATAGAAGAAAACTTAGGATCTATCTGAAGAAAGAAACTTTACATTTTCCATGGTGCAATAAAATTAGATTTGGCCATAATCAATAGGCCATAATTGATAGAAAAAATATTTATGGTGCAAACAATGCCCTCCCAACTCTTTAAGAATGAGATGACTCGAATTCTTGAATAGTTGTAAAATTTAAACTTGGCTTATGAAAATACCTTCTTCTTTTTTTGTGTGTGTGTGTCGGGGGGGAGGGTGTGGGGTGTTTTGAACCAATTATGCGCCAATCAACAATAATTTCTTTTCACATCATTGACAGTATCATATGGCCAACAAACTTTTCAACTGTCGATATGATATCTAGACTCATAAGGTCAACTGGGAAAACAATATAAGCCCATAATTGGCCATTTGGATTGATCGACAATGACCTGATTTTGAATATTTGAAACCCACAAAAAGAAAACATTCCAACAGTATGAGTCTTTCTTTGTATAATATCTCTAAACATATTTTTCCAAACAATATTGGCTCATTAACCATTTTATTGAAACCAAGTTTTGGTATGATCCACATATCCAACAAAGATTTTGAATAACAGAAGGCATAGATGGCCTTAAAAACTCATGCATGTTGACATCTTGAACAATGTCAAAAATTTTATTGTTTGAAATTTTTGCCAAAATCAATTTTTTCTTGTAAATATAAAATTTTATTCTCACGCCAACGCATTTCATCTTTACAAAACCAAATCATTTCATCTTGTACTTCATCTTGCCTTTGAATTCTTGTCATCATTCCAAATTAGGAAGATGTCCCATTGGGCGTGTAATAATAATAATAATGTGGTCATAATAGGTCTTTAAAAATGATTTATGGTCTGAATAGGCTTTTAAAAATGATTTATGGTCTGAATCAACAAACCAAAATCAATAAGCCATAATCAATGAGATTAGATTTGGCCATGATCGACAGGTTACAACCGACATGCCACAATCAATAAAATTATATTTGGCCACAATCAATAAGCCACAATCAATAAAATTAGAATTGACCACAATTAATAAGCCCTAATTGACAGAAAAAATATTTATGATGCAAACAAGAACAGAACACAAAATTTATTAGTCTACTAGAAAAAAGACGTAGAGAAATTTTGACTACTTAACAAAAATGACGGCATGAATTGCAGTGTTTACCTGTTTGTTAGTGTTTTTATTTTCTACATTTTAGGTTTTTGCATAGTCAAATCGCGATCGAATCGAGAATCAAAATGGGATTGTACTGCATCGCGAATTGAATCAAATCGTGAATCGTAAAAATTCAGTCACCTTTTTTAAATTACATAGAAAAATATATCTACACACTTAAATATTAAATATATCTACTATTTATGAAATATTTAGACTTAAATCAATGAAAATATTGTTTTAAATGATGATCATGTGGTCTAAGTAAAAAGTTAACACGGGTTCCCATATTTACTAATTCACATTTTCCCTTTTAGATACTATTTATTATCAACTATTCTTAATAAAGAAAGCAAACAAAGACAAATTTTCAATTTCCAAGTAATAATAACTCAACAACAATGTTTTTTAACTTTTTACAAAGTTAAAAAATCAACTTCAATTTTATTTTTTTTTTAAATCTCACTTGATGAGTTTAAAAAATTCATTTTGTAAATGTAAGTACTTAGATAAAATTGAATATGTAAGCCCTTAGTTGCAGGAATCGTGCAACCAAGACACGAATCTTCGTAAGAAACGCGATTCCGCGGTTCTTAGAAAGAAACGTGTAAGAATCGCGTTTCTGTAGAGAGAGAAACGCGATCCTGTCCAAGATGGGATCGTTGGTGGCTGTGAACAAAAACCCTAACTTGTTGGTCAACAAGGAGAGAGGGGAGAAAGAAGGTGAAGTACCTGAAGGTCAGATCGTCCTGCTTTTTTGCTTCGTTTCTCTCTCTGGCAGATCGTCTCTCTCTCTCTCTCGCTCTCGCAGATCTTCTCTGGCAGATCGTCTCTCTATGGCAGATCATCTTTCGTCTCTCTCTCTCGCAGTTCGTCTCTCTCTCGAAGTTTGTCTCTCTCGCTCGCTCTCGCAGATCGGCATCGTCTCCTCCGTCTTTGCCTTCTCTCACTCGTGCTCTCTCTCTCGCCTGATATATAAGATTCGAATATATATAAGTATAAAACATATATCTTTATATATATTATATAAGATCTGGTTCAAAATATATATATATATATTATATAAGATAAAACATATATCTTTATATAAATATATATATTTAAAATATATATATATATATATATTAACACATTATTATTTAATATATGTAATAAAAAAACATTAATTAAAAAAATAAAAATATTAATATATATAATATTTATAATATATATATATAGTAATATATATATATATATATAAGATAAAACATATATATTTAAATAAATATATATATTTATAATAATAAAAAAAACATTAACACATATAAATATAATATATATATGAGTATATATTATACATATTAATAAAAAAACACAAACACGTATATGAAAAATAAAATAAAATAAAAATTATCAATAACACATTATTTAAAAAATATAATAAATAAAAAATAATTAATGTGTATTAAAATAAAAATATTTATAAAAAAAACTTCTAATGTGTATTAAAATATATATATATATATATATATATTACCGCTCCCCGAGGCGCTCCCAACCTAAGAAACTTCTATCGGCTCACGCTTCTCCGCTCCCGCTCCCGCCCCCGCTCCCGCCTCCGCTCCCGCTTCGTGCAACTAAGTGTAAGCCTAGAATATTGTAGAGAGAGAAAATCTTTTTTTTGGGCTAAGGTTCGAGTATTTTAGAGTAAATTGGGAGGGAGAAATTTAAAAGATGACAAATAGTAATCCAAAAGACCTTAAAAGGGTTGTGTGAATCCTTTTCTAACAATAAAAAAAGAAAAACAAAGCCAAACATCGATTTTAACAATTCACGATTCAACGATTCGGTTCACCGATTCATCTACAATTCATAACTATTTGCGATTCACACAACCTGTTCGTATCGATTACTCACTGAATCAAATCAAATCGTACGATTTTAACAATAGAGGTTTTTTGTCTTGTCAGAAGCAAAAACAACAAAAAGTTTTAAAATACCCATCATTTTTATTTCGTTTTCATTTTGGTAAAAAAAAATAATTTTCAAACATTCAAAAACAATTTTTTTGGTGTTTCCTAGAATGTGGGTTGCTTTTAGAAAATTTTTCTGAAAACAATTTCCCAAACAAGTTTCTATATTTTCTAGAAGGTAAAATAGACAACAGAAAAGGTTAACAGAACCAAACATGTGACGATATTCTATTGCAGGAAAAGGTGGTGTTAAGGGTCCGAAATGACAACAAAAGATAATGCAACAAACCACAAGAAGATAGTAGGCATACCAGGTAATCTTGCCATTGATGCAGTAACACGCCCAACTTATGCTGAGGAAAAATATTGGGTTGCTGAACTAGTAAACATCAACCTGATCATAGGAAGGAAGAGGAAACAAGAAGGAAATGTTAGATTATTGCAAAGTGAATCTAATTGCTACTTGAGGATTAGAGTTTGTGGTATTTTCATTTGGGAATTTAAATACACAAAACAATCTAGTTGTTAGAAAATTTATTTTTTTATGATGTTGCATCAATTTCAGTAATGATCATCATTACTTAGAAGAAAACCTGCATAATTCCCAAAATTTTATTCCACTGCCAGAATAAATTGCTTTACTAAGATATCCAAGACAAAACAGGAAAACAGAAAAGAAAAGGTAAAGAGATAGTAATGCGTATGAAAGAAATCTCAAGTGACATTTGGGCTTTAACAAACTGAATACAAATAATTGGATTCTTATTTCATACAAAAATATTGGCTATGTCTATCAATCTCTGTGATCTCATTCAAATAACAGATTGAACCTCTAATGAACACGGGCAACGTGAAAATAGCTGTCACTTGAATACAAAAATGAAGCCTGTTAAGGGAATTACATATTCAAACAGATATTTCTGCTACCTATCATTCTTATATCTATTAATTACAAATGGCAAATAATTGAAGGCAACAAAGTGGAAATAACCATAGGGACCATTAAACCTGCTTGCTTAGGAAGAGAGCTGTACACTGCTTTACAGTATCCTCAGGACTGGTAACTGGGAATAGAACATGAAAAAAGTTCACATTACCATGATTATAAAATTAAAATGGCAAAAGAGAGCATTGATATTGATATCCATTTAAAAAGCATTTGGGTACTCAATGAAAATGAAACTGTTCCATCTCAACTTACAATATTTAATCCATTTTGTTTTCCATAGCATTTAAAACAAGTACAGCCTGTTTTATGTACAAAATCATTCGGAACATTATAAGAAAATATCATCAATTTTATTTCTTTTGTTGATGGATCCATTTTCTTTGGTAATTATCCAACTGCAACAAATGAAATAGATGCATGTGGATGCTGTTGAAAACAAAATGAATTGACTTGATTGAAGATTTTAGATTTCTTTGCAAATGGAACCATATTAACAATGCATTTGGTTCTCTAGGTGCTATGGCAATGGAGAACTCCATGGTGTATTGAACTGCAAAAATAAGCTGAAATATAGAGCAGACCTGTGTGCCCCATGGTTCACTTTGATTCATATATCTCATGGTCATTTCCTCCCCATTCAAGCAACATCCAAGCCCTTCGTTTAGCCCCCTCTATCTAACTGAATAAAAAAGTATGTAAAATAATAATTAAGGCTAATATCTTTTTTTCATTTAAGATATGTATTTTTTTGTTACCTATTTTAGAGTCAATCTAATAAAAAATATATAGTAATAAGGTAACAATTTTTTAACTAGAAAAATGCAATTGAATTAAAATCAAACATTCTATGAATAATTTCATTTAATAGAAATAATTTTTATAAAATTCAACTTATGGGAAAAATTGTAATCTCTCCTTACACTTGCTAAGTTAATTTTAACTAAAAGTGAAAGTTTTCACATTAAACATCAATCGGACATGAATCAAAACAACACCATATGACAACATGAAAAATAAATGAATTGAGCTAATATTGAAGCATTTATGAAATAACACAACGTGATACACTCTTCTAATTGAGGGCCTTAAATTTTGTTCAAAATTGAGGGCCCGAGGTGACCGCCTCAGTCGCCTCACCTCAGGGCCGGCCCTTGATTTGTCTGACAATCATTTTAAAAAAAAAAAATTTCCTTTTTTACAATAGAATTGGCTTAATTTTGTTGTTTTTGTTTTATTTTCTTGTCTTTGGTTGCAAGTTGATAGCTTGCCAACGGGTAGCCTTGGATCTTCTGTGGAATCAAGATAGGGAAAGTGGTAATGTTTAGTGGGTAAAATTAACTTAAATTGGTAGTTTTTGTATTTTGTCTCATATATCATTTTGATTCAAATATTTTTAATTTATTTGATTTTAAATTTTATATTAATTTGATTCAATTAATAGCGCCAATTAGTGTTTTTGAAGTAAAATCGTTAATCATATGATCGAGATTGACTCAATTAGTTAAGAAAATTTATAATTTTATTTTTAAAAGCATAACTCATGCTACTCATGTGTGCACTTTTCATAAATTTTTTTTTAAAAAAAAGTTAGTGACTGCAGTCAATTAGGTTAACTTGAGATAATAAAAAATTTAAGATTGAAATTAAATTAATTAAAATTATAAAGATCGAAATGACACCAAAACTATAAAAATTAGTGGTTAAAACTTGCACATGTTTATTTTCTTATTGTAACGAGTAATGAGTAATGAGACTTAAGACTTGATTTGATTTAATATAGTTTGGTTTGGTTTGGTTTGATTAGCTTCGGATTATTCTCTATGAAAAAAAAGTGTCAAAATTCACAAATTTATATCAAATGATTTTGTATTTTCAAAATAAGAAAGTGCATTTTTTATTGGAAGGATCTTTTAATTTCACTATAAAAAAGGATTATTCCCAAAAGTAATTATAAAAAACAGTTTATTAAACAAAATTTTCATATCAACTTCCGATTTTCTTTTTCTATTTTTACCAAACAAAAATGTAAAATGGTCCAATTAGTTAACAGGATCTTTAATTAGGAACAAATTCAAAATTTAAAATTTAGAGGATAAAAATATATGTAACTTTTCATCAAAAAATAAGTATTGTAAATTTTAAATTTTAATTTATACCAACACAAAAAAGTGAATAATATTAGTATTAGTTGAATATTCTTTATTAACATAATTGAAAACAAAAATATAATCAGACATGTTTTTTTTTTATTTATTTACATTAACTTAACAAAAATCTTAACTATTATTTTGTCTACTCTCCCTCTATTAAAGTCGAAATCTGAAAATATAATTTTTTTTTTTTCAAACTTGAGAATTTGCTAGTGAAATGTAGACAAATGATTGAGAAACTGCAAATAAAGGTTACAGGCCACATATAAAATAGACACCATTGTTATAATTTTTAGGGAAGAGATTTGCTCAATGTTTTTTTTTTTCTTTTTTCAATATATATATATATATATATTGGTTATTGCTTTGTCATTACTCTCCTTATATTAAAGTTAATTATCTGAAAACGTAATTTTTTTTTTTTTTCCGAACTTGAGAATTTGCCAGTGAAATGTACAAAAATGATTGAGAAATTGCAAAAAAAAAAGGTCATGGGCCACATATAAAATAGACATAATTTCTAGGAGAGAGACTTGCTTAATGCTTTTTCTCATTATTTTTTTTAATTTTTTTTTATTGGTAATTGCTTTGTCACTACTTTCTTCTTTCCGTGTGAGACCTATCATTATAATTCACTTCCACCTTATTTTCACACTCCATATTGATGTTATGTTTGTGAATATCAAATAGCATAAGAAAAAAAAGGGTTAATTACAAAGATAACCTGGAGATTTCACGTGTTTTTAACTTTAAATTTCAGTGTTTCAATTTCAACAAATTAAATCTTGGAGTTCTATCCGTATTTCAATGTACCCCCTTCCGTCCATCTCCATCTGTGTAAGGTAACGGATAATCGTTTTGGAGTTTAAATTAAAAAATGCTGGAGTTTAAAGTAAAACACACGTGAAACCTTAGAGTTTTTTTTTTTTTTGTGGTAATCAACCCTAATATTTAATTTTTGTGTGTGTGTGTATTTATAAGGCTTACATATCTTATTCTATATGTATATGTGTGCTTGTATATATGGTGAAATTTTTTATTCAAATTTTGATTGATACTCCCTCCATCCCATTTTATTGGTCTATTATTATATTTTTTGTTGTCCCAAAATGTATGCCCACTTTGAAAAGTCAAAATTTAAAATTAAAAATTTTCAAAATCATTCCTTGTAAATAATTATAAATATATTTAAAAATGAAAGCTCTTGGTGGTGGTGATTTTGATTTGAACTCGTCAAAGGGGTCTCTGGTTTGGACATTGGTGCTCACGAATTGGTGTTGGTCATTGGTGAAGGAGGGGAACATGGAAGAGGCTTTGGATAGTAGTTTGCTGAGAGAGATTGGTGAAGGAGATGAAGAAAGTGCAAATGTGAAGGCTATGGTGGAGAGGTTTTTAGCAGTTGGGGTTTTGTGCACTCATGCAATGGTTTTTGTGAGGCCTACCATTATGGACGCGATTAAGATGTTGGAAGAAGATGTTGAGGTTCCTACTGTTCCAGAGAGGCCAACACCTTTATGAAAAATTAAAAATCCTGGTGTATATGGTCTACATGACAAATATCATGCAGATATGCAAGATTCGGTGACATTAGTTGTTTTCATCTAGTGACAAATATTTTTAAGACATTGTTGTAACTTGTATGAAATAGTTAGAGTTGGGAAAATTACATTTGACATCCTGCACTCGATCTCATTTTGGTCTCTTATTTTTCAATTACAACAGTTAACCCATTACAGTTATTATCAAGTTCCAATGTCACTCTTCCGTTAATTGGGTGTTGAGGCATTTTTTAGGGTACCTATGCAATTTTACTACATTTCTTCTTCATTTCTAAAATGATTTTCTCTGCCAATCCTTCCATCCCTTTCCCCACCCACAGTCACCCCTACCCCTTTGCCCATCCATTACCACCCCATGTCACCAAAGCTGAATGTGGCGAGGTTAGTGGCATCACAGGCTTGTACAAATGATGCACCGTCTATGCTGAAAGCTATGCACATGTTGGGCATCAACCCAACTAAGCCACCTGATGCTTGAGAAGATTGAGGCCCCAGACAGGGAATAAAAAGTTTATGATGACAAAAAAAAAAAAAAAAAAACCCATAACACAATGAATAACTGTGACCTAACCAAGAACAAACAGGCGGTATACAAACCCATTAAAGTTCACCATCAATTCTCCAAACGATAAATTGTGGAATGTCTATATTGTACTTTGACTAAAAGTGTAATGGATTTACTATTGCAATTAGAAAAATGAGAAATTAAAGTGAAATTCGGTGTATAATACATGGATGCTAAGTATAATTTATCCTAGAGGGCCTAGACCACGGGTTGGCTTAGTAGAAAAGGTGCTCCCTTACCAGGTGTGAGTAATATCTGGCCTCAAATCTTGTTATTTAATGCAGTTTATCGTTTTCCTATTCTGGTCCTACACATTCAATTAAAAAATAATAATAATAATTTACCCTTAAAAGTTACCTGAAAAAGAAAACAGAAGAAAATATTTTGCATAAAAAATTGGAAATCTAATAGATAGAAGAAAACTTAGGATCTATCTGAAGGGACAAACTTTACATTTTCCATGGTGCACTTGTATTATTACTAAGAAACCCATACGTGGAATCATGCTTTAATGCTATATCATCAGTATGAAGAACTGTTAGTAAAAATCATGCTAAATCTTGATCGACAGATACTTAGCAACAATTTTAGCCAAACAACCAAACAGAAAATTAGATGACTATGTAAAGGTTCTAAAATGTTTTGAAAGTACAAGGACTTCTTTGGAACAATTAACAATCAAAAGAGTGAAGTATCCAAATAAACAAAGACAACTCTAGATAAATTATTTAAGTTTACAAGAACTACAAGTCACAAATTACAGAGAAAACTACTCCTAAAAATTAAGATTATCTACTCCTAAAAATAAAGAAAAGACTCTGATGAGTTTGATGATTTCTTGATCCCTTGCTTATTCCTTCTTTAGACTATTTATAGGCTTGACATTGCCACAAACTGTTGTTAACCATGTTGTCACAAACAGCTCCACCATGATGATGATGATGATGATAATAATAATAATAATAATAATAATAATAATAATAATGTGGTCATAATAGGTCTTTAAAAATGATTTATGGTCTGAATCGACAAACCAAAATCAGTAAGCCATAATCAATGAGATTAGATTTGGCCATGATCGACAGGTCACAATTGACAGGCCACAAGCAATAAAATTATATTTGGCCACAATTGATAAGCCACAATTAATAAAATTAGATTTGGCCATAATCAATAGGCCATAATTGATAGAAAAAATATTTATGGTGCAATGCCCTCCCAACTCTTTAAGAATGAGATGACTCAAATTCTTGAAGAGCTGTAAAATTTAAACTTGGCTTATGAAAATACCTTCTTCTTTTTTTGTGTATGTGTGTCGGGGGGGAGGGTGTGGGGTGTTTTGAACCAATTATGCACCAATCAACAATAATTTCTTTTCACATCATTGACAGTATCATATGGCCAATAAAATTTTCAACTGTCGATATGATATCTAGACTCATAAGGTCAACTGGGAAAACAATGTAAGCCCATAATTGGCCATTTGGATTGATCGACAATGACTTGATTTTGAATATTTGAAACCCACAAAAAGAAAACATTGCAACAGTATGAGTCTTTCTTTGTATAATATCTCTAAACATATTTTTCCAAACAATATTGGCTCATTAACCATTTTATTGAAACCAATGTTTGGTATGATCCACATATCCAACAAAGATTTTGAATAACAGAAGGCATAGATGGCCTTAAAAACTCATGCATGTTGACATCTTGAACAATGTCAAAAATTTTATTGTTTGAAATTTTTGCCAAAATCAATTTTTTCTTGTAAATATAAAATTTTATTCTCACGCCAACGCATTTCATCTTTACAAAACCAAATCATTTCATCTTGTACTTCATCTTGCCTTTGAATTCTTGTCATCATTCCAAATTAGGAAGATGTCCCATTGGGCGTGTAATAATAATAATAATGTGGTCATAATAGGTTTTTAAAAATGATTTATGGTCTGAATCGACAAACCAAAATCAATAAGCCATAATCAATGAGATTAGATTTGGCCATGATCGACAGGTTACAACCGACAGGCCACAATCAATAAAATTATATTTGGCCACAATCAATAAAATTAGATTTGACCACAATTAATAAGCCCTAATTGACAGAAAAAATATTTATGATGCAAACAAGAACAGAACACAACACAAAATTTGTTAGTCTACTAGAAAAAAGACAGCTTGTAGAGAAATTTTGACTACTTAACAAAAATGATGGCATGAATTGCAGTGTTTACCTGTTTGTTAGTGTTTTTATTTTCTACATTTTAGTTTTTTGCATAGTCAAATCGCGATCGAATCGAGAATCAAAATGGGATTGTACTGCATCGCGAATTGAATCAAATCGTGAATCGTAAAAATTCAGTCACCTTTTTTAAATTACATAGAAAAATATATCTACACACTTAAATATTAAATATATCTACCATTTATGAAATATTTAAACTTAAATCAATGAAAATATTGTTTTAAATGATGATCATGTGGTCTAAGTAAAAAGTTAACACGGGTTCCCATATTTACTAATTTACATTTTCCCTTTTAGATACTATTTATTATCAACCATTCTTAATAAAGAAAGCAAACAAAGACAAATTTTCAATTTCCAAGTAATAATAACTCAACAACAATGTTTTTTAACTTTTTACAAAATTAAAAAATCAACTTCAAATTTTTTTTTATTTTTTATATCTCACTTGTTGAGTTTAAAAAATTCATTTTGTAAATGTAAGTACTTAGATAAAATTGAATATGTAAGCCTAGAATATTGTAGAGAGAGAAAATCTTTTTTTTGGGCTAAGGTTTGAGTATTTGAGAGTAAATTGGGAGGGAAAAATTTAAAAGATGGCAAATAGTAATCCAAAAGACCTTAAAAGGGTTGTGTGAATCCTTTTCTAACAATAAAAAAAAGAAAAAGAAAGCCAAACATCGATTTTAACAATTCACGATTCAACGATTCGGTTAACCGATTCACCTACAATTCATAGTTATTTGCGATTCACACAACCTGTTCGTATCGATTACTCACTGAATCAAATCGAATCGTACGATTTTAATAATAGAGGTTTTTTGTCTTGTCAGAAGCAAAAACAACAAAAAGTTTTAAAATACCCATCATTTTTATTTCGTTTTCATTTTGGTAAAAAAAAATAATTTTCAAACATTCAAAAACAATTTTTTTGGTGTTTCCTAGAATGTGGGTTGCTTTTAGAAAATTTTTCTGAAAACAATTTCCCAAACAAGTTTCTATATTTTCTAGAAGGTAAAATAGACAACAGAAAAGGTTAACAGAACCAAACATGTGACGATATTCTATTGCAGGAAAAGGTGGTGTTAAGGGTCCGAAATGACAACAAAAGATAATGCAACAAACCACAAGAAGATAGTAGGCATACCAGGTAATCTTGCCATTGATGCAGTAACACGCCCAACTTACGCTGAGGAAAAATATTGGGTTGCTGAGCTAGTAAACATAAACCTGATTATAGGAAGGAAGAGGAAACAAGAAGGAAATGTTAGATTATTGCAAAGTGAATCTAATTGCTACTTGAGGATTAGAGTTTGTGGTATTTTCATTTGGGAATTTAAATACACAAAACAATCTAGTTGTTAGAAAATTTATTTTTTTATGATGTTGCATCAATTTCAGTAATGATCATCATTACTTAGAAGAAAACCTGCATAATTCCCAAAATTTTATTCCACTGCCAGAATAAATTGCTTTACTAAGATATCCAAGACAAAACAGGAAAACAGAAAAGAAAAGGTAAAGAGATAGTAATGCGTATGAAAGAAATCTCAAGTGACATTTGGGCTTTAACAAACTGAATACAAATAATTGGATTCTTATTTCATACAAAAATATTGGCTATGTCTATCAATCTCTGTGATCTCATTCAAATAACAGATTGAACCTCTAATGAACACGGGCAACGTGAAAATAGCTGTCACTTGAATACAAAAATGAAGCCTGTTAAGGGAATTACATATTCAAACAGATATTTCTGCTACCTATCATTCTTATATCTATTAATTACAAATGGCAAATAATTGAAGGCAACAAAGTAGAAATAACCACAGGGACCATTTGTAATAACCCTCACCACTGATTACCGATTTCCTACCGAATACTGAAAACGGAGACTGATTGTGATAAGTAATGAATCAATTGAAATACTGACCTGACTGACTGAAATTCAGAATTTATTGATTGCCTGTATCTGTTTAAATGCAATTTCTATCTGTTTGAATTGCACTCCTATCTGTTACCTGATTAATTATCTGTTCATGCTTTTATGTTTAACTGCAAAAATTGAAGGCCTTATCGGCGGCCGAACCAGGAATTGATTAGTGTTTCATGATCAGTAGAATTTATGTGATTTAATGGGGTAATTATCTGAAAATCGATTTGGTATGATTAAATTAGGCTAAATGGTGGTAAATTGCATAATTTGACTTAATTACCTTAATACCATTTAAGTGGCCCACTACTTGGATCATCTTTGAGTCTCATTATACATTTCATCAGCTCATTCCTTAGACTTAATCGACCAAGAGAGGGAGAGGGAGAGAAATTGAGTTCTACCTTGTGAATTGCTTGGAAATTGAAGAAATTGTTGAAGAGATTGCATATTTGAGCTCCCTTCTTGAACTACAAGACTTAAGGTAGCTCCATTGTCTTCTTGTTCATGTTTTGAGTTGATTCTTGCATGGTTTAGAGCTAAGTTGAAGTCTAGAGCCAACTTATGGCTCAAATTGTTGTGTTGAAGCTTTTTTGTTGCATGCATGTACATATATTGAAGTTTTAAGGTTGTAGTTCATAACTCCTCACATGCATGTCCATGTTTTGAGAGTAGTTCATGAAATCATCTTGTTATGAAAAGAATTGGCTCCTTAGAGCATCAAATTGAAGCTTTGAAATAAGTTGAATTCATGCATGTCATGTTTGAAGTATTGTTCTTGAAATTGGTTTGAAATTGGTTTGAGATTGGGTTTGAATTAAACACCCTTGGGCTTTGATTTCTCAAATTGAGTTTTGAATCATGTTTAACTATGAGTTTATAAGAGTTTTCCAGAAAATGGGCCCAAGAGGATCGGTTTTGATGCATTTAAACTTGAGTCTGAGCTTGGAGGTACAATCTGGAATTTCCAGATTCTACACTTCCGCTCGAGCGGGGAAAGTGACGCTCGAGCGTGGAATCCGTGCATCCAGTATCTCTGCACTGTTTTACAGCCCGCTCGAGCGGAGGATTGGGCGCTCGAGCGGAGTCATGCGTCTCAAGCTCAAGCGGGCGTCGAGCGTCCGTTGAACGGAGATTTCACCCATCTAGTACTTTTACAGTACGCTCGAGCGGGAGATTTGACGCTCGAGCGTGTACCTTTGTTACATGTCCGCTCGAGCGGGGAAACCTGAGCTCGAGCGGGACTCTGTTTTTCTAAAAATCCTGAAACTGTTTTCTGACCACATCTTTGCATCCTCATCCCATCCTAGGCATTCTTAGGCCTAGTCTAAGGCATCTTAATGAGGATATAGATGTAGAACACACCGAGGCATTAGGGATTAAATTATTATCTCTTCCGACTGTGTAGCTTAGTGTGTGTTCAATCTGTTAACTGTGTAGGATTGGCTTTCTGAGGAGACGCTCTAGCTTACTGTAGCCCAGAACTCTGTGAGTAACATCTATGCAAAGATATGTTCAAAATGATTATCCTCTGAACAATTGAGCTGTACTGCTTTCTGAACTGATTACTGTTAATTGAATGAATGTATGTCCTATATTCTGAACTATATTGTGGCATTCTTAGCACCTACTGTTTACTGATACTATTACAGAGATCTCTGTCGGTTCCCTTGTTGGAACCACTACTGTTACTGACTAATGGCCATCATTTACTGCTCGGTCTTTTAAGACCTACTGTTTACTGTACTGTTATGCTAATGGATGTACCACATATGACTGTACTGACTGAAATACTAATTTAATGGACTGTTTTCATTACTGTAAGGACATTCATTCTTAACCCCTTTACGCATTGTGTTATTCACTGGGCTTTAGCTTACTGCTCATATATATATGTAGGTGTACAGGCACCAGACCGCAGCTAGAAGCGTCGGGATTAACTCCAGTTTTGTCGAGCCAACCTATGTGCCTCAATACGAGGTTCCAAGCCTGCCATGCTATGGCTTAGGGGTTTTTAATTTCCCCATCTGTCTCTGTATCTGTTCTGTTCGACTGTATAGACTGTACTGTACTGAATGATTGTATATATGTATATACTGTTTTGTCTGACTGTGTATATTTGAATGAGAAGTCTTTTTGCATACAGACTGTCACAGCTCATTGGACATTGTTTATTTACTGTATTGGCTTCCGTCAGCCCATGTACTCTGTATTACTGTATTACTGTTAAGTAGGCCTTCGGTAATCTCGGATTACTGGCCGGTTACGGTGCTAAACCCATAGGGGCGGGTTTGGATCGTGACCCCATTAAACCTGCTTGGTTAGGAAGAGAGCTGTACACTGCTTTACAGTATCCTCAGGACTGGTAACTGGGAATAGAACATGAAAAAAGTTCACATTACCATGATTATAAAATTAAAATGGCAAAAGAGAGCATTGATATTGATATCCATTTAAAAAGCATTTGGGTACTCAATGAAAATGAAACTATTCCATCTCAACTTGCAATATTTAATCCATTTTGTTTTCCATAGCATTTAAAACAAGTACAGCCTGTTTTATGTACAAAATCATTCGGAACATTATAAGAAAATATCATCAATTTTATTTCTTTTGTTGATGGATCCATTTTCTTTGGTAATTATCCAACTGCAACAAATGAAATAGATGCATGTGGATGCTGTTGAAAACAAAATGAATTGACTTGATTGAAGATTTTAGATTTCTTTGCAAATGGAACCATATTAACAATGCATTTGGTTCTCTAGGTGCTATGGCAATGGAGAACTCCATGGTGTATTGAACTGCAAAAATAAGCTGAAATATAGAGCAGACCTGTGTGCCCCATGGTTCACTTTGATTCATATATCTCATGGTCATTTTTTCCATATTCAAGCAACATCCAAGCCCTACGTTTAGTCCCAACAGTGTACCAAAAACTAGTCAGCAAAATAAAAAATGAACTAATACAACACAAGACATCACTACAGGGAATTGAACTTTCAATAACAAGTTAGTGTCAAATGGCAACTACCAAAAAAGGAAGGGAATAACCAAACTGAAGAGAGAAGATAAAATTGTTACCTTGTAAGTTCTGTCTCCAAAGAAGTGGATTTCATGAAAATCATCCACATATCTCAAGCAATAAGTCTTGTCCCAACCTTGAGGGAAAACATGTTAAAACATGCAGGCATTACGTCTAAACATAAATTTAACTGCAACGACTTATTATCATTTATTTTATCAGCGTAAGAATCATCAAAGCATAAACCAGGAATAACATTCACTCACATCAAAACTTATTTGTCCCCCAAAGGAAAAGAAGAGGTTAAGGTGAGCAAATTTTGCAGTGCACAACAACATCTTTAGGGCATATGTTCAGAACCTGAATATAATTTCAGTGGAGTAATTTTCAAGAGGTCCAACATCAACTGTGTTTCTTATAGAGACCCAAGTTTTGAACTTAATCTTAATCACAATTTAAGATATTGTACCTTGTCATACTTTCCAAACTCATCTCGTTCTTCCTGGCTGCAATTTCGGCCTATTGGTGATACATTGAGCATCCCGCTTCAGATCTCTATAAATGTTCCTCTAAAGAAGAAGTTGAATAAGAAACGAACTCACAAGCTTAACATATATGGATAATTGCAACTCGTGCTTGCACTTCACAAACCTCTTTATTGGAATATCTAAGTCGGCAATGTAATGCAGTGTAAAATTAATAAATTCCTGCAAATCATTTAAAAATGTCATATCCATAAACTAATAATGTACTATAAATGTTTTTACATATATAGACGAAGCCTACCATCCAATGGTCACAACATAACTTTTTATACCTAAACTGACTTTGACAACAACAACAACAAAAAAAAAAAAAAATCAAAAAATTTATAAACAACTTGGAAAAAATGGATGTTTCCGAAAAGCATGTTGATCTGTAATCTTACTGAAGGATATAGATAGGGGCATATTTTATTGTTTCTACCCTTGATAGTGTAATAAATATATGATCCTAACTTTTCTAATTTTATGGTCCCTGTGGGTTCTTGCAAATTACTCTTCTTTTTTTTTTTTTTTGGACAGGTAAGTTATAAAGAAATTCGAACTTGGGTCATTTCTAAGCTACTAGAGTGTCCTCTCGGGGACTTGGCTTTTTGCAAATTAATAATTTATAACAATGCAGTTGCTTAGTGAGTTACTGTGCCTACTTAGGATTTAGCAAAGAGCAGGAGAAGGGTCTAACCTTAAGTTTTTCTTCTCCAAGATATGATCTCAAGCTCTGCAGAATTACGAATCCAGAAAGAAATTAAAGAATAAATAAATAAATAAAATAAAAGTAAGCAAAAGAACAAAAAATGGAAAAGATAACAAAGTGGACCCTAAGTGTATAAATATGGCTGAAGGCAACTACAACCTTCTGCAAAACATATTAAAATTACAATCCACTGCTCAGGAACTTTAAGTTGTTCAAAGAGATGAATTGGCAGATTTAATTTAAACAATATTGGAAATGTTAGCAAATATTTATTGTTTCTCTACCTTTTTCAGACCTAAAATGGCTCAGAAGAGAACCTAAAGAATCTGTTGTATCAAGGCATAGCATTTTCCATTGAAAAGGCCAAATTATAAACCCAATTTTCCTATATGTTGTATAATTATGTCTAAAATATTCAAGACCTTAGTTGTTCATAAGAACAGTGTGAATCATTGTCAACATATTTATAAAAGTATCATTTGAATCTTGAACTTGAGACAAATAATTTTGGGTATAAATTTAGACAATACCTGAGTCCCAATGAGCTTCCCATCCTTATAGGCCACAAGACCATTTTGTGCACATACATAGTCATAGTCATTTATAACTGCACATATAGCAAACATGGAGTAAAATATCAAGCAGTCAGCCACAACATTACTTCTAAAGAACTTTTGAAAGATAGAATGTAGGAATACAAATAAGACTAAAACAGAAAGCTTGAAGAAAATGGAGCAGTAAAGTTTATATTGCATCAAATCATATAAACAATGTGATCAACCACAAGGCAAGAACATACAATTCACAAGAAACATTACCTCGTTTGGTTTCAGTGCTTTTTATTTTCTGTGTTTTTTTGTTTTTAGTCAAAAATTTTAATATTTTTTATTTTTTATTTTTTAGATGCACATAACTTAAAATATTTAAATTTTTGACTAAAAAAAAAAAAACTCAATTTTTAGAAAATCAATCAAAGCCAACACAAGGTAATTGAATTTTCCATAATTTTACTTGAAATTTTCGGAGTAAAAGTTTTTACCTAATCTGAGACAGATTTACAAACTGATTAGAATACACATTGGCATTCTCCATTAATGTTTCTATGAAGTAAGATGTTTCCCAAGTGGTGTTTCCTACTAGTATGGGGTAATAAATATCAACTAATTTTTTCAACTTTGAGATTTCTCTTAAACAATTGACGTGCACATCAAAGAATAATTAGCAAACAATATTCACACTCAGCACCTTATTATATCCCAAATTTTTGGACAATGGGTCATGGATAAAAAATGCAAATCCTAGAAAACCAAATCACTTAAAAAGTAAGCAAGATCCAAGAAACAAATCACCAGCACAATCCCTTCTATTACTTCCTAAATCTACCAAAGCCTAATAAATAAAAAATTAAAACAAATTGACACTTATAAATTCTATCTATAACATGTAATTGCTGATGAAGAAATGAAACCTTTGAAAACTAATTAATTCACGATGAAGAAAAAATTGCATCTTATTACCACATGAACGAAGTTGAAACATGAGGTTTGGTTTTGGACAAACTACAATGATCTAGTCACACATAAACACAACTAAAGACACCAAAAACTTTCCAAATTCTACAAGCTATTGCAGCAAACCTGGGTTCCCAAGCTACTCTGATACCTTAACAGGGTCAGACCCTCCAACAACACCAACTGTAACAACCTGCAGTTAGACCAAGCTGTAAAGCTGTTATCATTGTAGAAAACAATCAACAACATTACCTTGTTTGGTTTCAGAAAATTGAGATTTTTGTTTTCTATGTTTTTTTTGTTTTTAGTCAAAAATTTTGATATTTTAAGAAATTTCTTATTTTTTAGATGCACTTAACTTCAAATATTTAAATTTTTGGCTAAAAACCAAAAAAAAACAATTTTCAGAAAATCAATCAAAACCAAACAAGGCAATAGAATTTTCCATAATTTCACTTGAAAGTTTAGGAGTGAAAGTTTTTTACCTAATCTGAGACACATTCACAAACTGAATTAGAATACACACTAGCATTTTCCATTAATGTTTCTATGAAGTAAAATGTTTCCCAAGTGATGTTTCCTACTAGTATGGGGTAATAAATATCAACTAATTTTTTCAACTTTGAGATTTCTCTTAAACAATTGACGTGCACATCAAAGAATAATTAGCAAACAATATTCACACTCAGCACCTTATTATATCCCAAATTTTTGGACAATGGGTCATGGATAAAAAATGCAAATCCTAGAAAACCAAATCACTTAAAAAGTAAGCAAGATCCAAGAAACAAATCACCAGCACAATCCCTTCTATTACTTCCTAAATCTACCAAAGCCTAATAAATAAAAAAAATTAAAACAGATTGACACTTATAAATTCTATCTATAACATGTAATTGCTTATGAAGAAATGAAACCTTTGAAAACTAATTAATTCACGATGAAGAAAAAATTGCATCTTATTACCACATGAACGAACTTGAAACATGAGGTTTGGTTTTGGACAAACTACAATGATCTAGTCGCACATAAACACAACTAAAGACACCAAAAACTTTCCAAATTCTACAAGCTATTGCAGCATACCTGAGTTCCCAAGCTACTCTAATACCTTAATAGGGTCAGACCCTCCAACAACACCAACTGTAACAACCTGTAGTTAGACCAAGCTGTAAAGCTGTTATCATTGTAGAAAACAACCAACATAAGCAATATTTTGCCACTTGAAAGAGAGAGAATGAACCAAAAAGGCCTTATGAAAACCACTCCACGTTGCATTCAGGGGTTATCACAATAATCAATACAGTATCTTCCGAAGTTCCTGCATGAACTTCAGCATATCCGAAGTAACAACCTGAAATTGGAATAGCAAATGCAAATGTTAAATAAAAGGGAATTCCACCAAAACAACTAAAATCTCTATATCAATCGAAGACAACCTAAACAAATCAGATAAATATGGCAGGTTCCATATGATCATAACCACTTGGGTCTTGCTAAACTAGAAACTTAATCATCTTTAGAAGATACAAAAAGACAGGGATACGAGCACTTTTTATAATTTTTTTGCATAAAATTAGGCGTCAAAACCATGAACTTAATATCATCTTATGATGACTGACAAGTTTGATCACTATTAATAGGCCGTCAGGTACATGGATCCATGTTTCCAATAAATAAGCTTCCACATTGAAGCAAGTCAAAAAGAAAACAATATGTACTTTCTTTTCTGTTCTTTTCTTTTTTCACAAACAGGGAATAGGGGTAAGGGTAACTGCATCACACGATGGTAAGACTTGAATTCAAACATTGGATATAGAGCACCTCATTCACTAAGACAGCCCTTGATCTCTAAGAAACCAACAGGTAAAAAAGCCCTCAAAGGCTTACTGGCAGAGTCGCCGCCCGCAACCATTTTATTTCCCGTGCAACAGACAAGTGCCTTCCCTTTTTTAAAGTCCTTCGGCAGGCTTTTGAGTGGACAATTGAATCCAAAAAGGCTTTTCAACAATTGAAGCAGTGCATGGCCAACCCCCCTACTCTCTCAGGCGTCCACGGGTGAGCCCTTTTTTCTCTACCTAGCCGTATCGAACACCGCCGTCAGCGCGGCCCTCGTCAAGAAGGATGGCTCGGTCCAGCGTCCGATTTATTACATTAGCCGGGCTCTTAGGGGAGCAGAACAAAACTACCCATTGTTTGAAAAAATGGCCCTGGCCTTGGTCATAGCCTCAAGACGACTCCGACCTTACTTCCAAGCCCACTCCACAGTGGTCCTCACTAACCAACCTTTAAAGAAGATAATGCAACAACCAGAGTTGTTCGGTAGACTTATGCAATGGTCTGTCGAGCTCAGCCAATTTGAAATCTCCTACCGACCTCGAACAACGATTAAAGGACATGTTGTCGCCGATTTTATCTTGGAATTCACTAATCCCACTCCAACCGCGGCCCCCCCAAATAGGCAATTCAACTCTGAGGCAGAAGATCCCCACTCTTGGACCCTCAATGTCGATGGATCATCCCGCAAAGAAGGCAGTGGGGCTGGTCTCATCCTCACCAACCCCGAGGATGGTTATTTCAAGTGTGCTCTCTATTTCTTGTTCGACGCAAGCAATACTGAGGCCAAATATGAGGCCTTGATAGCAAGTCTTCGCCTAGCCAGAGACATTGGTGTAAGCTATATCCAAGTGTTCAGTGATTCTCAACTGATCGTCGGACAAATTACGGGGGAATTCGACGCAAAGGAAGACACAATGCGAGCTTACAGGGATATTGCACTCCCCCTTGTTCACCTTTTCAATACTTTCCATATCAAACACATCCCTCGGTCAGAAAAATCCATGGCAGATGAAATGACTCAATTAGCTTCGGCCGACCAGTTAGACCTTGGCCGTGGCGTCTGTCTTAAATACCTGGCCCACTCGGCTATTTTGCCAAACCAGCTGGAGGTCCACTTACTCCAAAATGAACCTATCCTCTGGGCGGCGGACATCCTTCTATTTTTAACCAGTGGGGAGTTGCCAGACGACAAACAGCAGGTCGCCAAAGTTAGGGCCCGATCGTCCAATTACATCCTCATCAGTGGCCTCATGTACAAACGTGGATTTTCACGACCATACCTCAGATTCCTCAATCCTGCTCAAGCGACCTACGTGATGAGGGTAGTCCACGAAGGTGTATATGGTAATCATTCGGGTGCCAGGTCACTACCCCATAAAATACTTCGCACCAGTTACTTCTGGCCTACTCTCAACCAAGATGCCACTGAATTCGTGCTTAAGTGTGATAAATGTCAGCGCTTTGCCAACATCCCCCATGCTCCTCCTACAGAACTGATCACACTTAGCATCCCCTACCCATTCGCCAAATGGGGGATCGACTTAGTCGGCCCATTGCCAATCGGTAAGGGCCAAACCAAATTCGTTATCGTTGCCATTGACTACTTCACTAAATGGGTGGAAGCGGAACCCCTCGCCACAATCACCGAACGGAACACAACCAGATTCGTCTGGCAGTCGATCGTATGCCAATTTGGAATCCCTCAAGCCATCGTCTCAGACAACGACAAGCAATTCGACAATGCCAAGTTTAGGAAATTCTGTGCAGAGCTTCACATTCAGCCATGTTTCTCTTCCCTAGGCCATCCCCAAGCAAATGGGCAAGTTGAGGTTACTAACCGTTCTCTCCTGAAGATCATCAAAACTAAGTTGGAAGCCACCAAGGAACTCTGGGCTGAGGAATTACCAAACGTACTCTGGGCCTATCACACTACCGCCCAAACCCCCACTGGGGAGACCCCATTTTGCTTAATATACGGTGCTGAGGCGGTCATCCCGGTGAAAATCGACCTGCCAACCCCAAGGGTTTTTGCACCTGAATCCAGAACTAACCTGTAACGCCCTAAAAATAACCCATTATATATATATCATTGACATGCATTATTTAAAGAAAACACTTTAATAATTCATTATAATATTCATCAGAGTCTTACTAAACAAAAGCATTACATGTAACATCGAATTAAATGCTCTACGGGCTTACATCTTTCCAAGCCAACACTTGGACACAAAAGTATGAGTTCTAACTCAATTACAAATAAAGCCCTAGGCTTGAGTGTTTACACGTACTAACAAATAAAAGCAAAACAACTAAAAATAGTCTTCAGAATCCAAGTCCTTCCAAGCTAAGTCCTTGGAGGTAGCTTATCACCTGAACCTGAAAATGATGTTCCCATAAAGGGTGAGCCACAGCCCAGTAGAAATATACTAAACCACATATAAGCAATGAATAAAGCAATAGCATTCAACAAATGGTTAACCAAGATAATCAATTACTTCATTTTACAGCCTCATGACACTATT
Source organism: Camellia sinensis (assembly GCF_004153795.1). Lineage (NCBI taxonomy): Eukaryota > Viridiplantae > Streptophyta > Magnoliopsida > Ericales > Theaceae > Camellia > Camellia sinensis. The sequence continues at coordinate 225,227 of NW_021026009.1, read as the reverse complement.
GTCTAAGATACGTTCTACTTTCCAACTTTATCAACATGGCTCAGAACCTGGCCAAACTTACAAACACTTCAATATAATAAGCACACATAAAAATGGTGCTAATGGAGTCCATCCCCTATCTCCTCCCAAACAAAAATCCGGTTTAGAGGTCCATCCCCTATCTTCCCCTAAACCGTGGAGTACATCCCCTATCTCCTCCCACACAAAACAATGTATGTAAACACATAACATATAACACAGAATCAATACACATAATATCTGTATTAATTCAGGAGTCAAAATGAATGACTCAACCAATGTGATTAGTTTCAGTTATCCCTAATCCACATGCAGTGTCTACAACAAGTACGACTATCCTCCACCGATAGCCCAAAACAGTTATTTCTAGACTGAAAATAATTATGTCAACAATTCAATAGACAAATGATCAGATTATCCAACTACGCCATTTAATCAATGAATTCCCCAATTCCATGAATTTAACCATCTTTTCCCAATTCCATGAATTAATTAAACAAATTAATTTAATAATACAACTAGGGTTTTTCCCAAAATTTACCAAAGTATCCCCAACATATCAAAATACCAAAACTTAGAACAAAACCTATAAAATGGAGTAGGAAATCCCTACCTCAAAGAAAACAACCCAAATGGTGAAGACAGAGATGAGTGCCCAAATACCAATGTGCTCCAAACAACCAACAATTCAGATTAAAACGAAGCCCTCGACTCACACACTCTTTTTAATGAAGGATCTAGGGTAGAAACACACCCTAAGAAGATCAATCCTAAGAGAGAAGGTGTGTATAGGGAGAGAAAACTCGTAACTAGGGTTTTGGAATATGAAAGTGTATGAAAAACAGATCTGAAACACGCTGCTGCCTATTTAAACCTGACAGGCTCACTCGAGCGAAGACTTGGTCGCTTGAGCGACCAGACACAGAGAAGCTACGCTCGAGCCAAGGAAGCCTTGCTCAAGCCAACAACCCAAAAGCTCGCTCGAGCGAAAGAAAACTCGATCGAGCGAAGAACTCAAACCCTCAGGTCTGTAACCAGACTCACGCTCGAGCGAAGAAACTGTCGCTCGAGCGAAGAACGGACTAACTCGTTCGAGCGAAGAAAATCTCGCTCGAGCCAAGAATGCAAAGCTACAAGTCCAACCTAGACGCAAACTCTCGCTCGAGCTACCAAACCCCGGCTCGAGCGAAGAACCAAAACAACATCTCGCTCGAGCGACAAACTCCTCGCTCGAGCGAAGATCCAAAATTCTGGACAGCAACACTTGGTTTCTAAACCCAACCAACCTGAAACAAACCTGCCCAACTCATCCTATAATTCCAAATGAGAAAATAAGGGACAACAACAACAACAATTATACAATGACAGAATCTACGGAACCTAAGTCCGGATACAATAATCAAATGGGAAAAGACCGGGGTCGCTATATAACCGAAGAATTGCGTCGGCTGACTTAGACCTAATTGAAGAGCTCCGAGAGACCACTACTGTTAGACAGACCTTATATCAACAGAAAATGCGAACATACTACAACCGCAAAGTCCGACCGAGGGAGTTCGCGGTTGGGGACCTAGTTTTGCGCGAAACAACCCTTGCCACCAAAAATCCTGCCGAAGGCAAGCTAGCAGCCAAGTGGAAAGGACCTTACATTGTTAAAACTAGACCTCGCCCGGGCACTTACCGACTCCAGGATATGGAAGGCCGAGACCTCCCCCACCCGTGGAACACCGAGCACTTGAAGCATTATTTCCAGTAAAGTGCCATGTCCGATTCTTGTATTGATCAATTACTGTATGTTCTTTTTGACAATCTGCACACTTGGTTGTTTTTGTCCTTTTCATACATGGTGTAAGTTTGTGACCAAGAGGCTACGCCTTCAATAACAATGACTTTATATCTTCGATTATCTGCGTTGTGTTTCGATAACGGCTTGTTGCACTGAATTAATTAAAGCCTCAGCCAAACTGAGCACGAAAAGCTTATCCAGACTGAGTTAATTAAGCCTCAGCTAGACTGAGCACGGAGAGCTCAGCCAGACTGAGTTAATTAAGCCTCAGCCAGACTGAACATAAAGAGCTCAGCCAGACTGAGTTAATTACGCCTTAGCCAGACTAAGCACGAAGAGCTCGACCAAACTAAGTTAATTAAAGCTTCAACATGGTAAAGCTTTCCTAGTCTTAGTCAGAACTTGGATGAAGAATTTGGCCGGTCCATTTTCGTAATTTAATGTTACAACATGGTTGCTATACTTAGTTAAAATCCAGGTCCGTGCTACAACATTTTTTCACATATTTTACATTTTTAGTTTAGTTAAAATCCAGGCCTATAGTCGTCCAAGCCGATCTTTCATTTTTAACATCTTTTACATCATGCTTTGGTTACCCATTTTTAAACTTTTTATATCACAATTTACTAGCAAAATTCGCAACTCACATACAAGTCTCACTTTCACACCCATCTTTTACTGAATTCTGCTCGGTCATTTTCATTATTCCAAGTTTACCATTCAAAAAGAAATACCAACAACATTAGGACAAAGGAAAACTCGTTATTTTATTTACAAACTTACAGTTACATACAATTTGCTGCATAAATTACACATAAAAAAATTAAAAAAAAAACAAACAGAAAACAAAACAAAACAACAAAAGTAAAGTTATTACACTCAGTTGCCAGTTCACTCATCCTCGCTAGAGGCAAGGTCCTCCTCTTCAATACCTTTGTCCAGGCGGGTTTGGGCGACGTCATCTTCACCTACCTTCGCCAAGCTGAAATCCACGTCTGGGAACAGCTCCTCTGCCTTATGCTTGAAGGTCATCCAGTCGCTGTCCCAGAGCTCGCTCATTTCATGCTTGTAGAAGTCAGACCGCTGGAAGCTCTGGATAACTTCCTCTTCGCTTCTGCCTTCAGTGGCCGCTCCCGATGGCCCAACCCCCCCACTCCCCTCTCTAGCCAGGCTGCTGGCGATAGTGGCATCTATGGCCATCTGGAAGTCGGCGGACCCGTTGAATTGCTCTACGGCCGCCACACACAGGTCGGGGTACACCGCCCTCTCAGATGCCAGTTGCGCCCTTTCTTCCGCCAGGGCTTTCTCCAATGCCACAATCTGACTATCGGCCTTTTCCTTGTCCTTCATCACTTGATCCCGCAGATCTTCATTATTGGTCATGGCGTCCTCCCACCTCTCGTTGGCGGGTGGTGCAAGCTTGCTGGGCTTCCTCTAGCTTCTTCTTCTCACCCACCAACTCGAACTCAAGCGATATCACCTTGTGGTGCTCCGCTTCCAGCTCTGACTTGGTTGTGAGGAGCTCGGCACTAGCTCGTTCTGCCGAGTAGCTCTGCACCAGCGCGGTACTTGTCTTTGGTTTGCTGGTCCCAGTCTTCCCTTCACTGGGACTGGGGGTTATTTCTAGGGCAGGTACCACCATCGTCGCCATCTAAAGACCGGAGCCCAAATGTTCGCTCAGTACTTGGGCGCTTGGACCCTTGTCCTCCTTCGGCACTTGGGCGGTCTCTTTTTCTGCAGCTACCTCCATCTTTCCCTCCTTCATCTTCTCCACTATAGGGGTAGCCTCCCTCCCAACCGTCATCTTTTTCAAGGTAGGGACCTCTTTTCCCTCCTCTTCTTCCTTGACTTCTTCAAAACCACCTCCACCTCCTGCTTACCCCTCTCCTTCAACGGGTCCACTGGGGGCGGTAGCAGGGTAAAACCAGCTAAGTCTTTGTTGCCCAGCGACTTGGGACGCTGTCGGACCCGCTCCCTCATCACCAGCTTAGGAGCAGGCCCCAATTGTATCTCCTTATATTTGTCCACTCTGGCGAACAACCTCCTCTCCTCCTCCTCTTCCACCTTCCTCTACACCTCTAATTCCTCCCTTACCGGATCCTCCTCCGATGGCTGCGATCCCAATTTCAGGATAAACAAGGTTGAAAAGGAGACCAGTTCATCCCACCTCAACCCCTTCTCATTCCTCCACTCCTTCACCTTCGTCACATTGTCTTTGGCCGTTGCATCCAACTTTAGCTCAATCGATTTTGTGGGGACCTTCCATGTTGTGCAAACTCCCCTCCCACCGTTTGTTGACATGAAAAACCATCTTGGTCTCCACCCCTTCACCGAGGACGGCAAGCCTGCCACGAGACCCCGGCCCGCCGCAACCTGCAAGGTCACCCACGTCTCCTGCTGACTGGAGGCCTTGTAGCAAGAGAATAATTCCTCCACCGTCATGGCCGCTCCTCTGGTCGCCTATGCCCAGGCACTCGCACAAGCCATTAATATCTTCCAGGCATTCGGCATCAACTGCCCTGACGCCACTTCTAGCCTGTTGAGCACGTCCACCATAATTTCGGGGAGTAGTAGCCTCAAACCCCCCCGCAGCGCCTCCTAGTATAGACTGAACTCGTCCAACCATACATCCGACCTTTCCTTGGACGTGGGTAGCCTCAACCCTATTTTTGCGAGAATTTGGTACTTTCTCCGTACCCCTTCCAACTCCTCCACCATAAATGTGGATCTGTCTAGCTTGGTGTGCTAGTGGTCCGGCTCCACTTGGCTAATGGGCTTCGTGGCTGCAATCATCGTCGTTGGATGAGCCCGCACCGCTTTACCAGCTCCCCTCCCTTCCCCTTTCCTCCCCTCCCTTCGCTCCACCCGATACTGTTTCGCCAATTCCACCGCGTCATCATCACCCAACAAGTCAAGCCTTGCAGTTGGCATTTCCTCTCGAGCTATCTCTCCTACGTGTCTACGTATTGCTTTGGACGTTGGCACAAAGAAGTTCGAAAAGTGTTGCAGAGGTGTGTCACACGAGATAAATGCGTTCACCTCATGGATGTGTTGGTTTTTGGCAAAAAGGTAGGTAAAGCAAATAACTCCAAATGCCCACGGTTTGCCTATATTCCAAGGGTCGCAATTAAACTTCGCCAGTTTGAAAATTTTTGAAAAACTCCCGCCCCTACCTTTTCGCTGTCCTATGTTATCCTGTCCCTTCACTTTTTACTAACGCTTCACCTCTCCTATTAAAGGATTACGCCACGTGTACACCCACGATCCACTACTCTCTTCCACTTCCCTGTCTATTCCACTTCATATCACCACGTGTCTCGCCGTTCCTCGACCCCTGCGCACCGCCACCTCTACTTGATCACCCTTTGCGATCGGCCTCTCTCCTCAGGCACCCTTCGTGGTCGACCCTCTTCGTTGTCGGTCTATCCACTTGACCCCCTTTCACGGTCGGTCCATCCACTCGGTCCCCCCTCGAGGTCGACACCTCCCCTCGGTCACCACTCGCGGTCGCCCCCCCTCGTGGTCAGCCCCTCCCATTGGTTACCTTTCTCAGTCGGCCCCCCTTTGCGGTCGGTCCGTCCACTTGGTCACCCTTCTCGGTCGGCCCCCTTTTGCGGTCGGTCCATCCACTCGGTCACCACTCGCGGTTGGCCTCCCTCGTGGTCACTCCGTCCACTCTGGTCACCCCTCGTGATCGGCCCACCTCCTAGTCGGTCTTCTCTCCGTCGACCTCTCGCAACCCCTATCTTTTTCCTTATTCCCTTCGTTGGACTGAAACTACACTTGGGAATGGGGGACTACTGACGTAGGTGGGCCTATAGGAGTTTTTAGTTCACCACTTATGGCCCAATCCATGATCCAAATACTAAAGCCCAACTTTCCTGGAACCTAACGTTACACCAAGAACCAATGGCATCTAGACACCTGCCAGGAGTAGAACCAGCCACATCAGCAGACAAAGATCCTGCAGAGTTATTACACATACATCAGCAATTAATGAGTCCCCTACAACATTTATTACGATAGCCCCTTCACGTCGGAACAGAACAGCCTCACCACGAACAAGGCAAGTTAGAACATAGAATTTCGGCCAACATGACAGCTTGGAATGGACAAGGAAATGATAAACAAAGGGTATAAGCAAGCTTCAAAGACAAGGAGAAGGTTAAGTTCTCTAGGACCATTCTATCTCGACATTCCCATCACTCTCACTTCTCTAACTTGATCGTCGGAGGGTTTGTTAGGGGACTCCCCGTTTCCCGTTGAACTCTTGTGCAGGTTTCTCTATGGACTCGACAATCGGACAACGGTTTTGGAAGCGTGGATCAACCTGACCCATTCCTTATGGAACACGTAAGTATTATCAGACTTTATTGAACTAAGTTGGCCTGTGTGTCCATAGTGAAAGTCTTGAAAACCATTTGTATACATGGGTGCCGATTCTCTCAAACAAAATTTTCGTAAAATGGCAAATAGAAGTAATTGTATTGTGTGATGATGTTAATTTGTTGGAAACCTATGAGGTGTATCCTTTGTTGGGTGGATTAAATGCAATGGATGTATCTATTAAACCAAAATGAAAGAAATGAAACGTAAGTTTGGTATACCATGGTTTTGGAGAAAGTTATAAAGATTTTGTTATAGGAAAATGAAAATGTGCATCATACTTATATCTTGTTAATTCCTATATATTGTGTTCGTATATTTCTGCTGGGCTTTGGCTTACCCTTATTGGGAACCATTTTCAGGTGTTGGAGACATGCCTCCGCCAAGACAGTAGTTTGGGGAGACTTGGAGCAAGAGCTTCCTTTTGTTTATTTATTTTGTATAGCCAAGAGCTAAGTTGTAATTGAGTTAAGACTCTTTTGCTGTAACCAAGTAATGTCTTGGAAAAGTGTAAGCTCATAGGGCATTTATTTTGTGATTATTAATTGGTAGTATATGCTATAGATTCAGGATGAACATTAATGAATGTATACTGCATGTGTTCACCTTTTGTAATACGAACTATGTTGAATGAAAACATAATATTTCTATTAATATTCTGTTATAAGAATCAGAATTATTGTAGCAATTTGGGAGCGTTGCATTACTTATAATAGCTAACAAATCTAATTTAAAGAGTCATTTAAAGGTACTCTAATTTCTTTCTATGTATCAGAATTATACCAATTGTTTTTTACCGATAGTGCAATTATTTTTCAGTGTAACATTTATTGTTAGTTGGGAAAGTTGATTAAAAGTTGATTTTTTGATTTTTTTATTTTAAAAAAAAAAGGTGTAAAAAAATATAGAAAGGTTATATGACTCAAAATAGGTTAAAAGTTAAAATTTGGCTTTTAGCCATCTTTCCAAAAGAGCCCTTAATTTATAAGATCTCCTTGCGTTCATCTTGTTTCGAGTCTACTCGGTCATTAAAACGCATTATTTGGGCTCATAAGTTTCACTTTGATTATTCGAATCGTTTATTTTTTGAAATCATAATGTGTAATGTGATTATGATTATTAGATTTACTTATTTTATTTTTTTATAAATAATGTGCATATTATGGTATGAAAGATAAACAATTCGAATAATCAAAATATGACATGCGATGAGCCCACAAGCTCGAAGAGCATGGTTCAATGGAAATAATCTATGGAAAATGTTTGGTAGCTCAAATTTTTGTGGCTCAAATGGCTCAAATCTGTCAAAACGACGTCGTTTTGACAGATTTGAGCGACAATGCTAGGTAGCTCAAATTTTTGTGGCTCAAATGGCTCAAATCTGTCAAAACGACGTCGTTTTGACAGATTTTGAGTGTAAAACGACGTCGTTTTGACAGATTTTGAGTGTAAAACGACGTCGTTTTGACAGATTTTGAGTGTAAAACGACGTCGTTTTGACAGATTTTGAGTGTAAAACGACGTCGTTTTGACAGATTTTGAGTGTAAAACGACGTCGTTTTGACAGATTTGAGCCATTTGAGCCACAAAAATTTGAGCTACCTAGCATTGTCGATAATCTATACTCATAGTAGTGTGTTAATTATGTGTTAGTGTGTTTTTATTTTTTATTAGATTTAAATTTAAATTAAGATTTTTTTACTTAAATTTAAAATCATATTAAGTAAAAAATAAACATAATTGTTATATTTGGTTGAGATGTAATGAATATTTTATAGAATATAGAATGAATTTAAATTAGTTATTAATAATTTTATACAAAATTCAAGCTAAAAATTAGGATATAGGATATCTACGTATAAAAAATGAGATCAATAAGATAAATACAATCTTATAATAAAATGCTAATTAATTTGGAAAATATTATTAAAATTATATTAATCATTATTTTTTTTTTAAAACAGAAAATCTTTTTTGAAGTTTCAAATATCTAATTAATTTGATTTTTTTTTTCTTCAAATAATCTACTCGACAAACAAAGCCCAACAACCTCACAGCACGGTGCTGTGTTGGGGAATGACTCCTCTACATACTCTTATCCATCATACTCTTCCATATTTTATTTTTGTGAGTTCCATTTTAGAGCCATAATAATAATCTAAACTGTTCATCTTGTAATCCTAACAATTTAAATGAATTATATAAAATTAATTTCATTGAATATTACTATATACATGAATAAATTAATTAAAATGAACAATAATTGTGAATTTAAATTTAAACCTTTTTTTTTATAAAACAAAAGTGATTTGATCACGTGTTCATCGATATTCGATGAAGCCGATTTTTTGCACAAATGTTCTTCATTGTGAGATTTACAAGATAAACAATTTAAATTATTATTGTAATTCTAAAATGGAGGCCAAAATAAAATATGAAAAAATATGATGGATAGAAGTATAGATGGAAGCCATTCCCGCCGTGCTGTGGCAACCTCAGACTCTAAAAAGTTATTGATTCCTTGTATTAATGCCGCCTCGGCTAGTATGTTTGAGAATTCAATAATACTACAAATTAAGATTTAATTATTGAAAAATTATTTAAAATTATCATTTCATAATTCATATTTATTTTGCACATATGGCTCACACTACACAATTAAATTCCAACCACACATCGTGCTTGTTTGGTGCAGTTTAAAAGTTACTTATTTCAGCTTTCAGCTTAATTTAACTTATTTTGATGTGTTTGGTTTAGCTTATAACTTATAGCTTATAGCTTATAGTTTTTTGGAAGTCAGAAATCAACTTATTCTTTGAGTGGGGCAGGAGATACTTAATTTATAAGTCAAAAATGTTCATAGTTATAAACTATAAGCTGTTTAGGCATAAGTTATAAGTACTTTCCCACAACTCTACCAAACAGGGCCATTATCATTAAGGATAGGGTTGGTTTGGGATATTCTAAAAAAGTGCACTTATTGACTTATATGGGTTGGGTTTGGGTTGAGTTTGATGTGATGTGTTAGAGAGGTGATGTGATTTAAATAAGATAATGTAACTTAAATAGGATAGTAACTTTTTAACTTTTTATATTATTTAGGTCATGCCAAACTTGACCTTAGGATTATTTGGGATTAACTTTTGAGATTAAGACCAACACAAATAAAATACATTATTTTAATTAATAAGACAAAAACATCATATTTAATCATAATTATTATATTTATTATTATTTTCACAATCATCCAATCAATTATTTTAAAAAAAAAATCATCATTTCAAACCCAACCTTTTTAATCAATTGAAAAAAACTAATAAATAAGTACGAAGGTTTGTTTGGAATTTAGGCTAAGAAAAGGAGAGGGAGGTAGAAGTTTACAAGGCAAAATGGCTGCATCAACTTCAGCTTCGTCCACTTCGAATGCTGCTGCAGATTCCACTCACCATCTCATTAAACGAGTAAAGTACCTCTCTCTCTCTCTCTCTCTCCAATAGAAGAGTTATATATCTATCTATCTATCTATATATATATATACATATGTAATGGTGATGATGATAAAATTTTAATATATATGCTTGCTTTGATTTACACAGATAAGAAGCCACGAGATTGCTATAGTGGAGCTCAACAATCTTTCGTCCTCTCGGGTTTGCAAATCCCACAACCCTAAGCCCTCCTTATTTGTAATTTTTATAATTTTAGTAATTATGAATTATGGATGGAAAATTGTTGCCTAAGGATGTTTGGTGGTCAATTCAACCTAAAATAATAGAATTTTTTTTTTTTAATTTTATTTTTAAACTTCACTTTGGAAAACACAACACAAATTAGTCTCTATAGGAAATGTATAATTATTGTCCCCAAATTTCATTTCCCATACAATCATGAATGAAATGGAGAGGATGATATCTCAGCCTTTATAACTAATTTGTGTTGGTTACAAAATAATTTTGCTTAATTTTTTATTTTATTTTCATAAAATGATTCAAACTGCATTTCTAACAGGGCGTATGGGTTTTTTATAACAAATCCTCGAACAACAAACACAGGAAAAAAAATTAAAGAAAAAAATGAAAATCCATTATAGAAGGGGAACTGAAGGAACAATGTTGTGTCAATTTTAGATCTTATTAGGGAGTCTTGGTATTAGAAATCAACAGCTTTGGATGGTGAATATTGCTTTACCATCAAGTTAGAGCCAATGGATAAGTCCTAGGTAGGTTGATTAAGAATTTATGACAATCTGTATGCGAAACCTTAACGCTGTGTTTGGTTGGGAGATTTGAGAAGAGATTAGAAAAGGGTCACATTTCACCTCCCTTTTTCCTTTCTTTTTCCTAATCCCTTCCAAAATCGCCCAACCAAACACAGCTTCAGAAAAATTTGGCAGAGAAAATCCAGGGGAAGCAGAAAATAGTTTGTAATTTTCTTCTTACTTTAAGAGATGGAACTAGGGCAGTTTTCATCTCCCTTGGGCTGAAGGATGTGCACAAAAATGTCCAAAATTGATTACCAATTTGTGCATATGTCAGTCAACTTTGAGTTTGGATAGTACAGTTGAACGGGCCCACAACCATTTAACGTTTCCATAAGAGACATGCTTGTAGCCAAAGCGGGTTATTTTCATGGTATGTTCATTTATCAACACTTAAGGAGAACTGTTTATGCTGGATGTCAACTACTTAACACCCCTCCTTTCTCCTTTATTTTCTACTTGGGACTGGCCGTGTAGGGGCTGAAGTACTAAATAGGACAAGTTGTATGGGTCTTAGTTGCAGGAATCGTGCAACCAAGACACGAATCTTCGTAAGAAATGCGATTCCGCAGTTCTTAGAAAGAAACGTGTAAGAATCGCGTTTCTGTGGAGAGAGAAATGCGATCCTGTCCAAGATGGGATCGTTGGTGGCTGTGAACAAAAACCCTAACTTGTTGGTCAACAAGGAGAGAGGGGAGACAGAAGGTGAAGTACCTGAAGGTCAAATCGTCCTGCTTCTTTGCTTCGTTTTTCTTCTCTCTCTGGCAGATCGTCTCTCTCTCTCTCGCTCTCGCAGTTCTTCTCTGGCAGATCGTCTCTTTGGCAGATCGTCTCTCTATGGCAGATCGTCTTTCGTGTCTCTCTCTCGAAGTTCGTCTCTCTCGCTCGCTCTCGCAGATCGGCATCGTCTCCTCCGTCTTTGCCTTCTCTCACTCGTGCTCTCTCTCTCACCTAATATATATGACACCTGATATATATGATTCGAATATATATAAGTATAAAACATATATCTTTATATATATTATATAAGATCTGGTTCAAAAAAAATATATATATATATTAAATAAGATAAAACATATATCTTTATATAAATATATATATTTAAAATATATATATATATATATATTAACACATTATTATTTAATATATGTAATAAAAAAACATTAATTAAAAAAATAAAAATATTAATATATATAATTTTATAATATATATATATAAACAAAAACATTAACACATATAAATATAATATATATATATATACATATATGTATACCAATTTGTGCATATGTCAGTCAACTTTGAGTTTGGATAGTACAGTTGAACGGGCCCACAACCATTTAACGTTTCCATAAGAGGTCCGAAAAATGTAAGTGATTATGTGAAGGTTTAAAGCCAAGGTGTTTTCCATCGTTATAGTGACTTGGAAAAAAAACACTTCTTGTGTGTAGGGTGTTGGAGAAGATAGGCGTACAAATCACACAAATGGACATCATTATGGACATGGACAATTTAACAATATGAAATTGGAGGGAAAAAAGATTTACTAATCAGAATGGCCTTACTACGAGGGCAACCATTTCTAGTTTGATTTAGTCATAGATAGATTTGCTAGAAATGTACAAAAGAATGTTTTGTGATCTATGTTGTTTGGTGATTATATAGTTTTAGTTCTCAAAATAGAAATATTAGGACCTAATTCTAGATGCGAAGAATAAAGTGATTGATGGGAGGTTCGAACAACTAAAGTACGACCTGGGTCTGAATAACACTCAGAACAAGCTTGAAATTATGCAACAAAACAGGTTATGGGACTCAAAACCAAGGCCTAACAAACAGCAAATTAAGGCTACAATAATTACCAAAATTTGATATTTGAATCTCCAAAAAAGATATTGCAACCTTGTATACAGGTAGTGTAGAGAGTCAGAAATTAACCTCCGAGTCAAGTATGGACCTAAGTGCGGAGATTGCCCTTTTTAGGCGACCAAGAATGGTTGAAGGAGCATGGGTTAAAGCCCAGGGAAAGTAGGCCAACAATGGGCCGAAGCAAGTTTGACCCGCCAAGGGTCCGAGTGGATTTCATTAGGGAAAAAGGTCTAAGTGAAGTTGCAGAGGCATTACTTGCAGCGGTTAAGGTGCTAAGGCATTCTGTCTCAGCGTTGCCATTATTCCTAGTATTGTTGGTTCCACAGCCATCTGAAATTGCTGAAAGAAAGAGAAAACTGAAGCAACTAAGTTGCAGAGGTAGCGCTTGCAATGGTCAAGTTGCGGAGGTACTTTGTCGACGCCGTCATCTCTAACATTGTCGGTGCCACCATTTGAACTTGTCACGGGAAATAACCACCGCAACAACTATAGCAGCCGCAACTAACTTGCAAAGGGAACGCCCCACCAAGGTAATAGTAGCCTTTGAGAGAATCTTCCCCTCCACAAGTAGAGACTACTGCTTGGCGCTGATAGCAGGCCCCAAAGCCTACTGGTTGGAGCTGATAGCAGGCCTAGAGATACCAGTATACTGCGGTAACCTCGCGAAAGTAGAAGTAGGGTAGCCCGAGCACAAGGGACTCCCTTTCCATTTACCTAGGTCATGGACCTGTCTTGGTTGCATAAGTAGGACCAAGGAAGCCCCTTTGGCCTTGATACTTACTAAGGCACATCATGGCTGATAGCAGACTTGGCTGTGGCCTTCGTCTTAGGAAGCTGGAGAGTTTGTGGTTAGGTGGCTAAGGGTGGAGACTTCGCTGAGGTGAACACGAACATAGTTGATAGCAAGCTATGAAATCCTGAGAATGCATGTCTTGGCTAAACTGAACTGAAAAGCCAATTGCAGCGGCAAACATTACCGCCGCAAGTGCACTTACTGAGATTCAAGCTGAGAAGGCAAGTTGTAGCAGTAAACACTTCTGCTGCAAGTGCACTTGTTGAGGCATCTGTGCCAAACAGATAGTACACAGTACATGTAGAGGGACACGTAGCACCTTCACCTTGATGGCTCAAGGTAGAATATTCCATGTGATTCTTAGAGACACATGTCCTTACTTTATTTAGCCGTTTGGTATCCTTTGGAACCAAAGAAAAGCCTATAAATAGGACCCATTTCCCAAGGTCCAAGAGGAGTATTCTGGGAATTTGGGGAGATACTGTCCATTTGTGCGCTGCCATTCTCTTCTTCTTGAGCCACTTGCTCCACCTTCACCTAGCTGCTCATTCTCTAACTTTCCCAAAGTTTTGTTGACTCGTTCTCCAGCCTTTTCATCTATGTTGGACCATTAACGTAGTTTTGCCTCTCTATTTATTCTCCTAATCATTGTTTACCTCAAACCCCCCTACCAGTAGCTAATGAAGTTAGTTCACAGTGAAGTACATAGGGATCAATAAAACTACAAATCAGCAACAAGGTGACAAGTGGTTAACTTGTAACCACCCATAACAAGCTAGAGATATGAGGCTTCCATGCAGTCATCCAATGATGAGCTACTTAAGTATATTTATTAAAAAAAGCAGTTTCTTAAACTATGTTTTCTATTCTTCATGATAACTAGACAAGAAATCTTTTCCCACCAAAACTGTAATTGGATCTTCACCACATCAGTGATACTCAATACCTAATGGTCTTGAGATATTTAAGACTATTATAGATTATATAGAACGTAAATTTAACTAAGTATGCTAAAGTTGTGAAAACCAATGGTCAAACTATAAGCAAAAAATAACCTTCTTTTCTTGTGTTGCATTATTACCAGTGCGAAAATTTAGGATGTTTTCATGGGATAAGAATTGGATAATGAAGTCAAGGAATCTGTCCAAAATGTTGTGTCGTAGGTTAGGGATTTAATTAATAGAGTAATTATATATAACAAACTAAAGTCATCCGTTGGATAAGGTTGAGTATATAAATAGCATGCTGACTATTAAAAAGTTAGAAATAGTATGTTCAGAAAAAAAAACATGGTGGTTGAGATAATAATGTTGGAATCTAAACTGTACTTTTATTTTTTTCTTGTTTTCTTTCTTTTGTTTGATTGTATTAGGGTTGTGCCCCTTGGCACTTCTTTAATACAATTTTCTTTGTTACTGATCACAAGAAAAAAAAAAAAAGGAACATAATCGCCAACAGATAATTTTATGAGGAAGTGTGATGTCATTTAAGTTGAAGGTGTGATAAGAAGGAATAGAGCAAGGTCTAAAGAGAACATGGGTAGCAGTTGTAGGAAGACATGATTGCCTAGGATGTAATAGAGAATAGGCCCCAGTTAGAGCTATAAGGGAAAGACAGATTTGCGAAGTTGACACTAGTAATTGTGATTTTAAGCTTTTCTAGAGAAGTAATTCAGCATTGGATCACCTAAACTAACCATCATAAGCTGGTAAATAAAAGGGAGAAAGACGTAGAGTTGGAAGACATGCACACACGCACGCACACTTATTACAACATTACCCTCTCTCGGAGGGTCCGAATAAATAATACACAACGAAATGAATAACTAACTACAGCTAATTATTGCATAACACTGACTAATTAACAAATTTAACTAAGTAAGCAGTAAAACTATCATGCAAGCTACATGAAATGGACTGCCTCAACTCTGCCTTGGATGGCAGTGAATGCATGCATGCTTGAATCGCTTTGTCGGGAAATCCATTGCGACGCCCCGACTCGTCTTTGTTTGCAATTGATCTCAGAAACTTGCACAAAGCTCCAAGAGGCTGAAACTCCCCTCTGAGAAGCTGTGGGAGGGCTGCCGACCAGCCAATGGCATGGGAGACCACCTGCCGACCACCCTTTGTGGTGGAGACCAAAAAAGCTGGTCAGCCTGCCAGAAAACCTGGTCGGCCGACCACTTTCTGTCCCTGGATTCTGGTTTTCTGCAACACAAAGCAAGAAAGAGGCATGACAAGGTATTTTCAACAAATGTGTGCATGACCACTCTCCCCGTCATTGCATAAGCTCTAGGGAGTGTAGGTCTCGATCCTCGGGCCACCAATCACGTATCTCGATGCATGATGGCCGAGGAATCGAATCGCACAACTTAATATAGAATGAATGCACATATGAACACATAAATGCCTAAACTCCATCATGTGTAGTCAAGAGTGTCAGCGACCGAGAATCGAGGCACGTTTCGTCACTTTAAGTACGAAACGTCCATCGTTTCCCGTATTCGGACTAACTCCTATTCCGAACACAATGCAACAAATGATGGCATGCACAATGCGACTTTAAGTATGCAACCTAAATGCTATGCAACTAAGTGATGCGAAGATGCATAGAATGACATGTAAGCATGCAAATGGCATACACAATGCTATGGACTAATTAATGGCATATTCAATGCACATGGATTATGTGGCATGCATACACAATGCACTAACATACGTAATGTTATGAACGAGGCATACGCAATGCAATGATCAAACATGCAATAACATGGACTATAAGGCATACACAATGCAAGATGGACTTAAACCAAGATGGATAGACCTCAGCCACACCCAAATCAGTGGCCAATGGATGATGAAATCAAAGCAACAAAACACACACAAGCATGCACAATGCAAAGGCTCCAAGCCAAGGGCACAAGATACAACTCTCCAAGAGCATGGCAAGGATGAAACATGGAACATAATGGCATATATTTCAGCTCTGGAATGGCATACAAAATGGCTTCGAATCATGCAAACAACTCATGTTATGCATGTTGAATGGCTCAAATACCGAAACTAGTGAAGTGCATTACACTAGAGGTATGCAAAGCGATGTCCAAATGACCAAACCAACTCAAAACAGTGGCAAAATGGACTAAAATGATGGCTTGCAATGCACAAAAATGAAGCTCATGCAATAGCCCAAAAATGAGGCATACAAGCACAACTCTCAAACGCATTTAAAGAGTGGAAAATATGGAAATATGACACAAGTATAAGCTCTGAAATAACATGTTCAATGATGCCAAAACATGAAAACAACTCAAGTTAAGCATGCAAGAGGCTTCAAAACTCAAAGCTAGGCAAGGGTATTACACTACAAGCATGCATGGCAAGCGTCATTTGACCATGGGACCTCAAAACAGAGCTAAGGCAGCCCAAATCATGAATAAAATCAGTTTAGAACATGGCCAAAATATGCTAGAATCAAGGGCCAAAACAACATGCAATGTGAGCTAGTGAACATGGATTACACTTCAAGCATATAAAGCATTCAAGGGGCCACTAAACCAGAAAAATTCAGAGACATGACATGCCAAATAAAGCCCAAAAATCCACTGAAACATGATCAATGCATGCAAGAATGACATGCTCCTTTGATAGGCTATAAGAGGGGTTATTCTACACATGCAAGGGACACACCCAAGGTGACAAAACCAACTCTGGAAAGAGCCTAGGTAGGTCCTAAAAGTCACTAAAAATAGCCTGAAACAAGGCTTGGAGGTGTGCAAATGAAGGCTCCTTTGTAAGGCCAAAAATGCTAGTGAACAAGACAAGGGGGGAGAGGGTCACCCCTCTCTGATTTTGGCCCTCAAAACCACATACCAACCATTGAAAATCCGTTGGATTTTAGTGGTTAAAAGGCCAAGTAAAGGTCAACACAAAGGCCTTAGGGCATGGCTCAAAACAAGGCAAAATGAAGCATGCAATGGGGTAGATGACCTCCAACAACAAAATGACCTTAAACAAACATCAAAAGGACCTCAAAAAAATACTTTTTTTAGTTGACAAAAAAGCTCAAATATGCATGAAAATAAGGCTAAGAGATGGATCAAAATAGTGCTAAAAAGAGGGAAAATGTGTGTTACCCTTGAAGCTCAGCAAGACAGCAACTTATCCAGACCAAAACCAACTCTTTGAGACCTCTCAAGACCCTCCAAGAACCTTAGAACAATGGTGGAGGTGTGTGGCTATGAGGTGTGGTGTAATAGGTCAAGAACAAGACTCTTTGAACCCAAGATGAAGAGATATAAAGGGAGATATATTGTATGCCTTAAGCCAATTTCAGAACCTTTTGCAAGGAAGATGAGGGCCTCTCTTATAGAGATAAAAGGCCAAAGCTTCTCAAAGAAGCTACAAACCAAGGCCAAAGATCCTCCATACACGTGTATGGAGGATGCAGTTTGTGCCTCCCAACTGGCATAGCTGGAATCAACTCACTGAGACAGAACTGATAGGAGCTGGCCGACCAGTTCAAGTGGTCGGCCGACCAGGATCAAAAGGTTCAAGTGGTCGGCTGCCTCCCAAGGTGGTCTCCATATGAAATCCAAGCAAGTGGTATGGTGGGAGACCAGTAAATGTGGCCCAAAAACCAAGGAGACCAGCTTCCTATCAAGGAAACCAGCCAGCGAAGAGAAAGGTGGTCTCTAAGGAGAAAAGGTCGTCTCCCACCCTTGTACCACCTTCAAAACAATGAAAATAGGGTCCATGCCAAAAATGAACCAAGACGGATGCAAAACGAGGGTTCAGGGGCCAAAATGCGCAGCCGGGTGCCCCGAAAACTGACTGTTAAGCATCGAAAATGGCGTGCGATCACGAATGTGGTCTCCCAGGCCACAGTGTCCCTCTAGAGAGAGAAAACAAGGTGTGTGCCAAAAATCGGAGCAAACGGAGAAAGTTAAGCGGTCCCGAACCGAGGCGCACGGCCGATGGCTATGAAAATCGGAAACTTGTCTCCAAACGGGAACAGTGGTCTACGACCACGAAAAGTATCCTATGGCCACTGAGAGATGGTCTACGAGACCTCTCCCTCCCTTCGGGAAGAGAACACAGAACCTGGTTCGTAAACCGAGGCAAAGCACAAAAGAGCCCCGAAGTCCGGAGGCAAGGCTCTCAGCTGAGACTCCGTAATCTCAGAATGAGCACAACATGCGCAATCACCGAGCGCTCAATCGATGACGTCTGAGTCTTAAGGTCGGTCAAAAATGGGGTGTCTACATATGCATATAATAAAGAGCATACATATTCAAATAATTTGTAATGCAAGCAAATCACAAACTTATAGCACACAATTGTTCACATTACTAAAGCTAAGTTTGTTTTTCCGACTATTTAATTTTCTTAAATTACCGCAATATTTGAATGTTTGTTTCCTAGTTTGTTTTTCTTAGTCTATTTGATTCAATACTACTTAATTTTTATCATTTATTTTGACAACATAAATTGATATTTAGACAACAAATATAAAATTTACAACAAAATATGTCATACAATACAAAACAAGACTTGTAAATTGGATTGGATAGGATAGGATCGGATTCGGATCGGGATTCCACGATCCTATAAGATCCCACTACCAGGATCGAAAGATCCTACCTATAAAGAGTTTTTTACACGATCCGGATCAATTGCACTCAAATGGATCGTAAGATCGTAGGATCGTAAGATCCGGATCGAGATTCTGATAACCATGGACGAAATGAGAATCACGAGGTTGAAAGTCATAGATGGTTGAACCCACGTGGCCCAAATGGTTTTGGGATGCTTAATCAGCTAGGTATTTTCCTTCTCAATTGTAGTGGGTAGCTAAACTATCCCAGATTCTTGTCATCAACATATTTTAAAGGCCTCAATTTAATATATGTTTAAAGGCCCCAATTAAGAAAGCATGGGTTCTGTTGATTTGTTCAGTTTCTTGAAGAGGACAGTATCCTCTTCTTCTTCATCAGCTTAATCTATAAGAAACTATTAGCAGCAATTTCCTTTTATATTTTCTAGGGAATGCAGGGCGGTGGCAAAAATTAGAGAAAAGACAACTGAAAAAAATAGGGGTGATGAATTAAAAATAGCAGTAACTTCTTTATATATATATATATATATATTGTAAACCTGAATTTTACAGTAGCATAGACTTTAGATGGGTTCCGTTACAACCCATGCGCTGTGATGTGTTTAGTTGCACCTGCAATAATTGGTGGATCTGCTAGTTATTGTTGTCAAGTTCTTCACATGTACTTGGAAATAATTTATTTATATAAAAAAAAAAATGTTACTTGGCAATAATTTGTGAAAGTTTTTTTCATCAATTCTCTTGCATCAAATACATTATAACAAAAATGCATAAAGTATTGTTTAAAATGCCTAGTATTAATTATCTTCATCATTTTATGATTGAACCCATTTAACTGAGATAATTTCATATAAAGTTTCTGTGCAAAAGAGAGGAGGGGAAGGGCAAAGATCATTACCTGAACATTCAGCTTTCTATGCTGAATTGAGTTTTGTGCTGTCGAATCTTAAGCCCCCTAAGTTTTTAATGATCTATTTTTATGAGCCATTTTATCATGAATTAAGCTTTTAGCAGTAGACCCTTTAACCCGCTTTTTAGTCTTGGCTCTTGCCACTTGGTGCAACGGTGCATGTTCACTACTAAAACGGAAGCTTGAACTTGAAATTCCATCCTCTAATTGACGGGTGATATCATTAAAGTGACTATGATTTTTTTTTTTTCATGTCATGTCATATGTGCTTATAGCATAAGAGCGTTACTTTTCCTTAATTTATCATTCACAATAAACTTTTTGATCTTTCAGAGCACCATGTGCCGTATATTGTTTGCTAGCCTTTGCTTTTCCTGTTTTGATCAATTAAGTTTACAGAGAAACAATTGCGTTACTTGTCTGCAGGCTGTTTATCAGAAAAATGGGAACATATTTTTCCGTACTACTGCTCAGAAAGCAACAGCATTTAAACAGAGTGAGAATTTTATTTTTGATTCCCTTAAATTTTTATTTTTCTACCACGGGTAGTAATCTTGTAATACGTATTCTTCTCATCAGTTTGCTGGTTACTTTACAGGACAACTTGATGCAACTAAAGCTAAGCTACAGCAGTTAAATTCACCTTGATTTTTGTTAGAGCTCTTTATGGTCTGCTAATTATTTTTGTTAACTGCTGTTTTTAGACTATTTGCTTGCTTGTTATACCAAACATTCACTGTTGACATAACCAAAAAAATGAAAAATAATTTTTTTTTTTTTTTCTCATTAAGAGATTATGTTCTATATTAGGATCATTTTGAAATGTGAACTACTTTATATGTATATTTCAATACAACAATTTCTTGAAAGCAGTGCAGGATTTGAAAAATGTTCATCAATGTCCCGGCTATTTGGCTGAATCCTTGTCTGTTCTTTGCCACAATCAACTCAATTTGAGCATCTCCAATAGTTATTGTTATATTATCATTGCTGTTGCTATAATTTGATAATGAATAGTTTTATTTTGCCAAATTATAGTAATGGTGTTTCAGTGATCATTTGCTATTTTGGTAAATTTCAACCAAATTTTTCTTCAAGTTTGTAAGCGTTGTTTGGATATAGTTTTTTTTGTGATTTTGTTATTGTTTATTTTTTATTTTTTGTGAATTTTTTAATTGTTTGTAAAAAAAAATTATAAATTTATATTATTCCCGACTAGACAAATATAAAAAACAAAAAAAAAAAAATTTGAAAAATTGGAGAAAAAAAATTGAATATAATTCATCCCACCAAAAAACGTATCACTACATATTTAATAAACTTTTTAAATTACATATAAAAAATAAACAATCACCAATTATCCACTAACAATTATCCATCATTCACTCAGCATTCATTTACCAACAACTACTCTCCAATAACCATTTATTATTCACCCAACATTCATTTACCAACAACCACTCATCCAATAATCATCCATTATCCATCCATCTACCCACCAAATGACCACCCATTATTTATCCATCCATCCAACAACTATCCATTATTCATCCAAGCACCCAATAACCATCTATTATTCACCCATCCAACAACCATTCATTATTCATTCACTCACCCAACAATCATTCATCATTCATCCACCCATAATTTTCTCTATAAATATAACACAAGGTTTTTTATAATTTTCATATTCACCCACTCACTCATTCACCAACAATAAACAATTTGACTAAAGTCATATTCAATGGAGTTTTTGATGAATTTTCATCATCTGATGATGATATCATCATGATGCAACTATTAACAGTGAAACAACAAAGAATACAAGCTTTAAGCCTAAACCAACCAACCAGACGGTTGGTTCCACAAATGGTCGTCGATACATTAATCGTGAAAGGGTCATAGGCAACGAACAAATTTATAGAGATTACTTTATAAATAATCTTGTTTATCCAGAAGAATACTTCTGAAGACGTTTTTGAATGAGGCGGTCATTGATTTTTTTTTTTTTTTTTTTTTTTTTTTTTACGTAAAGGATTTCCAACGGATGAGATTCATCATCCAGGATGATCCAACCCTCTCCATCTCACTTTGACTCTGTCTCCCTCTCCTCTCCCTTTTCCTCTCACTTCTACCCCCACCACTCTCTTGATCACACTCATCTCTCTCTTTCGCTCTCTTTCACTCATAGAACCCAGATCTTTGTAGCTGTCTCACTTCTATAGCCCCGCCGTTTGCCAATCACCCTCTTAATCGATCATCCATGTCTTCAAATCTCACAAACCCACCTCAATCGATCATCCATGCCTCCAAATCTCACAAACCCACCTCCAATCTGACAAACCCACCTCCTTCATCATCCATGTCTCCAAATCTCACAAACCCACTTCCATCTCCCATGGACATGAAAGACCATCCGTCGAAGACCACCCACCTCCTTCATCTCCCGCGATGGTATCGATCCCTCTCAATGTCACTGTCACTGTTACCCTCTTCTCTCTTTCTTCGATCGGCGATGAAGAAGATTGAAACCCTCTGTTTCTCTCACTCACTCCTCTCTGTCACTCTTTGTCTGACTCCTACAATGGATCGGTGATGAAGAAGATTGAAACCCTAATGATGAACACAAAGAAGATCATCCAAAGAGCAAAGAAGATCAACCCATTTATGTCAGGTATTTTTTTTTTCCTCATTGTGTTGATTTTCTAATTTTTTTTTAATTTTCTGTGAAATTGTTGGTGAAATTGGTTGGTGAAATTGATGAAATTGATTTTCTAATTTTCTGTGTTTGGAAATTGTTGGGTGAATTTTGAAATTTTCGAAATTTGTGTGATTTTGGAAATTTGAAAATTGTTGGGTGAATATTGTTTGGAAATTTGGAAATTTGTGTGATTGGAGTATGAATATTGAAACTGTGTTTGGAAAGGATGATGAAAAAGGGAGGGAGTGAAGGAGAAAACGGTTGGTTAAAGTTGACTTTGCCATATTTGACACAAGCTTTGGCATTTGCCAAAGATAACAGCTGCTAAAAGTTGCCATTGGAGATACATTTCTATCAACTGTTGCCATAATTTGGCAATAACAGCTCCAATGGCACACCATTGGAGATGCTCTAAAGAAAACCAAGACAAAAAATGAAAAAAGAAAAAAAAAAAGGAACAGGAACAGGAAAAGAAAATAAAGTATTAGTGATTATAGGTTTTCTCAATGAATTATGATTGCTTGGGTTGAATTTAACTCCCACAGATTTCTAGTATATGGGTTCTAAAGCACTTTTAGGAGGGTTACAAATGAATTGAGTTGAGACAAGTTTTATAGGGCGCGAGCTTGGTTCGTTTGTTTATAGAGCTTGATTACACAGTTCGAACTTGGTTCGATAACTAATCAAACTCAAGCTTGGTACAAAGCTCGATAATGAAATTTTGTTTATTATTATTTATATTATTTATTTCATAATTTAAATAAAAATAAACGAGTTTGGTTTATTCGAGTTTGATCCTAGCTTGTTTACTGACTGAGCTTAAAATCAAGTTCAAACACATTTATTTATTTAAAAAACTGAGTTGAAGTGAATCCCCTGGAGAAATCGAGATAGAGAGAATATTTTCCTCCAGCTCCCTTCTCGTAGACATAGCAAGCTATGAGCACGAACACTTCAAAATAGGTGTCATATCATAGCCTTATTAAGCACATATGAGACAATCCCATGGTGTGTTTATTTTTTTTAATAATGTTTTTTCAGGGCATAGTGGGAACATGCCATATGGTGTGTGTGTGTGTGTGTGTGTGTGTGTGTTTATTTATTTATTTATTTATGTTAGAATAGTAGAGAGAGAGAGAGAGAGAGAGAGAGAGAGAGAGAGAGAGAAATAATATGTATTGTATTCAATGTATTGAATGAATTGTCCTATACAATAGAAGGCCTGTATATATAGGCCGAGAAAGAGTATCCTATTAGAAATCTAACTATGAGAAAGAGTATCCTATAAGAGATCTAACTATGACAATACATAATATATCTAGGAAATCAATACCTAATATATATAGGAATATATACCATATATACATTAACATTCCCCCTTAAACTCAAGGAGGATAAATATCTTGATTTTAGAGAGAGAAACTAAAACATGAAATAAAACTAAATAAAATAAAAGGCAAATAGATCGCAAAATCCGAACGGGAGCGCAAGGGCGCTTGAAATAGATCAGAAGCCAAAACTAATACCGGGAGACAGTTTATGGTCATGTCGGACCATTATAGAAACTAGCTGAAACTAATGCTAGGACAGTTTAAAGTCATGTCGGACCGATATAGAAACTAGCTGGAACTAATGCTGAGATTAGAGGCTGGAGCTAATACCGGGAGCCAGTTAAGGTCCCCAAATATCTGAATACACAAGATTAGAAGGAGCAGTAGACATAGAACTACTGTGATTAAAAGATAAAGCAGGTTGTTTAGCAATTTGACAAGATAAACAATCGATATCTTCAAGACGGACACGACCTAACTGACCACTAAAAACTAAAGTTTTCAAACGACTAAAAGAGACATGTTCTAAGCTACAATGCCAAAGCCGTAAAGAAGACAAGGCAGAAGTAGATGCAGCAGATGAAGCAATGGGAGCAGCAATAGATGATGTATAGAGAGCAGCAGTAGATGATTTGTGAAGAATGCGAAGATGGGTAAGCTCGAACAGACGTCCATGCTTACGGCCTATCCCAAGGATCTGTCTCGTCTAAGGGTTCTACACCAAACAACCATTAGCAGAAAAAGTAACGATTAGACCAAGTTCACATAATTGACCAACAGAGATAAGGTTCATGTAATATCCATGTTCCGTATTATGCCAATTGGTCTTTATTTTGAATATGAGTATGTGTTTGATATGATTTTGTGTGCCATTATGTGGTTTTGAATGTCTATCTGTTCACCGTAGGAATATCTGTCTGATTTTTTCGCTTCGAAAATTAAATTGAAGGCCTTATCGGCCACAGAACTCGAAATTGATTACGCCATTGTGATTGGCATAATTTTTAGAGCCTACGATGAATTTTAATTAAAAATTGATTTGGATCAAATTAAGTTGATTAAATTGGTAAATTAGTGCCCAACTATTTAATATTATTAAATAAACATTAGTGGGACTTTTTATATGGCCATATACACTCTCTTTGCTCCTTTTTGAACTCAAAAATCTGAGATAGGCATGGAGAGGGTGTGAAGGCCGGCTATAGAGAGAGAGAGAGAGAGAGAGAGAGAGAGAGAGAAGAATTGTGCAAGTTTTGCTCTTGAACTTTGAAAGTCTTGAAGATAACTCAAGGATTTTCCATAGATTGTGAAGATTAAAGCTCCTTGGTGAGTAATTCATGTGTTTTTAGTTATCATCTTGTGAATTCAAGTTTGAATGAGGGTCAAGAACATGAATTAGTTTGATTTTGTTGTATTAAAAACCCATGTGTGCATGCATGTATGTAATTGCTTGAATTTGCATGTTTGAGTTTAAAATACATGATCCATGTAGGATTTTGGTTAAAGCTCATGTATAATCACCATTTGTGTCATCTAAGTTGAAAATGGGAGCAATACATCACATGCATGTACAATTTATGAAGATAAGAGCTTTGAATGCATGAATGTGTATATTGGAATTGAGTTTGGTGTCAATTTGGGGCATGCATGTGTTTGATTCATGAAATTGAGCTCCATGATGATGTGTTTTAGTGTTTATACCATGTTAGTACAAGAATATGTGAGGTTGGAGCCATAAAATGCGAGAAATGTTGGTTTGAATGTTGAGAGGGAGCTTAAGAACACATTCTGAATTTTCCAAAATTTTGAGGTTCGCTCAAGCGGGAGAGCCTCCGCTCGAGTGTAAATTACGTGCTCCCAGTACTTTTTGCAGACTTGGTATCCGCTTGAGCGCCCTGTTTCACGCTCGAGCGGGGAGCTTTGTAGACAAGCCTTTTGCTCGAGCGCCCTATTTCACGTTTGAGCTTATTTTTCATGCAACCAGTACTTTTACAGGCCTTAAGAGTCCGCTCGAGCGGGGAAGTCCACGCTTGAGCGGGGACCCTGTTTTCTGAAATTTTGTTTTCGCATTCTGTGTTTCGTTTTCCATTCTCTTTCACTTGCAAGCACTCTTAGGCATATGTTAAACATTGTAAATGAGTTAAAGAGATAAGAACAAAGCCTAAAGAGGAAAATGTGAATTTAGAACGGATTGAATTATTAGTGACCCTTTTGTGTTCATGGAATGTGTAGGGTCGAGCTCTAGGGCAAATCCACAAGCCGATCACTGTGAGTAATATCTTTTCAAGACATTTGAAATATACTGTTGTCCAATTGTTTACTTATATGTGAGTTTTGTAAGTCCATTAATCTGAATGGTAGACAATGATTGACATGAATGATTGGGCCGAAGGCCGATAGATATAAATGATTGGGCCGAAGGCCGATTGATACGAATGATTGGGCCAAAGGCCAATTGACATGAATGATTGGGCTGAAGGCCGATTGATATGAATGATTGGGCCAAAGGCCGATTGACATGAATGGTTAGGCCAAAGGCCGATTGATATGAATAATTGGGCCAAAGGCCGATTGACATGAATGACTGGGCTGAAGGCCGACTGACATAAACGTTTGGGCCAAAGGCCGATAGATATAAATGATTGGGCCAAATGTCGATAGATATAAATGATTAGGCCAAAGGCCGTTTGTTGTAACTGTTTCAATGATTGCTTACGTATCTTCCTCATTTGATATTATTCACTGGGCATTCGCTCACGCTCATTCATGTACATGTAGGTAAGCCAAGGGACGTCCAAAACCAACCCCAGTGAAATTGTGAGAAACAGTCGAAGTTTTGAGAAGTCAACCCAAACATCTCACGCACGAGACTGTCTTCGCTTTTGTCCTTTGTTTATAGTTTTGTTATGTTGGCGAAAGCATTGGACTACTTTTGTATATAAGTTTTGGGTTTGACTGACTTTAACTTGTATGATCCTGTATGTACAGTGTTTTGTGTTAGTACATATTTCGATGTGAGTTATTAACATATAAATGTTTGAAATGCTATGGTGTGCATATAAGCACGGCTCTATGGACAAAGTTTTAATTTACTTCCGTTTGGCCCCTTTACTCTGATTAAATTTTGTTTTAATTGATTTGAGGTCGTAGGTAATCTCGCGATTACTGGCCGGTTATGGCCTTAACCCATAGGGGCGGGTTCGGGTCGTGACAGTTCAAGTGAAGAGTAAGAATGTGACAAGCATCAAAAAGAGACATAGTAGAAGTAGAGATGTGACCAGTGTGATGGACAGTCATATGAGAACCATCAGCAATGTGTATGATGGGGACAGAAGATGATGATAATATAAAAGAAAACATAGTGGAGTCAGAAGTCATATGATTACAGCATACGGAATCAAAACACCAAGGAGAATTACCTGAAGTCATTAAAAGAGCAGTAGATGGAGGAGTATCGGATTTGGCAAGCGCTTGTTGGATGATGGACTCAACATCATCCATAGAGAATGAAGGAGTAGCGGAATCAGTGGAGTGGTGAGTTGAAGAACCCTCAGAGGCAACAGCAACAGCAGTAGAGCGAGAACCTTGGCTAGATTTGGACTGGTACCCAGAACGAGAAGACCTTTTCTTGGAGAGGGCTGGAGGACAATTGTGTTGGAGATGGCCGAGAGCAATCTTATGGCAAGTAAAGCATTCATGAACTTGGCATTGAACAAAAGAATGAGTAGCTGGCAGGCCACGGTTGTGACAATACTGGCATGAACTAGTGGGCTGTGAAGATGAGGAACTCTGTGATGATGGCGTAGCAAGAACAGAATCCATATTCTGAGATTTGAGAGTCCCAAAACAAGTCTCCTCTGATAATAGTTCAGTAATGGCTTGTTTTAAAGTGGGCAAGGGCAAACAATGGAGCAATGAAGTATGTATGGGCTCAAAAGTGCTATGAAGAGCCATAAGGAATTGTAATAGTCACTGATGATTCCGATAAATAATAAACAGCTGCATCCTCAGAATATGCCCATGTAGGCTCAAAAAAAGCTAGTTGGTTCCAAACAGATGACATCTGGGATAAGAATTCATTGATAGACTAACCGGGTACCTGGCGTATGTGATGAAGAGTCTGCAACAGTTGATATTGATGAGCACGGCTAGTGGTCTGATAACGATCCCCTAAGAAATCCCAAATTATTTTGGCAGGGGAAGTAATTTGAGCATTATCCTAGAATCGGTCAAACTGGAGATGAATTGGAATTGAGGTAGCTCTGAACCAGGTGATTATTTCATAATTCTTACTTTCTCATTCGTCAAGACGGTCATCGAATGCAAAGTTAGTCTCATCCTCTTTTTGGTTAGGTTTGGGAAGAGCACCAGTAATGATCCGCAAAGGCGTTTCCCTTTGATGAAGCTAGAGAGAGCTTGGGCCCAACTAACATAATTTGACCCATCAAGAATAACAAAAACAGAGTGGATATGCTCGGTACGATCCATAATGCTCAAACAAGGCAAAAAAAAAGAAGATAGTGCTTTGTAGAGGCTGATTTTGCCAAAACAGAACACACCGACGGATTCAAGAAGCCAAAAACAGGTGGGATATGGTCTGCACAAACCAAAAACACGACCAGAAAGGCAACAAAACAGCTGGTCAAAGTCGTTTGACTAACCAGGGTACCAACATTAAGGCTGACGTCAGAGCAAGGAGGGATGATGTCAGAAACGCGCAGCGCACGTTAGCAGAGGTGCTCGCGGCACACGATAGCAAAAAAGAAGCAGCGACGCACAGTCAACCAGGGTTGACCTCAGCAATGACGTCAGAACACGCGGCTCACGTTAGCAAGTGAGGCCACGATGCAAGATAGCGCGAGATAGGAGTAGAGGCGTATAAAGGAGTGTAAGAAACAACACAGTGTTTTTGATCTTCTGGCGGCGCATGGAGGCGAGTGTGGCGGTGGATGGCGATGATTCTGATGGCGTTGGCTTTGTCTTGAAGAGACGAAGATGATGGTATAGTCCAATTGTCGATACAGGAAATGACAAGATACACAAAAACTAACGTGAGAAGGAATCAATCTGCTAGACAAGAAAAAAAGAGAAAAAAAAAATATGATGAAGAAAAAGAGGAGGCTAGGAGAAAATCCTAGGCTCTGATACCATGTTAGAATGGTAGAGAGAGAGAAAGAGAAAATAATATGTATTGTATTCAATGTATTGAATGAATTGTTCTATACAATAGAAGACCTGTATATATAGATTTAAAAAGATTATCCTACTAGAAATCTAATTATGAGAAAAAGTATCCTATAAGAGATCTAACTATGGCAATACCTAATATATCTAGGAAATCAATATCTAATATATGTAAGAATATATATCATATATACATTAACATTTTAGAATAATGTTATATGCACTAATTAGTGTATTTATTGGTATACTAATTAATTATGTAACGTAATTTAAAAGATTTTTAGTATTTGTAATTTGTATAATAAGTGGGGTCAATAATAATGTCATAACTAATGTTAGTCGATAACAAAGCCAGAAAATTTAATTAGAGGGGGCACTTATTAATTACAATATCGAAAATTTTTACGAAAATATTTCACGTAAGTTTTTATAATTGATTTCAAGAAACATCAAAAAAATAATGTTATTTGTAATCAGTGTATCATGGGTAATACAAAAAAATATAGATATAAGTCTTAAAATAAATTATATAATGATAATTTTTTTTATACAAAAATTGATTAAAAATTCAATATAATGGTAATACCACGCCATCATTGATATGTGATGAGAGGGAAATTCATGATCTGGATTGGGCCGTGGTAATGGCCGGATAGATTTGGGCCGAACAAGATTGGGCCGAGGTAGCGCGGCCCGTGCCCTGAAAGGATTTGCTCGGTTAAGGCAAGGCGTGGTTAGACTGAGCTGCTTGACTGCATGGTATAGAGGTCGGGCAAGTGAGATGTCCGGCACCAGGAACGGCATTGTTGTTCCACGGTTCATGAGTTAGCCGGGCAGGAAGGCCGACGACAAAACCAGTATGAATTGTCCCAAGCTCGGCTATGCCGAGATGCAGACGAGCTCGGTCCTTATTGAGCACGGCGAGCGAAACGCTCTGGCCAGCTGCACAGCACGGCCGTTGATAGCCGAGAAGATTCAGCCCGGCTGCCGAGCTCCCAGTAGAGTGGGCTGGCAGTTTGGTTAGGTGGTGTTCCGCAAGATTTGTGCTGATAGATGGGATAGCAGCACCACGTGTCGAGAGACGAATGGGAGTAGATTTGGGGCGCAGAAGGTATATAAGCGAGTCTGCGCCCCCATGTTGCGACAGATAAACATTTGGTAAGAGAAATACTTACACTCAACTCTTTCCTCACTCTCTCTATCCTCAGGTGTGTGCTAACTTGATCGTCGGAGGGGTTTTCCGGCCACACACCGTCGGGTAGCTCACTGCTGTTGTGCACACAGGTGATCGGATAGAAACGGAGCTTGGAAGAAAGGAGTGCGGGCTTGCCTGAATATTTGCTCCCCGCACAATTGGCGCCGTCTGTGGGAACTTGACAAACAAAACCTTGTCTTCCAGGCTCATCTGATCGCCGTCTATGGCGAACAACGAGGAGATTCCATTGTTTGCCAACGACGGAATTACTCTGGAGTCAGGCAGACGGAGAGAAAGGCATCCCACCATCGTTCCTCCGATGGCGGACTTGGAGACTTCTCCAGGAGGACATTCAAGAGATGCGCGGCATAAGCGCGGAAGAAGTTATGGTCATTCACGGAGTCCAGACGGTCATTGGCGGCGGAGAGAATCGCACGCCAAACGTCTGGAGCACAAGCTACGGGACCAGGATGCCGTCATCCGGCAAATGGTGGCGGAGATGGAGGAGCTGAAGCGGCATGTCAAAGGGAAGGGTGTAGCTGGAGGGGGAGACCACAGTGAGCGCACCCAACCCCGCCGTTCAGGCAGTTAGAGTCAGCGGCACACTCCTTCCATTTCTATCACCAGAAGTTACAAGGTTGCAGATTCCGACGTGCATGTAAAGAAATCCAGCGCGCAAGATAGCACTTACCAGCCCTCACGTCCGGTGACGACGTCGAGGTGCTCTTATTCCGCTCGTTCAGAGGATTTGCAGGCAGTTTTGAAGGAACGGGCTCGTCGGCGGGAGGCTCAAAGGGTGCCGGCGTTCCAGTGGCTATCCTATGGGGTTCACGCCAGCGAGGAGGTCGGAATGCCTCTACCCCGCCCAGCTGCGCCTCTCCTTGTAGATACAGACTTGGCGAGGCTGAGTGCCACTCCATTCTCCGTGGATATAGAGACCGCACCGCTTCCGGCGGGCTTTCACCAGCCAAAGTTCACGCTCTATGACGGAAAAACTGACCCGTATATGCATGTAAGTCATTTTCGACAGGTCATGGCCGGACATAGGCGGAATGACGCTCTTATGTGGTTGATCTTCCCGTCGAGTTTGGGCGAGCTGGGTTTGAAATGGTTCGAGAGGTTGCCGGAGGGGAGCATTGAAAAGTGGCAGCAATTGGTCGAAGCCTTTGTGACGCGCTTCAAAACCAACACCAAAACACCAAAGGAAGTTGCTCACCTCCTGAGTGTCAAGATGGAACCGAGCGACACATTGAAGGCATACAACTCCAGATATTGGGAGACCTTCAACGAGATCTTGGATTGCCTGGTTAACCTTGCAATCACACAATACAAGCGTGGTCTCCTAGTCGGACATAGACTGTGGGACTCGCTTACCATGCACCAGCCGACATCCATGGGCTAGCTAATGCAGCGCATCAATAAGCACATCCGAGTGGAGGATGATGCGTCAGCATCTACTGTGAAAGCAACTCCGATAGCAACAGACAAGCGGTCAGCTGGCAAAGTGCACGCGGTCGGGCAGGAGTCCGGCCGATCCAGCGACCGCGCTAAGGAATCGGACCGTGGCACTAATCGCAAAAACCGGGGTAGGGGACGTCGGAATGACCGGGATGACTACCCCCCGGGATGACGTAGCCGATGCAAACAGAAGGTTGAAAGCAAGGACAGGCATCACCACGGTCTTTAAGATTCCAATCTATCGCATACTTAGTGAAATCCGTGACGAGGAGTATGTCCGGTTTCCTGCTAAGTTAGGCGACGGATAGAAGGGCTTCAATCCGCGGTACCGTTGCACGTTTCACCGGGAGCGAGGCCATCGGATAGAGGATTGTTTGCCTTTGAGGCAACACTTGGAAGAGCTAGTCGCAGCCGGACACTTGGACCTTTACATTGATGGCGACGTGAAGGCCAATCAAGCTCCAGTTGACCCGCGGGGACCGGATGACCGAGATGCGCCTCCCCAATGGGCTATTAATGTCATCCATGGCATAGTGGAACCGGCGCGTGTATGCGATCTCCGAGGAATGATCAAGAAAGCAGAACACATGAGAGAAGTTTTGTCGGTTTAGCCTGCAATCAAAAGGGGGAAGACCGAAGAGAAAGACGTGATCAGTTTCTCCTCAAGAGACCTAGAGTGCATTCAGACGCCGCACAACGATGCCCTAGTGGTAACACTCTGCGTCAAAGAATTTGATGTCAAATGGATCTTGATCGATCAGGGAAGCTCGGTCGAGATCATGTACTACGACACTTTCAAACAGCTCAAGCTCCGGGATACAGATTTGGCCCCGGCGACTTCGCCACTCGTTGGTTTCAACTCACAACCGGAGTGGCCTTTGGGAAAGATTATCTTGCCGGTCAAAGCGGGATCCGTGGTCAAATAGGTGGAGTTCTGGGTGTTGCAGGTGCCATCCACTTATAATTTGATCCTTGGAAGGGGATGGCTTCACGCTATGCAAGCCGTAGCGTCAACCTACTACCAGGTAGTGAGATTTCCCTCTGTTATTGGGGCAATCGAGGAGGTGTGGGGCGATCAAGTCATGTCGAAGCAATGCTTCGTGGCGGTCAACGGGAGCCGAGCTGCCAAAGGCTTCGTTCAAATGATTAAGGGACCGGAAGACCGGGGAGTCCTTGATGACGTGGGCACAAAGGCCGAGGACAAAGCTGTCGAGGAGTTAGTGTACAACCCAAGAAAGGATCGACATGGTTGAGTTTTTGATGGCCAACATCGAAGTCTTTGCATGGTCACCTTACGACATGCCCGGTCTCGATCCGAGTTTTATATGCCAGCATCTCAATGTCTTCCCCGAAGGTCATTCAGCGAACAAGGAGATCGGCATTGCATCACGCCGAGGTAGTTACGGAGGAAGTAAAGAACTTGCTCGAGGCGCGAGCAATTCAGGAAGTGCATTACCCTTGGTGGATTTCAAGCACGGTCGTGGTGCCCAAGAAGAATAGGAAGTGACGAGTTTGCGTTAACTACAAGACCATCAACCGAACTTGTCCGAAAGACAGATTCCCTCTGCCTAGAATAGACTAGCTTGCGGACTTAACGGCTGGACATAACAGGCTCAGTTTCTTGGACGCCTACTGCGGCTACCATCAGATTGCCATGCATGGGCCTGACCAAGAGATCACCTCATTTACTACACCAAGGGGACTATTCTGCTACCGAGTCATGCCTTTTGGTTTGAAGAACGCCGGGGCAACTTTTCAAAGGATGGTGACCAAGATGTTCGCTCCTCTGCTAGGCCAGACAATAGAGGTTTATATTGATGATATGGTGGTTAAGAGCCGGCATCAAGCAGACCATTTGTCCAATTTGGCCGAAATGTTCGCCATTCTCAAAAAGCACAAGCTACGCCTGAATGCGTCTAAATGTGTCTTCGGCATGGGATCCGAAAATTTTTTGGGTTTCCTAGTCACGAACCGAGGTATCGAAGCAGACCATACACAAATCCAAGCTGTACAAGAGCCAAAACAGCCTAGCTTGGCTAAGAATGTGCAGTATTTGGCCGGAATGGCCGCCGCGCTTAACCGATTTATAAGCTGGTCATCAGATCACTGCCGCCCTTTTTTTCAAGCCTTGAAATCAAAGTTCTCATGGGATGAAGAGTGTGGCTGGGCTTTGGCCGAGCTCAAGGAGTATTTGTCCTCAGCGCCGTTGTTGGTCACACCGAAACCCGGAGAAGAACTTTACCTTTATCTGGCTGTATCGCAGCATGCAGTCAGTGCAGTGCTTATCCGGTCGGAAGGAATCAAACATCTACCCATCTTCTACGTCGGCAAAACCTTGCTACCGGCAGAGTCGAGGTACTTGCCGCTGGAAAAATTTGCGTTAGCGTTGATGATGGCTTCAAGGAAGTTGGCACACTATTTCTATGCCCATACCATCATCGTCTTGACCGAGCTCCCTCTCAAAGCTTTGTTCGAACGGGCAGACTTCTCCGGTCAAATTCTTAAGTGGGCACTCGAATTGGGACAGTTTGATGTGAAGTTCCAGTCGCGTACAGCCATAAAAGCCCAGACTCTGGCCGACTTCGTTGCTGAATTCTCACCTGGAACTCATCCGGTATGCCCGGTCGATATTGCCGTGGCAGATGAAGAGGTGAATGCGAGCTCGACCGAAATACCACAGCTTGGCGGCATTGGCGACGCGGAACTTGCGCGCCCCGCCGAAGCCCCTTCAGTTAATACGATACTACAGCCCGGTGATGCGATGACGGAGTTGGCTATCACTGACCAACCCGCTTTGTCCGACACCACATCACCGAGGAGGGAAGAAATGGAGCCGCTCAGCACAGAGCCTACGGCCGACATAATACCGTAACCTGGCGATTCACCTACGGACTTAGGCATTATGGATCAACTTGCTGAGTCCGGTGCCGAATCACCAAGAGGAGCTGAAGTGGAACCGCCCAGCACGGGACCGGAAGCCGAATAGCCGAGCAACTGTGATCCCATCAACCTTCAAGCTTCTCAATACCCCTCAGAGTGTTGGAAGCTCTTTGTCGGCGAAATGTGAAAACTTTTTGTTAATGGTGCCTCGAACCGTCATGGTGCCGGGCTGGGTATAGTTCTGATTTCACCAGATGGACTGACTATAGAACATTCTATCACTCTTGGCTTCCCAGCATCCAACAATGAGGCCGAGTACGAGGCGCTATTGGCCGGTCTCAAGAGCGCACTTCAGATGCAAGTATCTAAACTAATGGTTTACAATGATTCCCAGCTTGTGGTTAACCAAGTTTCTGGGGTTTACGAGGCAAAGGATGACAGAATAATGAAGTACCAAGCTCTGGTCAGAGACCACATCAAGCGATTTCAGGTGCTGAGGGTCCAACAGATTGGCCGAGAAGAAAACGGCCGAGCAGATAAGTTGGCCGGCCTTGCTTCTATGGTCGACAGCACATCTCCCAACCCTCTTTTGATTGAATTCCTTCCGAGGCCCAACATTGAGGAAACCGAGCAGACAGAAGTACTCTGCGCCGAGCTAGGTCCTTCTTGGATGGACCCCATAATCCTCTTTCTCAGAGAACAGACCCTTCCAGCCGACAAAAAGGAAGCGCATAAAGTGCGGGTGAAGTCCGAGCGGTTTTGGCTCTCTTCATCAGGCGCTTTATACAAGAAGTCTTTCACCGGTCCCTACTTGAAGTGTGTGCACCCGAGCAGCGTGGAAGCCTTCCTTTACGAAATTCACGAAGGCATCTGTGGCAGTCATATAGGGGGCAGATCCTTGGCCTACCAAGCTATTTCGCAAGGCTATTGGTGGCCGTGCATGCAAGCCGACGCCTAGAAATATGTCCGCAAGTGTGAGAAATGCCAGAAGTTTGCCCACCAGATCCACCAGCCGGCCAGGGAACTTCTTCCCCTCACCAGCCCTTGGCCCTTCGCGATGTAGGGGCTAGATATAGTGAGGCCGCTACCAACCGCACTAGGCAACCGGAAGTTCTTAATCGCGGCTACAGATTACTTCACCAAATGGGTTGAAGTTGAGCCTTTGGCAACAATCAAGGAGAAAGACGTGAAGCGGTTTGTCTGGCAGAATGTGGTCACGTGGTTTGGCGTCCCCAAAATTCTGATCTCTGATAACGGCACCCAATTTGACGGCCGCTTGTTTAGGGGGTTCTGTGAAGATTTGAAGATCGAATTCTACAACTCTACTCCGGCTTACCCGCAGTCCAACGTTCAAGCCGAGGCTTCGAACAAGACCATTCTTGATGGAGTGAAGAAGAGGCTTGAGAAAGCCAAAGGAAAGTGGGCTGAGGAACTCCCCAGTGTCCTTTGGGCATACTGAACAACCCCGCGGCGATCTACCGGGGAAACTCCTTTTGCTTTGACATATGGCATGGAGACGGTCATTCCTTTGGAAGTTGGTATGCCCACCCTCAAAAGTGAAAGTTTTGAGGCCGAGCTAAACGCCGAAGCCATGGCCTTGGAATTGGACCTAGTGGAAGAATGCCGGGAAAAGGCTCTTATCCATGTGGCCGCCTACCAACAAGAGCTTTCAAGGAAATACAACAAATCCGTGCACCCCAGACCGTTCAAAGTGGGTGATTGGGTCTTGCGGAAGGTCATAGGCAATACCCTGGTGCCAGGCGAAGGCAAACTAGGGGCAAATTGTGAAGGACCCTATAAGATAACCAGTCTGGCGGGCAAAGGGGCATATCACTTGGAAGACTTGGATGGTAGAGGAATACCCCGGCTATGGAATGCAGCCAACCTCAAGTTGTATTATTTCTAGCTTTTGCTCTCTTTTTTGTGCAAAGAAATTTTTTGCCTTACACTTCATGTAATATTCATTTTTGTCTCAACCGAGATGTTTACTCCGGTTGAAAGAGTTGATGTTTTGTTCAACTAAGGTATTCTCGACCGAGATGTTTACTCCGATTGAAGGAGTTGATGTTTTGTTCAACTTAGGTACCCTCAACCGAGATGTTTATTCCGGTTGAAAGAGTTGATGTTTTGTTCAACTAAGGTATTCTCGACCGAGATGTTTACTCCGGTTGAAGGAGTTAATGTTTTGTTTAACTTAGGTACTCTCAACCAAGATGTTTACCCCGGTTGAAAGAGTTGATGTTTTGTTCAACTTAGGTAATCTCAACCGAGATGTTTACTCCGATTGAAAGAGTTGATGTTTTGATCAACTAAGGTATTCTCGACCGAGATGTTTACTCCGATTGAAGGAGTTGATGTTTTGTTCAACTTAGGTACTCTCAACCGAGATGTTTATTCCGGTTGAAAAAGTTGATGTTTTGTTCAACTTAGGTATTCTCAACCGAGATGTTTACTCCGGTTGAAAGAGTCGATGTTTTGTTCAAACTAGTTCACCTCAACCGAGATGATTATTCCAGTTGAAAAGTTGATGTTTTGCTCAACTTAGGTATTCTCAACCGAGATGTTTATTCTGGTTGAAAGACTTGATGTGTTGCTCAACTCTGGGTGTACTACCGAGATGATTTATTCCAGTTATATGAGTTAATTAATGAAATTTGTCTTGCCGAGATATTTTTTCCGATTGAAGTTACTCAGCTCTAGGACCGCGCAAACACTTGAAGGAAACTGAGTTTTTGATGTGCAAAATGAGTACAAAAGATGGGGTAATTAGCCCGGTTACATTTCGAGCAAAATGAAAGAAAACAGAAAACTACACAAGAGGGGAAAGATTAGTGAATTCGTCATCAGCTGCCTCCAGGTTGACCGCCGTTTGCTCTTGGACATCAGTCTCAGTTTCTCCGAGTTGCTCTTGGCTGCTTCCTTCCTTGGCATTGGCCTCGGTTTCTTTGGCAAGCTCTTCCTTGGCCTCAGCTTGCAACGCGCTGAAGACGTCGTTGGCATAGGGCACGAGGTACACCGGCAGGAAGGCAGCCGGCGGAGAGGTAAATACGTCGATCTCGAGACCTTGACCAAGATAAACACAGGCAAACTTCCAACCAGCTTTAAAGTAGATGTCTTGGGTGGCAAAGACTTGCTTTTTGTAGCTGTCTTCGGCCTCCTTAAAGCTGGCATTATTGGCATCCTCAAGTTCTTTTTCCCTTGACTTCTTCAATGCATCCAGCTCAGCCTGGAGCTCGTCCTTCTTTTTCTCGGCCTCGTCGAGCTGGCCGAGCAACTTGTTATTGTCAGCGTTAGCAATTTGCAGTGAAGATTTTGCTCGGCCGAGCTCGGTTTGAAGACTCTGGACTTGGCTGGCAGTGTTATTCGCCTTCTGCCGCAGTCGATGGATTTGCTCCATGACCAAGTGTTGCTTCTGGATGGCCTGCAAGAAGAAAGTTTGATCAGAGAGGAAACCGTGCAAACACTTGGTAAAAATTTCATTGAAAGATTGAGACTTACCCTGGCCATGGACTTAACAGACGATTTCACTAACCGGGTGTCAGGAACGTGGTCGCTGTCGACCACGTCGCTCAGTAGGAGAAGGGCTTTGGAAAGGTCAAAGGCGAGCAGGTGCTCTTTGTCGCCCTTGATGGAAGCGGTAGCCGGTATGTCCTTTCCCCGGTGCTTTAGCTGCGGTCGCCACGATGGTGTTGGGTCGACAGTATCGGTGGGTTGCTCGGTGGTTAGCTCGGCAACTAGCTCGGCAGTTGGATCTGCGCGAGGTCTTTTGCCAGCCCGGCGAGTCTCTTGTCTGGCCTGCCCGGCGGCTGGAGATGCCAAGGCAACCACGGGGCCGCTGGATTGGCCGGCAGCTTGCGAGTGGGTGATGATGCTCGGTATCTCGGCTGAGGTTGCTGTGAGGAGATTCTTGATGCGGTTTCGTTTTGCCATCTCTTGTTCTTCGGTCATCCGGATTAGCGGCACGTCCGGTAGAGTTGGGTCTGGAGGAGGTGTTGGAGCACGGAGAAAGTCTGTAACTTTCCTTCGGCGTGGAGCTGAGTATCTGTAGGTTGGAGTGTAGCCGAGCAACTTGTTACAATCCTGGTGGCTGTAACGGAGCACGGTCCGGATGGCTTCTACGTTGGGATATTGGTAGTTGGATTGCAAGGCTTGAATTGCTGCAAAAGAAACAAGAAAAATGGTTAAGTACAGAATGTTGAAGGCAGGAAATTAACCGAGCAAATAGCGCGGCTTACATGTGGAACCAAAGTTTTTGCTGATGAACCAGCCCAGTACGTCGGCTGTTTCATAATTGCCAGACACCCAGAAGAAGTCGTCATCATGTAAGTCCTTGTCTGGGGTGCCGGTCACTATTTTCTCTTTGCCTGGTCTTATCTTTAAATAATAGGCCAGGCCGTCGCCGGTGTGCCCAAGAGTGTATTGTCGTAGTATCTCGGCTAAACCTAAGTTTGTTCCTAGCCGGTTGTTTAGCTCATGCACGCCATTGATTATTCGGTAAGTATTGGTCGAAACTTGGATGGGCGCAAGCCCGGTGAGGCGCAGAAATTCGGTCATCAAAGGGTTGACCGGGAAGCGGAGGCCTCCTTCAATTACTGATAGCACGGTGAAGGGGCATTGGTCAAGCCTGCCCCAAGGGGTTGCTTCCATCTCGGCGAGCTCTAAATGGACATCTGCCGGGATACCGTATTCTTCCCTAAAGGTGGCCAAGGCAATAGGTGTGTCCACAAGGAAGCGGAATTTCCCCATGTATGGCCGACTAATTTAGCTCGACTGAGGTGGTTTGGCACAGACTGGGAATTAATGGCTGCTCGGTCCTTGAGAGCCTCAGAATTGGTCTTTGGTCCCCTTGGACTCTGCAGGAAAACGGAGGGTAATTGTAAGTGGGAGCGCGGTCGTGTAAAACGAGCTAGACTTGAGCTCGGTCATGGGTTATGCCAAACCACCTCGGTCGTAAAGGCTAGCCAAGGAGCTCGGTCGCTCAAACGAACCAGAGATTAGCTCGGTCGAGCGGCCAAGTCCTTTTTGCTACCCCGGTTTCTACTAAGGTTGGGACAAACTGCTTATTTGCTCGGTCTGAATGATTTTTTGGATCAAAGGGAAACCAAGAGCCCGGTCCGCCCTAAATCTTCAGTGTTCATCAGAGAAAATGAAGAACAACAAGGAGAGTGAAGGGTTAGGGACAGTTTTGGGTGCCTATGTCCTAAAACCTGCGGATTTAGTGCCCTAATATGCGTAATACCAAGTGAAATAACAACAAAAGGGGTTGAAGAACTTACAAGTTGAGAGTAGTGTACTTCCTCGAACACGAACTCAGTAATGGCAAGAAAGGAAGGGCAGAAGCTCTAGATCAGCAAGGATGAAGGAAAATCAGTAAAGACGAAATGAAGAAGGAAATGGCATATTTAAGGGAGGAAGACTGCCAAAAATTTGAATATGAACGGATATGATGTTTGGCCGTTCGAGGCCAATCAGCGCATGACACGTGTCCCTATTGACGGCGGCGTCAGTATTGAAGAGACAGGATGGCGAATCGAGGCGTCGACCGGGCAAGTTTTGAAGACAGGCATGCCAACCAGCCCAGTCACCGTATTGCAAACCGAGGACCGAGGAAGTGTTACCCCGGTCAGAATAGGTAATCCCAGTCACGCTTGTGCGGACGGAATTAAGGGGCAATTGAGAGGGAAATTCATGATCTGGATTGGGCCGTGGTAATGGCCGGACAAATTTGGGCCGAACAAGATTGGGCCGAGGTAGCGCGGCCCGTGCCCTGAAAGGATTTACTCGGTTAAGGCAAGGCGTGGTTAGACCGAGCTACTTGGCTGCATGGTATAGAGGCCGGGCAAGTGAAATGTCCGGCGCCAGGAACGGCTTTGTTGTTCCACGGTTCATGAGTTAGCCGGGCAGGAAGGCCGGCTGCAAAACCAGTATGAATTGTCCCGAGCTCGGCTATGCCGGGATGCAGACGAGCTCGGTCCTCATTGAGCACGGCGAGCGGAGCGCTCTGGCCAACTGCACAGCACGGCCGTTGATAGCCGAGAAGATTCAGCCCGGCTGCTGAGCTCCCAGTAGAGTGGGTTGGCAGTTTGGTTAGGTGGTGTTCAGCAAGATTTGTGCTGATAGATGGGATAGCAGCACCACGTGTCGAGAGACGAATGAGAGTGGATTTGGGGCGCAGAAGGTATATAAGCGAGTATGCGCCCCCCATGCTGTGACAGATGAACATTTGGTAAAAGAAATACTTACACTCAACTCTCTCCTCACTCTCTCTATCCTCAGGTGTGTGCTAACTTGATCATCGGAGGGGTTTTCCGGTCACACACCGCCGGGTAACTCACTGCTGTTGTGCACGCAGGTGATCGGATAGAAACGGAGCTTGGAAGAAAGGAGTGCGGCCACAAAATTTGATTAAAAATTCAACATAATGGTAATACCACGTCATCATTGATATGTGATATCACTAACTAATAGTCCATATATACATAGAGAGTGAACCTCACCTGTCAAATGTAACTAATAATCCAATAAATTTCATATCTTTATAGTGAGATTACTTATATTTGCATGTCAATAATAATGGCATCACTGTTAAATTCAAAAAATTTCATTGATAATATAGTTTATAATAGTCTCTTCATTTTCAATTAAACCAACCATTATTGTTTTCATAATTTTTAAAATGTCATTGACATTTCATTCTAATAATATTTTTGTAATTTTTTTATTTAAAATATTTTCTTTATGTTTGTAAAATTAAAAAAAAAAATCCCAAAATCCAAGCGGGGCACGTGACCTCCTTGGGCCTTCACTTCCTCCGCTACCGATGTTGATATATTAGTTAATATATTAATTGGTGTATGTAATATTATGATTTTTTTAATAATGTTTTTTCAAGGACATGCAAGGACACGCTTAGACACGGTCTTATTTTAAATTTTTAAAATTAATTTTGGAGTTATATTATAATAATATTTAGAAGCATAAGGATCGAATATATATGTATATATATATCATACATGGGAGTGATTTATTGGAAATTATATCAATAGAATCGTCAATGGCAAATTGAATGAGTTTTTTTTCATAAATATTCTTTAAAAAAAAATAATTTAGAAAATTGACTC
Source organism: Camellia sinensis (assembly GCF_004153795.1). NCBI lineage: Eukaryota > Viridiplantae > Streptophyta > Magnoliopsida > Ericales > Theaceae > Camellia > Camellia sinensis. The sequence continues at coordinate 183,724 of NW_021026009.1, read as the reverse complement.
ATTTTTCAAACTATTTGAGAAACTAACTTACTTTTTAAAATCGCATTTTGAAAATGTAATTTTACCTTAAAATTGCATGTTAAAAATGTAATTTATAATGACATGGATTTCACTAAGATATATTTCATTTTCAACATGCGATTTCAAGATGAAATTGTATGTCGCATGTTGAAAATACAATTCAATTTTAAAATCACATTTTCAAAATGCAGTTTCAAAAAACAAGTTAGTTTTCCAAATAGTTTAAAAAGTGAGTCAATTCTCTAAATTGTTTTTTTTAAAAATATTACCAAAAAAAAAACCTCCAAATTGAATTATTTACGTTGGTGACTAATATTGAGGAGGTTTTCATAAATGATATTTTTGAATTTAACTTGTCTTATGTTCACATCTCAATATAAGAAAACTTGAGTCCCATTCTGATACTCTGAAATTGTTCATGAAAAAATTAGTTCTATTTGATAATGGTAACATTTTCATTTTATCTTATTTGTCTCTGAAAAAATAGATAATAAATATATTTTTGAAAATAAACTATCCATTTTTTGAAAACATAAAATACTTTTCTTTCTTTCTTTATTTCTTTCTTTTTTTGAATTTTTTTTTTATAGATGATATACAATAATGGTTCAGGTTCATCAAAACGATACTTGTAATGAGTCCATAAACACCTCAAGTGCTTGAGATATGAATATAAGAAAAACTCAACTCTTTCAAAACCTCTAAGAGCATCTCTAATGGTGTTTGCTAAAATAACATTGTCATTGTTATAATTTGATAATGAATAGTGCTATTTTGCCAAATTATAGCAATGGTGCTCTAATGATCATATGCTATTTTGGCAAATCTCAACAAACTTTCCTTCCAAGTTTGTAGGTGTTATTAGTTTTTTAGTAATTTTTTTTGTTTATTTTTTGTCTTTTGTGACATTTTTTTAAATTGTTTTTAAAAAAATTATACATTTACATTATTCCCGACTAGACAAATATTAAAAACGAAAAAAAAAATTGAAAAATTGAGAAAAAACTTAAATATAATTCACCTCACCAAAAAACATACCAATACAAATTTATACCAAAAAATAGTCAACATTATACATTGCAAAATACTCAAAAATAAATGGACCACTACATTATATTACAAAATAAAAAAGGCATTGCAAAAAAAGACTAATAGTTATATTAAAAAATAAATGACATTACAAAATTAAAAAATACATTCTCCTGTTAATTTATAGCGGTTGTTAGTATTATTTTTATTTTTATTTTTTTGTTTAGGCAAAAGAGCACAATGACTCTTTTGCATTTCCAAGACAAGATCACTACCATCCATGTACCCGTAATCCAACGGTTGAGATTCATGATCTAGAATCATCCAACCTAAAAGTGAAGTCTGTCTTCACTCTCCCTCTCCCTCTCTCTCTTTCTCTCCGATGACCCACCAAGCTTTCCTCTTCCATCTCACTCTCACTCTCACTCTCACTCTCACCCTCTCTTTCAATGAATTTGAAATGTTTGGTGTAGCATGAATCATGAATCTTAGTGAATGTACATCCACAATCTAAAAACCTACACCCACAACCGTTTCAACCACAATCTGAAATCTACATCCATAATCTAAAATTTCGTGGGTCTCTCTCTCTCTCAATGAATCATGAATCTCAATCGTTCCATCTCCTTTTTAGTCTCCACAAGGCACTGCACATGGGTCGAAGTCTCCACAAGGCACTACACATGGGTCGGAGTCACCTGGTATTTATTGTTTAAAATCTGCTTCAGATTTATTGATTATTGCTTGAGATTCGTTTAGATTACTTGAAATTTGTTTGAGATTGCTTGAATGTTGTTGTTTTAGTGAAATTCTTTTTTTTTTTCAAATGTCAATTGTCACTACTGTTTAAACAAATTGATGAGTTTTGTTTAAAAAAAATTTCATGAATTTTGCAAAATGAAAAACTTGATCTGTTTTTGTTTGAGTTTTTCTAAAAATGGATGAGAAAGGGAGGGAGGGAGGGAGGGAAGGAAGAAAATCAGTTAGTTTTAGGTGAGCTGGCAAATTTTTCATTTGCCAAAGTTGTTGCCAAACTTGGCAACAACTTTGGCATTTGTCATTTTTAACAGCTGCTATATCTCACCATTGGAGAGAGTTTGGGGATGCTGCTGCGTGGGGTATGCAGTAGCATCTGCTGTGCGCAAAAATGGGCCCATTTTGATAATTCGAACCGCTCACATTTTAGAATACATCAAGCAAAATATGCCTGCAAAAAATCAAGTTAATTGGATATCGTTTACCTATTCATCCACTCACATTTGTATTCATTTTAATACTTTAAATCACAATTACTATTTATTTTTGTAGATAGAAATGTGAGTGAATGAATTGGTAAACGATGTCCGATTAACTTGATTTCTTGCAAACATGTTCTACTTGATGTATTCTAAAATGTGAACGGTTCAGATTATCAAAATGGGCCCCAAAATGGGCCCATTTCCGCCGCACAGCAGATGCTATTGCACACCCCGCGCAGCAGCGTCCCCAAATCCCATTGGAGAGCTCTTTTTTCCTCAAAGCTGCTATATTATAGCTTTAACAGTTCTAATGACAAACCATTGAAGATACTCTAAACAAACACACTTCAACACATAAATAGTCAAACATAGTAATTTCTCGAGAGAGAGAGTACCTTCATTCAGTTCACGGTCGACATTGAGGCATCATTTGGAAACTTGACTATTTTAGTTAGCTTTCTAATTTTTTTGTTATTTTATGGGTTGAAAAAAAGTTGTATTTATGATGACTTGTGTGTTTTTTTATAATTGAATAGATGGTTGTAAGGAAAAAAAAATGATTAATTGATGTGTAGAATGTGACATTTTGTCTTATTAATTATTTAATATTTTTTTATTTTTATTAGCTATTCTCGAGTTGGATTTGCGTTATATAGTAAAAGAATATATGCTATCCTTAGCTCGGTTTGACCCGGTTGGAACTAATCTAGCCATCTTAAGCATGGTTCTAACAAAAATTTAAATCTCAATTCCGCTCACTCAATCCAATAAATATAAATTATTATTATTATTTTTTTATTTTCAATGAATATTAAATTATTTATTTATTATTTTTATTTTTTGAATTTGGAATGGTAATAAAATTTAATGGTAAAATAAATATAGTTTTTACCAAATATTTTAATTTAAGCCGTTGAAAAATATATATATTTTTTTGTCTTTTATATTTTTTCTACTTTATTTTGTAATTAAAATAATATAAAATTATAATTAATATTTTATAAATAGGTGAGCTTGGGCTAGATTAGAATTTTTTATAATAAATTTAACCTGAATATTTAATAAATTCAAAATTTTAGTATAATCTGATCCCATAGATAATGATTTTTTCAAATCTTAAAATTATTAAAGAGTTAATTACCTAAAAATCCTATTTACAAATGTTATGGAAACTTAGGTCCTATTTAAGATTTTTTTGAATTAATAAGTCCTATTCTGTAAAATTGAGAATATTATTAGTTATTTCCAATTTTTAAAATTAAGAACATTATCAATTTTACATAATAATATTACAGATAATTATTTCACTAACTGATGAAAAAAAACTGAGCATGAAATTAAACGTTTTTATCATTCTACTTATTGGTTTGATTCTACTATCCAATGAAACCGAGAATATTAATAATTTTTTCCAGTTTTAAAACTGAGAATATTATCAGTTTTTTCATTTTTAAATTTTTTTTTTTAGTTTTGCACATCAATATTCCATCATCATGCTCCTTTATAAACACAAAATTTTCAGTTTTGCGCAAAAAACTTATTCAATTTTTTCTATTTTTTTTAAAAAAAATCAGTGTGTTTGGTTTGAGTTTTCTATATTAAATTTTTTGAAAATTGAGTTTTTTGGTTTTCATGTTATTTTGTTTTTAGTGAATATTTTTTAAATTTTAAATATTTTTTTACTTTTTTAGATGCACGTTAGTTAGATGTATCTAAAAAGTAAAAAAAATTGTGAAAAAATATTTTAAAAAATTAATAAATACATAAAAATACAAAAAAAATGTACTGAATTCTTGTTTTGTTTTTTTTTTAAATTTTTGGTATTTAGTGAATTTTTAAAAGATTGTTTTACAATTTTTTTACTTTTTAGGTGTATTTATGTTAGGTGTGTCTAAAAAGTAAAAAAATTTCTTAAAATATTAAAAAAATTCAGTAAAAACAAAAAAACACGCAAAATAAGAAAGTAGAATTTTTCAAAAAGTGTTTTCTAAAAAATGAAAACAAGCAAGTTGTTAGATTTTTTTTTTTTAATTTTTTAAAAAAATTTCAATTGGAAAGTTGATGTTTTAAAGTTTTGAAAATCAAAATAAATATCAAATCTTCATGTTCCTTTATAAATAATCATAAATGATGAACTATCATTATTTGAAGGATAATTCCTGATGATACAGTTTGTTCCAGTGAATGGATCGGACTGGTCCAAGCTCCTCAAGCCCACGTCCAAATGATCAAGCCCACCGGATAACCTACAAACAAGTTCAACGGGGAACTAGGTAGTCCTCCAGTGAACCTTCCGACGAGCAAGTTAGGAAGAGAAGTAGAGTGCAGAGGGAGAGATTAGAGATAGAAAAGCTTAACCTTCTTCTTATCTTCAACGTTTGCTTATATCCTTTGGTAATCATTTCGTTGTCCCTTCCGACCTGACCTCCTCGTCGAAAGTCTATGTTGTAACTTACCTTGTTCAGTGTAAGGGGGTCCTGTTCCAACGGAAAGGTGTTATCGTAATAAATGCTGTGATGGGCTGTATTAATGGTGATATGTAGTGGCAATAACTTTGCAGATCTTTGTCTGCTGATGTGGCTCGTTTTTCACCTGCCATGTGTCTGAATGTCATTGGCTCTTTATGTCATTGCCATGTTGGATTCCATCTGTCTTGGACCTCACCAGTTGGGTTATGTATTGGGCTCCAAGTAATGGGCTTGGGTTGTTCATTTATGGGCTTATACACGTCAGTAGTCCCCCATTCCCGAGTGCAGCTTTAGTCCAACGAAGGGAATACTAATGAAGAAGATGAGGATGTTAGGGATTGGCAGGATAGAGGTCGACCGGCAGGGGTGACCGAGAGGGTGAACCGACCGGGAGGTAGTCCGACCGTGCAGGGTGACTGAGTGGAAAGGCCGACCACGAGGAGGGCCGACCGCGAAGGTTGGCCGAGTGGAAGGGCCGACCACGAGGAGGGCCGACCGCGAAGGGGGGCTGACCGCGGAGGTTGGCCGAGTGAGAGGGTCGACCACGAAGAGGGCCGATCGCGAAGGGTGACCGAGTGGGAAGGTCGACCACAAGGAGGGTCGACCACGAAGGGTGACCGAGTGGGAGGGTCGACCACGAGGAGGGTCGACCGCGAAGGGTGAGGTGGAGGGGCATGGGGCTCGAGAGGCGGCGTGTCACGTGGTGATTTGAAGTAGAAAAGACAGGGTAAGGAAAGGAGACAGTGGATCGTGGTCGTACACGTGGCAACATCCCGCGGGGGGGGAGATTAGGCGTTAGATCAGAAATGAAACGATAGGTCATTATGGGTGTTGAAAAGACAGTTTTGGCGGATGATTTGAAAAGTTTTTAAACTGGTGAAAATTAATTGGGATCCTTGGAATACGGGCAAACCGTGGGCTTTTGGCATTATTCGATTCACCTACTTGTTTACGAAAAATCAAAATATTCAAAGTGTGAATTCCTTTGTTGCTCACGATACACCTCTGCAACACTTTTTCAATTTCCTTGTACCTGCATCCGAAGCGATTCACAGACATACCATAGAAATGGCCCAAGAAAGAGCTGCGAATGTCATGGTGGATCCACTTGGTGATGATGATGCAGTGGAGTTAGCACAGCAATATAGGATGGAGAGGGTGGGGGAGTTGGTGGTACGATCCCATGGTTCCACCATGATAGTAGCTCCAAAGCCAATCAGCCAGGCAGAACCAGATCACTGGCATACAAAGGTAGATAGATCAACGGTTACTGCAGCGGATTTGGAGGCTATTCGCGAAAAATACCAGGTGCTTGCTGAAATAGAGTTAGTGTTGCCGATGTCGACGGAGAGGCCATCCGAAGCCAGGCCAGGGAGTTTGCCCTTTATGAGGAAGCATTGAAGGGAGGACTGAGGCTGTCCCTGCCGCAAGTGGTGGTAGATGTCCTGAATCGTTTGGAGGTAGCGCTGGGCCAACTAATGCCCAATGCGTAGAAAAATCTTACTGGCCTGTGCAAGTGCGTGGCCGAAGGCGAACGAAGGGGCGGCCATGACATTAGACGAATTCTTCACATGTTACAAGGCCTCAGGGCAGCAAGAGACTTGGGTCACTCTGCAGGCTGCAGCAGGGAAAGGGCTGGTGGCGGGGCTACCGTCGTCAATCAAGGGGTGGAGACCACAGTGGTTCTATGTGTCTGCCAGTGGAGAGGTTGGAGTGCGCACCATTTGGAAAGTGCCCACCAAGTTTGTGGAACCAAAGTTGGGAACAGCAGCAGAGGAGAGGGTGAAGAGGGTAAAGAAATGGAGGGAGAAGGAAGGGGCCAGATGGGACGAGCTCGTTCAGCCGTTGGCTTTGTTTGAGGCAGGGTTGGGTCCAAAGTCGAGTGGTGGGGACCTCAACCGAACGGAATTGGAAACAAGGAGAAAGGCTCAAGAGGCGGAGGACCAGACCATCTTGGCCAAAACCCAAAAATTCAAAGAGTCGCAAGCAGACCGACCGCCAAAGCCGGTTGCGAGGGAGAGGATCCGACCTCGCCCCAAACCCTTGGGGGAAAAAGACTTAAGTGAATTTGTGCCACGGCCGTCCCCAACAGATCCCTTGAAGGAGAGGGCTTTGAAGGAGATGGAGGTGGGGGGCGTAGTGAAGAAGAAAAGGAGAGTGAGGTGAAGTGAAGAAGAGCCTGCCCTGAAGAGAAGGAGGGAAGTGAGGGCAAAAAAGACCAGTGTGGCCAAGGAGGCAGAGAGAGGGGGGAGTGGAAGAGACCCCAGGAACGGTGGTCATCCCAGAAGTGGTGGACATCACGTCGAAGGGGATGGAGGTCGTCCCAGTAGTGGTGGGGATCGCCACAGAGGTAGCGAGGGCCGCCTCTGAAAGGGCGACCCTGCAGAAGGATCTGGACGAAGAGAGGGCCAAGGCAGCCTCTGAAAGGGCGGCATACCCCGATCTGTGCGTTGCAGCAGTGGATCAGTTCAAGAGGTCTGCAGAATTTCAGATGGCAGTTGATGCCGCGGTCGCCAGCAGCTTGGCGAGGGAGGAGTCTGGGAGGGCGGGCCCATCGAGGACGACCGCTGGGGGCAGGACTGAGTCGGAAATGATTGAGAGCTTCCAGCGGTCAAACTTTTATAAAAACGAAATGGCTGAGCTCTGGGACAGTGGTTGGAAGATGTTCAAGCCTAAGGCTGAGGAGCTGTTCCCAGACTTGGACCTGAGTAATGTGAAAATCGATGACAACGATGTGGCCCAGACCCTCCTGGATGAGGGTATTGAAGAAGAAGACCTTGTGTCCAACGAAGAGGAGTAATTGAAGAAGAAGAAGAAGAAGAAGACCTTGCACAAACATTGTGTGGTTGTTTTTGTTTTGTTTTGTTTTTTTTTTTTTTTTTTTTTTTTTTTTTTAATTGCTATAATGAACTTATGTACAAAGTTGTGAATAAATAAAATTTCAGTTGTGTTTTGTATTTGATTGCTTTTGCTTGTGTGTGGAGCTTGTGTATGAATCATTGTGAAGTGTAGAGTGGAGTTAGACTTGTAATAAAAACTGAATTTAGGAATTCCTCAAGACAGAGTGGGATTGAAGTTGTAATAAAAACTCAATGCAGAGTAAAGTTAGGAACTCCTCAATGCAGAGTGAAATTGAACTTGTAATAAAAACTCAATGCAGAGTAAAGTTAGGAACTCCTCAATGCCGAGTGAAATTTAAAATGTAATAAAATTATAAGTTGGTGTTTGCCACGTTGTTCAAGTAGATTAGTGGTTTATGGGGTGAGAAGGGAAGAGGCTGACTTGTAAGAGTTTGATTGAGAAGAAAATAACCTGACTTGTAAACAAAACGTGTACAAACGTCTTTGGAATTTGACTGAGCAAAGAGTGGTGTAAAGACTTGGAGCTGGAATTATGACTGCGTGTGTCTACTAATTCCACAAGCATGAAGTTTGCATGGGTGGCCTTGACCGAGCCCTGCATGCGTGCTCAGTTGGGGCTAAGCTACGATTCACTGACGTTGTAAGTAACTCAATCTGAGCCTGAAATTGTGGCGTTCGGTCTTGGCAGAGACTTGTTATGCTTAGGTTGGCTGGGGTTTGGTCTGGCCGAGTGCTTCATGCTCAGTCGGACTGAGACTTTTTGACGCTTGTCTAGACGAGGCTATTGGTGCTCAATCTGGCTGAGGCTTTTTGGTGCTCAGTCTAGCTGAGGCTTGTTGTGCTCAGTCTGGTTGAGGCTTTTAGTGCTCAGTCTGGCTGAGGCTGTTAGTAAATGCTGCAAATGAAAATGTTATTGAGATAACACACAGATAGGTGAGATATAAAATTGTTGTCTTGGATAGTGTAGTCCAGTTGATCAAAGTTTACATTATGCATCAAAAAGGAAATACAACAACTGAGCAATACAACAGTAGGAATTTATTGAAAGTAGCGCTTTAAGTGTTCAGCGTTCCAAGGGTGGGAAAGGTCTCGACCTTCCATGTCCTGAAGTCGGTAGGTGCCCGGACGTGGTCGGGATTTTACAACGTAAGATCCCTTCCATTTGGCTGCCAGTTTACCCTCAGTCGGATTTTTGGTGGCAAGAGTTGCTTCTCTCAAGACAAGGTCCCCTACAGCGAACTCCCTTAGTCGGACTTTGCGATTGTAGTGTGTTCTCATTTTCTGTTGGTATGAGACCAGTCTAACAGCGGTGGTCTCTCTGAGTTCTTCAATTAGGTCCAGGTCTGCCCGACAAAGTTCTTCGGTCAACGCTGGATCTGGATGTAAAACCCTGAGAGTAGGCAGACCGACTTCTACTAGAATAACCGCCTCAGCACCGTATGTTAAGCGGAAAAGGGTTTTCCCAGTGGGAGTCCGAGTTGTAGTTCGGTAAGCCTAGAGTACATTTGGTAGTTCCTCAGCCCAAAGTCCCTTAGCAGCTTCTAGCTTAGTTTTAATGATCTTCATGAGACAACGGTTGGTGACCTCAACTTGGCCATTGGCCTGGGGATGACCGGGGGAAGAGAAACATGGTTGAATCTGGAGGTCGGCACAGAACTTCCTGTACTTGGCATTGTCAAATTGTTTGCCGTTGTCGGAGACGATGGCCTGAGGGATGCCAAACCTGCAAACAATCGACTGCCAGATGAACTTGGTTATGTTCCGCTCGGTAATGGTGGCAAGGGGTTCTACCTCTACCCACTTGGTGAAGTAATCAATGGCGACAATCGCGAACTTGGTCTGGCCTCGACCGGTGGGAAGTGGACTGACCAAGTCGATCTCCCATTTGGCGAACGGATAAGGGCTGCAAAGTGTGATCAACTCTGTAGGAGGAGCTTGGGGGATATTGGCAAAACGTTGACACTTATCACATTTGAGCACGAAATCAATCGCATCTTGATTGAGAGTTGGCCAGAAATAACCAGTACGGAGTGTTTTGTGGGCTAGAGACCTACCGCCTGAATGATTACCACAAATTCCCTCATGGATTTCCCGCATTACATAGGTTGCTTGAGCCGAATTGAGGCATCACAGGTACGGTCATGAAAAACCACATTTGTACAAGACGCCACTGACCAGGATGTAATTGGACGACCGAGCCCTAACTTTGGCGGCCTGTTGTTGGTCATCTGGGAGTTCCCCTGTTGTCGAAAATAGGAAGATGTCGGACGCCCAAGGGATGGGTTCGTTTTGGAGGAACTGCACTTCTTGTAGGTCGGGTGAGATGGCCGGGTGGGCTAGGTATTCGAGGCGGACACCATGGCTAAGGTTGGACTGATCTGCAGAGGCCAACTGAGCCATCTCATCTGCCTTGGAGTTTTCCGCCCGAGGTATGTGCTTGATGTGGAAGGTATTGAAGAGGCGAACAAGGGGGAGTGCCATATCCCTGTAAGCCCGCATTGTGTCCTCCTTGGCATCGAATTCCCCCGTAATCTGGCCGACAATGAGCTGGGAGTCACTGAACACCCGGATGTGGTTGACTCCAATGTCCTTGGCGAAGTGGAGTCCTGCTATCAATGCCTCATATTCGGCCTCATTGTTACTGGCATTAAACAAGAAACGGAGAGCACATTTGAAATAGCCACCCTCAGGGACGATGAGAATGAGGCCTGCCTCACTACCTTCCCTGCGGGATGATCCGTCGACGTTGAGAGTCCAAGAATGCGGGTCTTCTGGCTCGGTAGGGGTTGGTGGGGGTGGAGGGACAGCGGTTGGGATAGGATTAGTGAATTCCAGGATGAAATTTACGACCGCCTGTCCCTTAATTGCTATTCGAGGCCAGTAGGAGATGTCAAACTGACTGAGCTCCGCTGACCACTGCATGAGTCTGCTGGAAAGTTTTGGTTGTTGCATGACCTTCTTCAAGGGTTGGTCGGTGAGAACCACTATGGAATGGGCGTGGAAGTATGGACAGAGCCGTCTGGAGGCGGTGACCAAGGCCAAGGATAATTTTTCTAACAACGGGTAATTCTGCTCTGCTCCCCTGAGAGCCTGACTGATGTAGTAGACCGACCGTTGGACAGAGTCATCTTCCTTAATAAGAGCTGCACTGACTGCGGTGCTTGAGACGGCTAAATAGAGGAAGAGGGGCTCGCCCGTAATTGCTTGTAAAAGGAGGAGGGATTGGCCATGCACTGCTTAAACTGCTGAAAAGCCTTTTCAGATTCAGTTGTCCATTCAAAAGTTTGCCGAAGAACTTTGAAGAATGGAAGGCAATTATCTGTTGCGCGGGAAATGAAGCGGTTGAGGGCCACAACTCGGCCAATGAGCCTTTGAACCTCCTTAACCGTTATGGGTGACTACATCTCAATCAAGGCCTTGATCCTTTCAGGGTTAGCTTCAATGCCCTACTGCCACGACCCAAACCCGGCCCTATGGGTTTAGCACCGTAACCGGCCAATAATCCGAGATTACCGAAGGCCTGCTTAACAGTAATACAATAAAACAGAGTACAGGGCCTGGCGGAAGCCAATACAGTAAATAAACAATGTCCAATGAGCTGTGACAGTCTGTATGCAAAAAGACTTTTCATACATATATACGTAAATAGTACAGAACAGTATGTACAATATTTACATTCATTCAGAATATGGACTCAATCCCTTATAGAGTAGTACAGTACAGTGCTATCAGTCTATACAGTTCACAAAACAAATACAGAGACAGAAGAGGGAAATAAAAGACCCCTAAGCCATAACATGGCAGGCTCGGAACCTCGCAGTGAGGCACATAGGTTGGCTTGACAAAACAGAAGTCTACTCCGACGCTTCTAGCCGCGTTCTGGTGCCTGTACACCTACATATATATATGAGCAGTGAGCTAAAGCCCAGTGAATAACACAATGCGTAAAGGGGTTAAGAATGAATGTCCTTACAGTGATGAAAACGGTTCATTTAATCAGTATTGCAGTCATTCAGTCAGTACAGTCATATGTGGTGCATCCATTAGCATAACAGTACAGTAAACAGTAGGTCTTAAAGACCGAACAGTACATGATGGCCATCAGTCAGTAACAGTAGTGGTTCCAACGAGGGAACCGACAGAGATCTCTGTAACAGTAACAGTAAACAGTAGGTGCCAAGGATGCCACAATACAGTTCAATATACAGGACATACATTCATTCAATTAACAGTATTCAATTCAGAAACAGTACAGTTCAGTTGTTCAGAAAATAATCATTTTTGAACATATCTTTACACAATCGTTACTCACAGAGTTCTGGGCTACAGTAAAGCTAGAGCGCCTCCTCGGAAACCCAATCCTACACAGTTAACAGATTGAACACATACTAAGCTACACAGTTGGGAAAGATAATAACTTAACCCCTAATATGCCTCGGTGTGTTCTACATCTATATCCTAAACAAGATGTCTTAAACTAGGCCTAAGAATGCCTAGAATGGGGATGAGGATGCAAGGATGTAATCAGAAAATAGCTTCAGGATTTTCAGAAAAACAGAGTCCCGCTCGAGCGCAGGTTTACCCGCTCGAGCAGACATGCAACAAAGGTACACACTCGAGCGTCAAATACCCCGCTCGAGCATACTGCAAAAGTACTGGATGGGTGAAATCTCCGCTCGACGGACGCTCGACGCCCGCTCGAGCTTGAGACACATGATTCCGCTCGAGCGCCCAATCCTCCGCTCGAGCGGACTGTAAAACAGTGCAGAGATACTGGATGCTCGGATTCCACGCTCGAGCATCACTTTCCCCGCTCGAGCGGGAGTGCAAAATCTGGAAATTCCATATTGCACCTCCAAGCTCAAACTCAAGTTTAAATGCATCAAAACCGATCCTCTTGGGCCCATTTTCTGAAAAACTCTTATAAACTCATAGTTAAACATGATTCAAAACTCGATTTGAGAAATCAAAGCCCAAGGGTGTTTAATTCAAACCCAATTTCAAACCAATTTCATGAATACGGAGAACATGCAAACATGCATGAATTCAAACCAATTCAAAGCTTCAATTTGATGCTCTGAGGAGCCAATTGTTCCAAAAACAAGATGAAAACATGGACTTAACATAACCATGAGCATGCATGTGACAATTCTCCATGGAATCAACTCAAAATTGAACAATTCAAACATGCATGCATGAAATGAGTTCTAATTCAACATGTGAAGCTATTTCATGCCTTAGTCCACTAACAAGAACCATATAAGAACAAGTTCAATTCACAAACAAGAGGGTAATCACACTACCTTAGGTCTTGTATTCAAGGTCTAGGAGCTCAATTTGCCAATTTACTCTTCAATTCTTCAAGTCTACAAGCAATTACCAAGGAGGAACTCACTTCCTCACACTCTAACTCTCTTGGTCGGCAAGAACAAGGGAAATGAGCTGAGCAAATGTTTGATCTAAGTGTGTACAAGGCTCAATATGTTGAGGTAGTGGGCCACTAAGGATGGCAATATGGTAAATAAGGCAACTATTGCAATTTAACTCATCTTAATCTAATTTGGGCTGGTTTGGGGTGTCCTAAAAAAGTGCACTTTTTGTCTTTTTGGACTAAAAAAGACAAAAAAAAAATATAGAGGTTTGGGTTAACTTTTTAACTTTTTATGGAAAAATGTGTATTAAAAAATTGTATAAAAAAAGTGTGTAAGAGATGATAAGAGAGGAGTGGGCCCCAGCCGTACAACAGGCTGTACAACCGGCTGTGTAATTTGAGTTGGAAATTATTGGCTAATTTTTGTACAAAGCATTGGACGGTTTTGTTTGGCCCGTGGGGGTCATCACGTTAATCGGATATCGATAGCTATCTGATCAGATTTATTTATTTTTCAATCATTAATTATAACACTATCCATTTGTTGTACATAACTGATTTGATCATATAGTTATCGATATCCGATCAATGTGATTTTTTTTTTTAGACATATAGTACTCGACGATTTCTACACATTGAACGGTTCAGATTATCAAAACGGGACCCGTGATGGCCCCCATGGGACAAACAACGGTGTGTGTAAAAATCACACCCAATCATTTCTTTTTTCTCACTTACGCACACAGCAGCCGCACTTTATTGAATTCGGTGTGTACTTTTTGGAAACAATTTTTTTTTTTTTTTTTTAGAATAGTGATATCTTTTTGGATTTTGGAGTAACTTTTTGGCTTTTTGGCTTATATAGGATAAGCCAAACCAGCCCTTAATCATACCTAATCAGTTTTCAGGTAAATATACCATAAAATCCTATAAGTTATGAGGATCACAAATCATCAATCAATTTCGGATTCGGCCGTCGATAAGGCCTTTAATTTGCAATTTAAATATAAAAACATGAACAGATAATCAAACAGTTAAACAAATAGAATTACAATTCAAACAGATACATTCAATCAATCAGTTTCAGATTTCAGTTAGTCAGTTCAGTAGTTCATTCAGTTCACTTATCAGTCATAATCAGTTCGGTTTAACGGTAATCAGTAGTTTATCGGTGAGCAGTGACGAGGGTTATTACACCCACTGACTGACCATAAAACCCAGAAACTTCCCAAATCCTACGCCGAAGGCGCACTTCTCTAGGTTGAGCTTCATTTGGTAGTTGTGTAGGGTGGCGAAGGTCTCTCACAGGTCGGTCAGATGATCAATAGAGAGTTTGCTCTTGACTAGCATGTCGTCGACATATACTTCCATATTCCGACCTATCTGATGATTGAAAACGGCATTGACCAACCGTTGGTAGGTGGCCCCAACCTTCTTCAGTCCGAATGGCATCACGCGGTAGTGGTAGGTACCTCGGTCGGTAAGGAAGGATGTATGTTCCCGATCGGACAGGTGCATCAGGATTTGGTTGTACCCAGAGAAAGCATCCATGAAGCTGAGCATTTGATGACCGGCCGTGGTGTCGACCAGCAGATCTATGCGGGGAAGAGGATAACTGTCTTTGGGGCAAGCTCGGTTTAGGTCAGAGTAATCGACACAGAGTCGCTATTTACCATTGTTCTTGCGGACTCGGACCACGTTTGACAACCATTTAGGGTAATCCACGTTTTTGATGAATTGGGCCTCAAGGAGCTTGTCAACCTCTGCGGCTATAAGAGTATTGCGCTCTGGATGAAAGATGCGCTGCTTTTGGCGGTAAGGTTAGAAATGAGGTTCAATGCTGAGGCGGTGAGTTATGAAAGAGGGATCAATGCCCGGCATATCTGAATAGGTCCAGGCAAATACATCATTGTACTCGATCAAAAGGGTGGTAAGATCGGCCTTAGCTTGGGGGGATAGTTGGCTGCTGATCTTGGCAGTTTTCATTGGGTTGGTGGGATCGATGGAAATCTCAACGAGCTCCTCCACCGGTTCTCCTCTAACCAGCTCGTCCTCATTTCGGACGTCAAGTCCTTCAATGATCATGGCCTCCTTCAGCTTGACTTCCTTGAGTGAGGTGACATAACATTCCCTGGCTACGGTCTGCTCTCCCCTTACTGTCCCGACGCCCAGGTCAGTAGGGAACTTTATGGCAAGGTGATAGGTTGAAGTGATAGCTTGGAAAGCGTTGAGGGCGGTGCGGCCGAGGATAATGTTGTAGGCAGAGGGACAATCGACCACAAGGAAAGTGAGCAACTTGGTAGTCTGTCGTGGGTATTCGCCGATGGTGAGGGGGAGATCGATGGAGCCGATGGAGGTCACCCGGTCACTAATGAAGCCGACCAAAGGGGTTTGGAGAGGAGACAAACTTTCCTCCCCAATCTTGAGCTGGCGGAAGCAGTTGAGGAATATGATGTCTGAAGAACTGCCGTTGTCGATGAGAACCCGTCTGACCTTATAGTTGGAGAGGAGGGCAGAAATGACGAGAGGGTCATCATAAGGATAACGGATGCCTGTACAGTCGGCGTCCGTGAAGGTGATGGGCTCTGTCCACAATTTGGGATGTTTTGAGGGTCGGTCTACTGTGGCAACTGCTTTGTCTGAGCCTTGCCTTATCTTTCTGAGTTCTGCCCTCTGAGCCGAGCGGGATGGTCCCCCACAAGCAAGACAACCTGAAATGACTAGGATTTCACTAACTGGCGGAGGGGGATTACCTGGCGGCCGAGGCTGTTGTGGGGGGCGATCATGGCCTTGGTTAGGTTGGGCTGGCTACCGGAGTGGGGTGCGCCGGCGGTTGTTTCTGAGGGGCTCGGTTCTTTGCCTCTATTGTGGGCGGGTGTCCATGAACCGGCTGAGACGCCCTTGACGTATTAGGGTCTCAACCTGATCCTTGAGGTTGATGCAGTCATCAGTGTTATGGCCATGGTCCTAGTGGAAACGACAATATTTGGACTGGTCTTTCCGATTGGAAGGGGTCTGTGAAGGTAAGGGCCATTTGAAGGGGTAGTCCCGTTAGATCTAGTTGAGGACTTGTTCCATGGGAGAATTAAGGGGGGTGTACAGCTCGAACCGACCGGGCGGTCGGGCTGGTGTTGACCGGTCAGCGCGGGGGGGTCGGTCTGTATAGTGGGGTGTTTGGCTATTATATTGGGTGTTTCTGGGTTCTGAGTCTTTTCTTTTTCTCTAGGGGTCGGGTTTTTAGCTATTGGATCCTGCCGGGCGGCTAGTGAATCTTCAGCATTCATGTATTTCTGGGCTTTGGAGAGTAGGGCTGCCATGGAGGTTGGGGGGTTTTTGGAGAATGAGAAGAGGAAATCAGACGATCGCAGCCCGGCCATGAAAGCTGTGAGGATGACCTTGTCATCGTTTTTCGCTACTTGTAAGGCTTTGGTGTTGAAGCGGGTAACGAAACTGCGCAGCGACTCCCCCTCGGTCTAACAGATGTTAAGGAGTTGGGTCGCCGGGCGGCGTTGGCACTGGGCTCTAATGAAATGGCTAAGGAAGGACTCGCTGAGGTGCTGGAAAGTGGAGACAGAGTCTGCTGGTAACTGGCTGAACCACAGTCGAGTTGACCCCTTCAGTGTCACGGGAAAAGCCCGACACATGATCTCATCAGGGAAGGCATGGAGGATCATGAGGGTACGGTA
Source organism: Camellia sinensis (assembly GCF_004153795.1). NCBI lineage: Eukaryota > Viridiplantae > Streptophyta > Magnoliopsida > Ericales > Theaceae > Camellia > Camellia sinensis. The sequence goes on along the minus strand of NW_021026009.1, from coordinate 167,050 downwards.
GGTCTCCAGATGGTCGATTGGGTCCGTCGTACCGTCAAAAGAATCAATAGTGGGTATCTTGAACTTGGCGGGCAGAGGTTTGTCCCGGATTGAGGCAACAAATGGTGAGGTTGCCGTAGTAGAGGGTTTATGCTGAATGTTCTGCATGACCCCTTGGAGTTGGAGCTTCATTACTCGGGGTTCAGCGTCCCAGAAGGGAATGTTGTCACCACGGTCAGTCAAAGGAGGCTGGACGCTGCTGGCTTCCCCTTCAGGAGCTGGTGCCACGGCCGACGAGTGTGGGGGTGGAGGTGGTAGATTTATATATGGGGGAGGAGGTTGCAAACCTTCCAAGTTGGGTGGATAGGGTTGCGGAGCAGTATGGCTCGGGGCTCTTTCTTGGTTGGGTGGAATATCTAAAGGTGGTGGAGGAGGCATCGGAAGGTTTCTTTGAAGTAAAGCATTTATCAAGGCCTGGTTTTGCTCCGCCATGCGATTAGTGCTGTTGGTAAGCTCGATAAAATACTGTGGTGGGTTGTTTGGATTGGGAGGGTCGGCCTGATGGCCGACAACATTATTGTGAGAAGCCATGGATCGAGTCGTGACCATTCACTTTGATGGGTAGGAGGAATAGGTTGTTGGGATAGGGTCTCCGGCGACAATGAGCAGAACTGGCGCACGGAGCAAAGTCTTTCCCACAGACGGCGCCAACTGATGATACAGTTTGTTCCAGTGAATGGATCGGACTGGTCCAAGCTCCTCAAGCCCACATCCAAATGATCAAGCCCACCGGATAACCTGCAAACAAGTTCAACGGGGAACTGGGTACTCCCCCAGTGAACCCTCCGACGAGCAAGTTAGGAAGAGAAGTAGAGTGCAGAGGGAGAGATTAGAGATAGAAAAGCTTAACCTTCTTCTTGTCTTCAATGTTTGCTTATATCCTTTGGTAATCATTTCTCTACCCCTTTCGACCTGACCTCCTCGCCGAAAGTCTATGCTGTAGCTTACCTTGTTCAGGGTAAGGGGGTCCTGTTCTAACGGAGAGGTGTTGTCGTAACAAATGATGTGATGGGCTACATTAATGGTGATGTGCAGTGGCAAAAACTTTGCAGATCTTTGTCTGCTGATGTGGCTCGTCCTTCACCTGCCATGTGTCTGAATGTCATTGGCTCTTTATGTCATTGCGTATTCCAGCTGTTCTAGACTCCCCCAGCTGGGTTGTGTGCTGGGCTCCAAGTGATGGGCTTGGGTTGTTTATAGTGGGCTATGGCCTCTATGGACTTAGCCACGTCAATATATATAATAGAGAGAAAATAAATCTTTAATTTTTTAATTTTTTTAGTTACTTTTTAACTATTATTATAATTTCTCAAACTTACTCTAAATTTGTATAATAGATGAAATCAATTACTCCCATCATGGTCTAAATTTGACGTAAATCCGTGATGTATCAACACCACTTTGTTTTTGGATACGATTTAACGATTTAGAAAATCTTTAGTGATTTTTTTCAAACTTAATTTTTATTATCAATTTTTTATTGCTCAATTAACTTTTGAGCAAATTACTCACATATCCTCTTTAAAAGATGTGTATTTTATTTAATTCTACAACCTTTTGCGTGTTTTCCTTATTTACTTGCTCTACGTTCTCCTTCTTCTCTTTTTACTTATATAATATATAGATGGATAGATAGATTTAATAAGAATTTATATTTGTTTTAGATATTTTTTTAATATACAAATTATTTTTTTAGATTTTTTATAAAAATAATTTAACAATTACATCACTAACCATGTTGTATGGAAGAAGTTGAAAATGGTGTAGCAGTACATATGAGAGAAATCAAAAAGGTTTGTGGGTTAGGAAAAGTCAATAAATGCTGAGGTTTTTTTTTTTTAAATCAAAAAATTAGAAAATTAAGATTAGGATATTAAAGCTCTCACAAGACTTGTGGGTTAGAAATCTCATTTTCCTTATATAATACTAGTCTATCACCCGTGCTATGCACAGGATAATTATAGATATTTATATTTGTTTTAGATTTTTTTTAATATATAAATTATGTTTTTTAAGATTTTTTATAAAAATAATTTAACAATCTTATCACCAATTACAAAAAAGACCCTAGTAGTTGATGCATCGATTATCTTGAGTTTTATTTTGTCAATTGAATATTAAACTTTTAATTTTAAACTAATTTGTCTATTTTCGTTAATAAATACAAATGGAAAATGAGTATTTATCATTAAACTCAATAAAAAAAATAGTATTTAGAAATTTTATATAGATATCTACATTGGTTTAATAACTAAAATACTATTTTTTGCATCCGTTCTACTAACAAAAATAGATAAATGATATTTAGATTAAAATCAATTAAAAGATTAGAACTTAAATTGATAAATTAAAAAATCATAGGACTATTTGTTAAAATCAACCTTGGGAATTTTTTTTCTTCCTTTTCTATATCTATTCTTTGTATATAAAGCATGCCTTTGAGTGGTGTCAAGGATGTCACATTTTTTTCCATTTTAATAATATCCTTCGTATCCTGTAACTAGCGGTAAACAAGCTGAGTTGAGCTTTAATATGTTTGAGTTTATTTATTAAGATTTTAATGAGTTTGAACTTGAGCTCAAATCAATATAAAATTTGAAGACCGAGCTTGAGTCATAGTTGATTAGGGCCTATACTCATAGCGTCGGAGCATGTTCACTGAGCTTTGATGAGTTAAATTTATATAATTCTACAATTGCTATGAGAGACTAAGAGTTTATAATTATAAGTTTGATTTACGATTATATTGCAATATATATAAACATATCTAAAAAAAATGTAATATTTACAAAATATAATATATCTATACTACTACTATTATATAAATTTCTATATATAGTTATACTATTATTTACATTCTATATTTTTTAATATATATGTAATTAACATATATCTTTATATTTTTATTATATTTATTTAATTATAATAAAATAAAAATCTTAAACGACGCCAACTAATTGAGCCGAACTTTAAAATGTTTGCGGCTTTTATTTATTCAAAAATTTAACAAGTCTCGATGATTAGGATACAAAAATATAAAAATAAAATTAACGAAATCGAAGTTTCAACGAGTTTTTACTGACACTAATTGAGCCGTTCACGAATGGCTCTAATTATATTTGCAACCTACT
>NW_021026009.1:120029-163830 GCF_004153795.1 Camellia sinensis | reverse complement strand
AAAAAAAAAAAAAAAAAAAAAAAAAAAAAAACTCAAGGTTTCATGTGTTTTTTTACTTTAAACCCTAGTATTTCAATTTCGACAAATTAAACTCTAAAGTTTCGTCCGTATTTCAATGTGCCCCCTCATCCATCTTCGTTTGTGTAAGATACCAAAAGGAGGGTTGATATTTAACCCCACCTAATTACTTTGGCCTACCCACTTCTTTAAACCTCCACTCAACAAAATGAAACCCTTAGATTTTTTTCTTTAAACCCCCACCTTAATACCAACTATACCCCAAACCCTAACCCTAACCCTAACCCTAACCCATTTCACTTCTCTCTCTAATCTAGATTCTCACTTTGTTTTCTTTGTTTTCTTGCATTCAAATCATGTATGAGTGAGAAACAGAGCAAGAGAAAGACCCATCAACAATGGCCACTGTTAAAACCTCTATCATAAGCTATGGCGAGTGATTTCTTACATTCTTTCTCCCTCTTCTCTCTTTTCTTCTTCATCTTTTTTTGAAAACCTTAGGTTTTCATCTCTCTCTCTCTCTCTCTCTCTCTCTCTCTCTCTCTCTTATTCGCTCATTCTCTTTCGCAATGGATAAGGAGGTCACGATCGCGGAGTGGGTTTGGCAATACATTGTTGAACAAATCCTAAATGTTTGGCAACACAGTGTTGAACGAATTCTGAATGTTCAGAAACACAGTGCTGAACAAATCCTTTTAGTTCGATAACACAGTGCTGAATGGGTTGATCTCTCTTTTCTGATTTAGATTTGCAATAAGGGACAGGGGTGCTTGTCAGTGGAGATGATGGCTGATTGCGACGGAAGGAGTGATGGTTGCGATGGTGAGAAGTGGTTAGAGATGGTAGAGGTTGTGGTGATGAGGGTGGTTAGAGATAGTGGTGGTTGTGGCGGTAAGAGGTGGTGGTATTGCCAGAAGTGATTAGGGTTAGGTTAGAGTTTGGAAAATTAGGTTTAGAAGATTAAAAATGAGGGTAAAAGTAAAATTTTTGATTGGGACAAAATTGGAATTAAAAAAAAATGAATGAGGTGGGGTTCTAAAAAGAAAGGTAAGGGTTAATAGTAATGCTCTAACAAAAAATCATTTTGGGGTTTAAAGTGAAAAATACATGAAACCTTGAATTTTTTTTATTTATATTTTAAACCCTATTATTATTATTATTATTATTGTTATATTTTTTTTGTGTACATATATAACTTACATATCTTATTGTATATGTATATGTGTGCTTGTATATATAGTAAAATAAATTTATTCAAATTTTGGCTCCTTTGATGATAAAATTTTGATTCCGTCCTAATTTTGATGATTAAAAATAACATTAATCCATTAAAATTTTATCATCAGATGAGTCAAAATTTGAATAAAAAAATTTCACCATATATACAAACACACACATACAATAAGGTATGCAAGTTATACATAAACACACCAATTTTTTTTTTAAATATTAGGGTTAATTACAAAAAAAAATCTCAAAGTTTCACACATTTTTCACTTTAAATCCCAAAATGTGAAAAATCCCAAAATGATTTTCCGTTACCTTACACTGATAGAGATGCACGGACAGGGCACATTAAAACACAAATGGATCTTCAAAGTTTAATTTGTCAAAATTGTTGTATTGGTGTTTAAAATGAAAAAAGCATAAAACTATGGAATTTTTTTTTTTTTTTTTTTTTTTTTTGGTAATTAAGCCCCCAAAAAAATTAGATATATATATATATTGGTATGTGCCCAAGCTGGCAAATCAGAGCACAACAACAATGCTTAGAAGTTTTTATTGACCCTTCAAATTCCAGCATGCTAAAAAAACGTAGGGCATGGTAATAAATGGTTTAATCCAAGTTAAACCCTGAATTCTAAACCACTTCATATCAACTGTAACTGCACCTGCACCTGCAGAAGCACCAGCACCAGCACCATAGTGAGAAAACCATAAACATTTTGCAACCCTTCCAAAGAAATGGGAAATCTCCCTCATCCAGAAACATGAATTTAATTTCGACCCTCGATAAACCTATCTCACTACGCCATGAAAATACAGCTCTGGCACTCTCAAATCAAATATACAAATACATAAACAAGCTTTCTTACTGTTTAGTGAACACAAATACACAAGGCAGGCCCCAAATGTTCCTCATACATTCGATTAGAGGCTCCTCAGAGGAAATTATTTTTAGCAAATCCAACAAAAAAGACATGCACCCAGAAGCTAAATTTATCTCCTTGCAAACAAATTCCACATTTATTCACAATTTGTAGCACATAATCAGTCGGCATTCTTAATTATGATAGCAATATAACATGCAGACACTGTTTGTTGATTAAACACAATGTGGAGCGATTCATGTGCAAGGAGAGAAAAGGGTAAAGGGTTCATTCAATTAGATTGCCTGATTTTTGGACCACCACGACTGCAAGGGTCACGATGGATGCATAAACCGAATTGGGTAACCTCTGAACCACCTTGCCAACACCCGGGACACCCTCCGTTGCCCTCTTTGTCAATATTGCAACTGTTGGAGCTACAGCCAACGTAATGATCAGTCCCTGACTAACAGTGATGATTGTATCTGCTGTCAGCTGTTGAATAAATTTTGCAAATTCTTCACGGTCAAGGCGTCCATCATGATTGTAATCATAATCCTGAATCGAAACAAAATAATAATGATGATGATAATAAAGAAAAGTGAGGGAAAAAAATCCAACAAATCTATGATTTCTGAATTATAAAAAATTTTATGGTCAATAGTAGCATGATAGCCTGCTGCTAATTGACCTAAGTTGTGAACAAATGCACATGCTTTGAATCAGCGGTGGCGTCATTCTTCAGCTGGGTGTTCAAGCCCCGACCCATTGCATATTTGAACACCCAAGCACTCCAACTTTGAACACCCAACAACGAATTTTCAGAACTAAAAAGAATTGATGATCTTCCCATGAAGTTGTAGAGACAAACAATGATCTCATGTATCCATTAATTTATTTGCTTGCGTAAAATTAACATTGATTCTACAAGCAAATAAGTATGATTCTACCAGTTGCAACTGGAACTGTTGAAAATGAAAATCATAAATAAAAATTGATTGCATAACTGAATGGAAGATGTATGGATGAAAATTGCTTGGTTACATGTATTGAAAACGATGTATTTGATAGTATTGATCACAAATGTACTATAAAACTTTTTCAATAGATGAAAACTCTTCCAGGGCAACTATAAAAATTCATGTGTCTAATATCGGTATATTGAAAGTCTCATTTGTTTGTGATTTGCATAGTTTAAATCTATGTTACCTAGAACGTGAATCGTTCCAGTACACAGAACAGGAACGGAAACATGGTACGCCATATACTCTAAAATGTGGTACAATAGAAGTAGACTTGTATATATTACACTTAAGAATTTAAAATACTTTTAGAGTAATTTTCTTTTAACAATTATGTATCCAATAAAAAAATTTCTTCTTTCACGTAGCAAATCATTTTTATGAAAATTATGACCCATTTTTTATTTTTTGTCTTGTCAAAACTTAACTCACCTTGGATTTTAGCTCATATATTTGATTTTTTTTTTTTTCTCCTAAGTTAACATTTAATGAAATATATTAGAAAACAATTTGGGGATCGCTTCGAATCACTAAATTTATCATTTTTAAACAAAATTGTACCCATGTTTTGGGACGTGCGTACTAATACGTAATTCACTAGGGTATTAGTGTTTTCCGGTAACATAGGTTTAAATTAGTAAATTTATTAGAAATAGATGATAAATATTAATGTGTGGTTTTTTTTTTTTTTTTTAAATATAATCTGCGAAGTTTAAGTTTATAATGGATAAAAATTTCTAAAGCTGCCACTGCTTTGAATGTGTTATCATAAAATGATAGACTACTCAAAGCAAGCAGGACAGTAAAGTCAAAATCAATCATCCTGAAGTAAAGCACCTCACTTCCCAATTCATAGTTGCTTCCACTTAGATCTTAGGCAGACAGTATCTTCCAAAATCTAGTTGCTTTAAAAGTCTTCCAGGTTGAGTTGCAGTGGTGATGATCGAAGTGGAAATAAGGGACACTCTCCAACCTCGAGAAGTTATTCCTGGGCTAATCCAAAGGAACTAAGAAAGACTATTACCAACAAAGAACCAAATTATGATTGGGTAGAGAATAAAGTATTGACACATTCAACATGTGAGATGACGTGGGTATAGTCACTTCTAGAAGAGACGGTTTAAAACTAATGTGCCTATGTGGATGTTTTGTGATAATCCAGTTTTGCATGAGAAAACAAAGCACATTGAAGTGCATTGCCATTTTATCCGAAATATGGTCAGGAGGAAACAGACTAGTACAAACTATTGTAGGTCTGAAGATCAATCAGGCGATGTATTCACAAGACTTTTGAGAAGGCTAAAAGGTTGTATCCAGTACACAAGGCTGCTTAAGGTAGGTTCTAGGAGAGGTAATAGGTAGGCAACCTTATCATTGGGTCAAAGATAGATATGATGTACGTGACGAGTTGAGCATTATAGATATCTTATGCTGTAGCTTGAGGGGAAGTGTTAAAAATGCCAATATTAAATAATAACTCTGTTTTTGTATTGTGTAGTAATAATATTAACAAGATGGGGCAGCGAGACAAGGCCGCATCCTCTCTTCTTTTATTTATCTCGCGTATTTCTCTCCCTTGTATTTTCTCCACTTGCATATCTAACAACATTATTACGTTCCTTCACAACAAAGACTACTCTAGAATATTCCAAATTCATCATTTATTAGAACTACCAAACCATACCTTGATCATGGTTCTAACATCTTCTTTGGAAGGGGGATCAAAATGAGGCCCAGGCAAACATTTGTTGATGTCACTACAGGAGAACAATTTAGTCTAGGTAAGACTCAGTATATTGTAGATATTCTCTAGATATTTTTCATCCACAAAACAACTAAATTTAGATGAAAAAATATTTTTCAGTATTTAAACAAAGCACATGGATAGGTAGAAGAACATCTTACTTGTACACAAGCAGCACAGCAATGTACAGATCTGCAAATGTCAAATGAGCTGATCCTGAATCGTTTTTGAAATGGTCATAAACTTTGTCTGTTATCTTTCTTATTTGTCTTCGCCTCCACTCCTTACCTGCACAATGAGTTTAGACCTTCATGTATGAGATCATTCGTGTCTCCATTAATCATATTGGTACATTGATAAGTATTTACTATTTTGGTAAATCAAATAAAGGAAGAGCAGTTTCAAATTCAAGGTTATCCAATCTGCAGGCAGCAGCAGAGTAATAGCAGTTTCAAATTCAAGGTTATCCCAGAGTTAGATTTGTCAGTCCTGCCTGAACAACCTTGAAGGACATTTTCTTCTTTGCGTTCCCATTTGAGTTCAAAATACATTGAACAAAAAATAAATCTGAATAAAAAAACAAGGGTTAATAAATCCGAATATCCTTTCAATGTTAACAACAGTGTAAAAGCTGAGTCGTCACCATAAGACTCTTCTGCTAGCCTAGGAGTAGGGCTTCAAACGAACCCAGCCGAGCCGAGCCGAGCCGAGCCGAGCCGAGCTTTGCTGAGCTCGAGCTCGGCTCGTTTACTTATCAAGCTCGTTTATTGAGCTCGAGCTCAGCTCAATAAGGAATTGGGCTCGAGCTCGGCTCGGCTCGGCTTGAAATTTTTTTTTAAAATATTATTTATATTATTTAACATATAAATAATGTATTTATACTATTATTTATATATATTTACATATTATTTGATATATAAATAATATATTTATTATATAATTTAAATAAAGATAAACGAGCCAAACTTGACAAACTGAGCTTATGAGAGCTCGAGCTCTGCTCGTTTATTAAACAAGCCTAATATTCGAGCTCGAACTCGGCTCGTTTACTAAACGAACCGAGCCGAGCCGAGCCAAGCTTATTCATGAACAACTCAGTTCATTTGCAGCACTACCTAGGAGTCTGAGAAAGTTAAAGAACATCAAATCCAAATGAGAGACTTCATCTCCTATAATGTAAGATGAGGATTTATCCATAGGAAAAAGGTGAAAGCCATTTACTTCAGAGAAGCATTAGATAATTGAATGAACCACATGGTCCACATTATAAGCACTACAAATCAATTTCCTCAAAAAAGAGCAATATTGCCTCACTAGGTCCAAGATACCACAAAAATCTAGTGTGGCCTTCCTCTAAAGAACAGAAGGCCCCACATGCATAACATTCCTCGTCCAACATCTTGTTCCCTCTAGTAGATATTTTGTAAATCTCCTTGAGAATCCCATAACTTTCTGACTTCAAATTCTTCTTTTAGAAATTTTTAGATCAGCTCATTCCAAACTATTCTCTAGAATAGCCAAACCGTCACTTGTACTGCATCCATCGTAAAGATCAAAAATTATGTCAGCCAAACACAGTACTTTATTAAATCAGCTTGTTGAGTTCGTTCTCTGTTGTTCAATTTGAGTAAAATATCATTCAAACAAGCTACTTTATTATTGAAGACGTGTATCTTTCTCATTGGCAAGTTTTTACATACCCCACTTCCTCAAACATTCAACACAGGAACTAATCTCTAACTTTCAGCACATGCCCGCCAATATTAGAAATAAAATTAACTTCAACGAATCTTCGAAGAACATATATTATACTGGTGAAAAGCATTTTAACATGCAACTACACTATCAGGACCAACAAATAATATTTACAAGGTCAGTAGACAATCTATATTCTACAGGTTATATTTTCAATTCAAAAAGCAAATTTATTACATTAAAACATAAGCAGTAAATCATGTTGATGTAGGTCTTGAAAATTTCTCAGGGTGGCAAAGCATCGTTATATTCATCCTGAGGCAGTCTCAAGGCCAGATTGATTCAATCTTATCTTTGTCACTAGTTAAAACTTGGAAGAAATCTGGTGGCCGTCAAACCATATATATACATAACTCTCAAAGAGAAAAAAATAAAAATAAAAAAGAGAATCTTATAACATTAGAAAATGACAATTTCTTTTCAGTACATGTCAACTGGGTATATTTCCATTCTGCTAACTTCATGCTATCAATTTTTTTCAATAGATCAATAGAAACTTATCTGAGAGCGAAAGAAGAGCAGGGAGAATATAAGAATAACAAATGAGGTATTACAAAGAAGGAGAAGGAGAAGAAGAAGAACAAAAAAAAAAAAAAAAAAAAAAAAAAAAAAAAAAAAAAAAAAACGAGAACGGGGAGGTGGCACGAGGCACAGAGAGAGAGACAGCCAATGCTCTTCCAAAATTTTCAACTTTTATTCACCCTCCAAGGCCTAATCTCATTTTCTGGGAGCAAGAATTACAGTTTTGTTTATGTGTGCAGTTTCCATTATTACGGAAATCAAAATGTCTTGAAAACATGAAGGACGAAAATAATTCTGAGAAACATGGAATTGCTTTTGGAAATTTAAATTTAACTCTCTCTATGAGTAGAAGTGTAAAAATTCAATAATTAAACATATTGAACTTTATGCATTCCATAAAGGAAGATGCGTAGAATCAAAAACAAAATATTGATACGAACCAATTGCCATTAACTTAAGATAAAATTAATCAATGTATCAATGAAAAATGTATGTGATTTTAAAGGTGCATGGGCTCTAGCAAATTAGGCTAACCTTGTTGGTTTAATCTTGCATGTTGCATCAATCCTCTCTCATTTGAGACAACTTCAATGTCAAGTTTCAAGATTCTTCAAGGTGATCTTGGAATCATTTTGATGTCTTGAGCGGATCTTTCACGTTTGTACATTAACTAATGCAACTTGAATTTTATGAAATTTTGATGAAAATATCTTATAGACAAATTTATATTTATTTTTATATACATTATAAAAAAAAGATGGGATGTTTGGAGTCAAAAAGTGATAGATATGAGGGAGCAAGAGTGGAGGGAGAAGATAGAGCTACAGATGTGTAGAAAGACGAAAAAAAATGAATGAATGAAAGTACCAGAGAGAACAAAAGCTCATACAAATATTTCAACTGTGATTCATTTTTTTTTTTTTTATCATTAATAGAGAAATTTTATTAAACAAAGAGAAGAAAAGAGGACAAGAAGTCCACCAAATCAGAAGAAAGAAAACTTAACCAAAATTACAATTGACAGACTGCTATCCAATCACTACTAATCAAGGGCAAAGAAATCTCTTTAAAGGATGATGACACCAAAGCATATTTATCACACAAACTCCCAATATCTTTTAATTTATCTTCAAAAAATCTTGCATTCCTCTCTAGCCAGATTATCCACAATGCCACACAACTTACACAACCCAAAGGGCTCAAGTGTTCATATTCGAGTCAAAACCCTTGAAATCAATCATAAGCAATTGGACACAATAAAATTGAACCTCCCAATCAATCATTGCTGACTGAAATAATTTCCATAATGAACTCATTATTACAGGACAATGCAAAAACAAAAGTGATCAATACTCTCCTCACCCTAACTTTAAGAAGCGTATTTGCACTCCAAATTAATTTATGAGAGTTACATTTGGATCATCAATAATGGACTCAAAAAGTAGTTGCAAGAAGGAAAAAAAAAATGCTAAAAAATGGACCACAATCTTCTATCAATGGTTGCTGTCTCAAAAAATCACCATCAGGAATGGATAGCCAAAAATTCTACTCACTTGCCTCTTGATCATTGAGATTTCTATAAATAAAAAATAAAAAATTCCAAATGCTAGGATACATACATGAAGAAACTGTGGTAGCAATACATGCATTATGCAACTAAGTTAAATGGTAAAAACAAGTAATTATGTAGAAATTTAATGTATAAAGAGAAATGATTGTATTATTGATTGATATATTGATATGATATTGATATATGTTGTCTATTACAAATGGTTCCTTATATAGATGTAGGTGTAGGTGTAGGTGTAGTGGGTTAGGTTTAGTGGAGTAGGTGAGGTGGTGTAGGTGTAGGTGTAGTGGGTTAGGTTTAGTGGAGTAGGTGAGGTGGTAGTGGTGGTAGGTTTATTGATAAATTTTAACAAATTAAATGGTAAAAAGAAATCTCACCCCTTCAAACATCCTCCTATCCTTATAAAGAAATTATCTCCATTACCCACGATGATATGAATATGTCGAGAAAAAACGAGAAAAGCATTGAGAAATGAATTACAAAGGAAACCGAGAATCCCCCAATTAACATCACGAGATTCCCAATCATTATCTTGAATTTCATATTTGCTTTTAATGACAACATGTCATAAAAAGTCACGCTCTATTGGAAATCTCCAAAGCCATTTTACCAAGCACAAAAATCTTCTCAGTTAGAATACTTCCCAAAACAAGACCTCTCCTTATTTTCGGAAGATAAACCACCTCCCAACTAATCAAATAATCTTGTACCCCTTCACCAATTCCTTCTTCTTATTCAACTTTTATTCATTCTCAAATTCGTAGTCTTATTTTTACCTAATAGATCATTTTATAAGTTTTACAAAACCGTAACAAGAAGTAATTACCATATAGAATTACCCCTACCCACTGTAATAACAACTTAAGGCCCAATATTTCATCCCAAAACACTTGAAACATTTAAAAGTAAGAAAATACAAATTTAATTAGAAAATACTCCTAATAGATTTTTAATGACTCGAACTGAGGCATTTTATTTTCTTTTTTCTTTGTCAGTTGTATGAGTAAGGCATTTTCATACCACAAGGACAAACAATAGAAAGGCGCAATATGCTAGAAAAACATTTCAAGGGAGAAAGGAGTATAAAAACCATAGCAATATTATCAAATGTATGGTCCAGATTTATTCTAGGCGAAAATACAATTCAGTGTAGATTTAGAACAAAAATTACACATAAGTGGTAACTTTATACCCATTAATGATTAAAATTATAACTTTTTCATGAATCTATAAAAAAAAAATTTAAAAACTCACTGAATTGTAATTCCCCTTTTATTCTATGCATGGACACCACAATACACCAATTAAATCTTAGTCACATATACACATTCTAGGTAAATTTCTTTACCCTTTTTCTGGATAAGTATTTTTCCCCTTAATGTTAAGGGGAAATTACTACCCAGTAGTCTTCCCACAAAATTATTACAAAATACAAATTGGTGGAAAAGTTTACAAATTTAATTATTAATATTTATAAAATTTATCACTAATCTGTAACTATTTTTTGTAATATACACTAAATTAAAACTTCCCCTAATGTTAACTCTAAGCCAATTTTGTAAAAGAAAAATGACTTAGACCCCCAGTGGGGGTGCTGGGGGTCTTCCCTGATTGGCCAAAAAAAAATTTTTTTTTTTTGTTTGGGTTTCAGCCATTTCAGCCAGTGGCAGGCTGCCACGTGGCACTGGGGGGGTCACTGGGGGTGCCCCCAGCTGGGGGTCGGAAGCACTGCTGTTTGTAAAAATATGAGCAGTGGTTCTAAAGTGATCTTTGTGAATAATGTTATGGGTATTAAAACAAGGGAAAAAAGGAAACTTTTAAGCATAAAGGAAGAAAAATATAAACACTTCCCTTGATACTTTCTTAGATACAAACAAAATCCTTGAAATCTTCAAAAACACTTTTTCTATAGCTGTCTCGTTGAGTATAAAACAAAAAATTAAAAATTAAAATCAAAACATGTAAACTACAGAGAATTTTTTTGAATCTAATGATTCATGTAAATTTGATTTCCAATAATCCGTTTCAGGCTGCGTTGAATCGGATGGATCATAGTGAAAAATTTATTTCTTAATTTCTCTATCATTTTCCTTTTCCCCTTAGTAAATCCCTCCATAAATCCTCAATCCAAACACAAATTCTATCAAGTTTTCCACAAATATTGGGATTTGTTTCCAGATCATAATGAATAGTTCAATTGTTTCTTGTAATTTATCAGAGAGATGAAATAAACCCAACAAATGCAAGCCCAAAAGTCATGAACTTGAATCAAAATCAGGGTCTTTAGATTCAGAAAAATTCATACAACTCAAAACAAATACAAGTTTAAGAGAGAGATTGTAGTGGGTAGTGAATATTAGTACCTTGAATTTTGTCTAAAACTTGTCCCATGTCTGTGGAGCACTGAATCCACAACTACTGGATAGAGAGGGTATAGATCCTTTTTAGCTAGAGAGAGGGAGAGAGAGAGAGAGAAAATTTGGAAGCTTCTTTAGCTGAATTTGACTCAGGAAGTTTCGTGTGCTTGGTATTTACTCCATCATCATCCATGCGACATTTGTAGCTTTGACAGAATAAAATAACGAGTAAATTATATTGGTATTTTTTAAAAAATTAGTAAATTATACTGGTATTTTTTTAAAAATTAGAAAAAAAAATACAACAATTATCTTTAATTTAGAGTTTTTTCAAATATTTTAAATAATTTTTTATTTTTATTTTTTAAATGTACTTACTATACATACACTTGAAAGTTTGCATAAATAGATCCTTTTTAGCGAGAGAGAGGGAGAGAGAGAGAGAGAGAGAAAATTTGGAAGCTTCTTTAGCTGAATTTGACTCAGGAAGTTTCGTGTGCTTGGTATTTACTCCATCATCATCCATGCGACATTTGTAGCTTTGACAGAATAAAATAACGAGTAAATTATACTGGTATTTTTAAAAAAATTAGAAAAAAAAATGCAACAATTATCTTTAATTTAGAGTTTTTTCAAACATTTTAAATAATTTTTTATTTTTATTTTTTAAATGTACTTACTATACATACACTTGAAAGTTTGCATAAAAAATTAAATATAACAAAATACGAAAATATATTAAATTTTTATATTTTTTAAAAAATTGCACAAATTTTTTTTAAAAAAAATTGCACAAGTTTTGTACTTTTTAAGTATATCTAGATTAAGTAAATCTAAAAACTAAAAGAAAAATTGAAATTTTTAGTTTAAGATGATATTAAGATTTTATAAAATAAAAAATATTTAATATTTTCATAATAGTTGGAGTCTCTCAATATTTTCACAAAAAAATTTCGACATAGAGAAATTTCAGCATAAAGAAATTTCATCTAGTTACAGAGAAATTTGAAATTTTTCTGTGATGATTAAAAATTTCTCTAATAATTTTATTGAGAGATTTTAACTAAAAAGAGAAAACATATTGAACCTTTCATACTACCAAAAATTAAAGAGGGACATTTTACTAATTTTTCCTTACATTATACTCACTTAATATTTTAATTTTTATTACTCTTAACTCCATTTTCATGTATACTTTTGTAATCAAATTAATAGAAAAATGATAATATCATCTCTTTTTTTATTGAAATATGTATATTATTTATTTATTTTTATTTTTTCCAACCATGTAATTCTAATCCATTTAACCTTACTAAAAAAATTTAATGTAATTATATTAAAATTTTGATGTAATTATAATAATCTATTTGATTTGGAATTTTTAAAAATAATTTTATGAATTTTCAATTTTTAGTCATTTGTCAAATATTTTAATCAAAATAGGTAATTATATTAAAATTATAATTTTATGAATTTTCAATTTTTAGTCATTTGTCAAATATTTTAATCAAAATAGGTAATTATATTAAAATTATAAAATTACTATATTTTTTTCAAATTTTGAAAAAAATTAAGTGTAATTTGCCTAAAGATAAGGATAAAGATAGAGATAAAGATTGGATGAAGGAAATTTGAGAGGATTCTCCACACGACATGACTTGATTACGACCCTTCAAAAGTATCACAACGCTGTTCGCCTTTTTTAAAATTTTTTTTGGCTCATTAACCCTTTTTCGAGAGAGATCATTAAGGCCAAGTTTGGGAAGACTAAAAAAGTGTACTTTTTGTCTTTTTGGATTAAAAAATTGAGGTTAAAAATATGGATGTTTGGGTTAACTTTTTGACTTTTTATTGAAAAATGTGTAATAAAAAATTGTAAAAATTGATTTGTAGAGAAAAATTTGAATTGGGAGTTGTGCAGCCGTAATTGTTGACTTTTGGTGAATAGTGTTAACTTTTTAGTTTTTTGAGTAACTTTTTGGCTTTTTGGCTTTTTTGGATCTTCCCAAACTTGGCCTAAATTACATGAAACTTGTTTGGTCTCTGTTTCTCAAAAAAATTTATAAATAAATTTTTAAAAGTAATTAAATAAACAAATTTTTTCAAAAAAAAATTTCAAAACTTATTTGGTTTATAAATTTTTCAAATAAATCTCTCTCATACACATAAAATCAATCACTTTTTTTAAAACTTTATTTCAAAATAATTTTTCAAAATATCTTTTGAAAAAAACTAAATCAAACAACTTTTCGTACTTTTTATCTCTAAAACTTATCTGACAGACTCAAATCAAACATACCCATAGTGTCTTGACACGGTTGTGATTGATAGAGGGATAAAATTTGTAAATTTATATTGAGTGATTCAAAAATATTGAAAAGATATAATAAATTGTGATTAGCGTGGAATATAATCATGTAACATCCTAAAATTAATCAATAATTTTTTTCTTTTTCAAGGGCCTACCTTCTCATGGGGTTTCTTGTAAGGATTCATTTTTATTTTGTTATTGTTTGTAAAATACCAATTAAGAAGCTAACAGTTAGATTACGATTCATAATTCGTGAGTGCTTGTAATGCCCTTTTTTTTGTAATCCCGATTATCATTAACTAACTCCATAATTATTTCATTAACTAATATTCATTATTCAAATACACACGATTCCATACAATACCCAATACTCAGCAATCTTCATTCATAAGCAAAATAAATTTATTTTCCATTAATTTCAGAAGTTGACTAAATACAACAATCTAAACGAAGTAAAATGTCCTATTGGCTTACGTGTGAGTGATTTTCTGATCACACTGCCCATTTAGTAATCAGTTAGAGAACACCGGCAGAATAGATGGCTTCAGCTAACCTGCAATAGAAAGAGAAAGCTCCGGCGGTGGTTCTTCCACCTGGGAGCACTCCAACGATCAAGTCAGCATATCTCTCAACGATAATCAAGTGCTAAATTCACTGCTCAAAGCATAAATTGCGTACCTTAGACCCATCGAGGGTGCCTTTCTTTTATAGTTTACTCAATCCTAGTCCTACTAGAAACCTGACTTCTATGGATTCTCGTTCAGTGCTTACTTTGGACTTTACAAGAGATAAGGATAAACTCCCTGAGAATGCTATCCTTATCCATCTTGAAGTCTTTCTTCATTCTAGGACTCTTGTCCCTTATCTGTTTATCTCGGACTCCGATATCTTCAGAGATAACCTCGGCCTAGCCAAGATCACCTCGGCGTCACGTCCAAGACACGTGGCACCTCTGCTGACATGTTGGCGTCACCTTGCCACGTGTTGGTACTCAGAAAATATATCCCCACAACTGCCTCCTAGGGTCTATTACCTCAGCATCCTGAGGTGATGGAACCTATATCGGTACTTCCTACCAATACATCGGCCTAACATCTTTAGCCGTGATCAACATCAAGGCCGACATGTTTACTTTAAAGAACAAGATTTCCAATGAACTCTTTCATGCGCATGAGCTGTTATGCACCACTTATTCAACTGTTTCATTCACGTGTCTTAACCTCATTGGACCGTGCTTGCGACGCGCCTGTAATCCGTTTTGCGCCTGCGTGCGCCGTCTAACGTATGCATCATTCCAGGCGCATTAATTTGTTGTCGCCGTTTCAACTTTTAACAAAACTTTTCCCCCATCTTTCGTCTCTTCACTTTTTGCATTTAGTCCTCTAGCTTTCTCTCTCTGTAACTCTTTTCTCTCGAACCCACCATTGTTCCAGTCTTCAAGCTCTGCAACTGCCTCCATTCCTTCATTCTAGTGAAGCTCTCACCGTTCTGTTACTTCTGTAACCGCTGCCTGACTTCGGCTATCCTTACACCGGCTTCTTTTCTTCGGTGAGTTTACTGTTCCTTTCGTTTTCAATTTTTTGATACTCTTCATTACCTGTTGCCATTACTGCTTTGTTCAAACGTTAATCCTGTGAATCACATACTTCGAATGCATCAATTCCGTGATTTTGCCCTTGCCCATGTTTTGAACACACGCACTGTTTCACCACTTTCTTGCACTTTTGCCACTGTTCTTGACCTTATACTTCTTGTACTTTTTATGCTTTTGATAGCCTATCTCTGTTCTGGATTCTGAAACTCAGTTCTTGTTTTCTGTTTTTTGTTTCTTTTCCAAATCCGTGCTTTTGATCTTCGTTTTCATAGATCTAGGTTTGGGATTTGTCTGTAGAGCCCCTAATTCTTAGGAAAAACTGAAGCAATCCTCACAAATTCTTGCACAGGCACATACCTAAGTGTTTTGCCGAGGTCCCAATAACCCTTTCTTAAAACATCTTCTTTCTGAAATCCAGTACCTTTAGTCAAGCCGATATCATGGGTATGTGGAAACACAGGGTAGACACCCCATCCAAGCTAGAACATTTTAGGCGAGAGTTTGAAATTCTGGCCGACGTCAATCTAAGGTTGGCTGGGGATGATGACTCCATAATGCCTACAACTACCTCCATGCCTTTTCCTGTGGTGGCCTTCATTGAATGTGGACTTCGGCTCCCACTTAACACCATTTTCCGTGAAATACTTCACTACTACAAGTTGAACCCCATGCAACTTCCCATCAATTCCTATCGAACCATTAATGGTATCATAGCTTTGGCCAAACAAGAAAACGCTAGGATCACATTAGCCGATATCCAATACTGCTACACTATGTGTGGCCTCAAAAAAGACACCGACTACGTTTACTACCTTAAGCCGAGGTCAACCGAATACAAAATCGTCGCCGACCTCCCTGACTCCAACAAGGGAGCTGGGGATGACTATTTCATCACTTCGGGGAACTAGGAGTTCGCCCCAGATGAAGACCTCCATCTCTTCCCTCTCCCTCGATCAATCTTTGTAGAGGGCAATAGTAAGAGCCCTGTATTCATATTTACTCATTTTCTTTCAAAGTCTTCAATATTGTACCTATCTCTAATGTCTGTTTCTCTTGTAGCTGTTCCTAAGCCACCAAAAAACTTTCGCTAATCCTTCTTTCCCAGCAAGGATTTGAAGAGACTTTTGGACCTGCGAGTCCATAAATGGAAGGCGCCTCTGCTTCTAAATTTTATTCCAACATACAGGTCGGCTTTGCCCGACGTCCTTAAGAGAAAGAAAAAAAGCCTTTCTTCACCCTTTGCCACAACTCCACAAACTGCGTCCACATCTCGGACAGATCAAGGATCAACATCTGATCCAGCCAATCAGCCATCAACCTCGGCTCAATACCTAATTCCGATATCCCAGAGAAAACGTCGGCGATGACTTGTCCTTACCGCCGAGATGGACCGCCCAAAACCAGTTGCAAAAGACCTCTTAGCTAGCCTTCCTTCTGATGTTGAAGCTCAACCAACACAAACCCAGCTTCCACCAAAGCCAAAACGAGTAAAAAAAAGCTTAGCCAAAGACGAAGGTAACTTAGGTTGAGTCTGAGGATACTTTGTCGATCTCTAAGTTATCTGAGAGTGACAAATCTCAACCCTCTGCTAGGAAGAGGCGCTCTGAAACCCAACCATCTGAATCTACAAAATTGAAGAAGCCGAGGTCATCCTCTGCAACGACCTCGGGGTCTAAAAAACCTGATGCCCCCTGGGCCCCCGAAATCACCCTTGAAGACAAGCCTGTTATGGCTAGTGATTGCGCCGATGACATCAATGTCGACGTTGCCCTGAGTACTGCTCTGCTTCTTCCAGGCGATCTGAAGCGAAACGCCGAGTTCAGCGAGTACGAGAATTACGCTCTGATGCTTCAGAGATCTGTTCAAGTAAGTGTCTTCTTTTGAGTAATTTTCTTCTTTCTTTCTTGTACTTAGAAATTCTTCAATAACTATTGCCTCGTGTTCTTTCAGGCCATCCAGCATACGCACTCTTTCTCTATGCAATCTTTTGAAAATCGGGAGAAGTTAGCCGAGATGAAAAGGGAGTTTTCTATCCTTCAAAAAACCAACAAAAGCCTTCAATCAAAAATGAAGAAGTTGGAGAACCAGGCCGAGGCTGCCATCTGAATCTGCTGAAGAAAAGGCTGAATTTGCCGAGGCTATCAGGAAGGCCGCTGATTCTCAGAAAAAGGAGGCCGAGGAGAAAATGGCCCAGGCCCAAAAGGAGCTCCAATAGGCCCTGGCCACCAAGGAGGCTAAAATCAAGGATGCCGATGAGAAGGCATATGCTCAGGGCATGGCCGATGTCACGGAGGCCTATGAAATACAAGTGAAGCAGGCATGCAACAAGGGTTTCTCCCTTGGTTGGATGTCTTTTCTGAAAAAACTTGAAGTCCCCGAGGACTCGCTTCTTCGCAATGTCGACGCTATTCATCTTCCATTCCCTCCACCTCCACCTCCACCTCCACCTCCAAGTCAATCCGACGACGAGCCTGAATCTGAGTCCGAGGAGAAGGCCTTGGTGACGAAAGCAAAGGAGGCTACTGGGCCCAAGTCCCTTCCTTCAACTGAGCAAGTCCTGGACTTGACTCAAGATGAGGAGGGTGATGAGGTTCCCAAAGATGCTGCAGCTGAGAAGGCATCCGCCAATGTTTCCTTTGCTGACAAGAGCCTCGATGAAACCCTTCAGCAAATTGATGCCGAGATAGTGGCTGAGAAGTCTGCCGAGATGTCTTCTCAACAGTCGTCTGAACTTCAAACCCAATCAACTGTTGTTGCTGAGGAGTCTTAGCTTTTTGTTTTGCCTTTCCTTTCTTGTTCTTTGTTTATCTTCATCTTTTGAAACAATGTAAGCTCTTCAAATGGCCGATGTGCCCCCTGTTTCTTGAATGCTAATACAATCTTTCCTCTTTCTAAATGTTTGTACCTTTGTCTTTTCTTCATTGCCTTTGCATGTTTTCTATACTTAGAATATTTTGTGTGTCTTTAGTGTGCTCTTCCTTCTTTGTGCAACCTTCTCGGGGTGACGCACATTGGTTATACCAACTTGTAAACTTTCCTCAAGTTTTAACAAGTGCTAAACAATGATCTTGGTTTAACTTTAGCTTGTAAACTGCTACAAATTTTAACAAGTGCTTAAACAATGATCTCGGTTTAACTTCAACTTGTAAATTGCTACAAATTTCAACAAGTGTTAAACAACGATCTCGGTTTAACTTCAACTTGTAAATTGCTACAAATTTCAACAAGTGTTAAACAATAATGTCGGTTTAACTTTAACTTGTAAATTGTTACAAATTTCAACAAGTGTTAAACAATGATCTCGGTTTAACTTGAACTTGTAAATTGCTACAAATTTCGACAAGTGTTAAACAATGATCTCGGTTTAACTTGAACTTGTAAATTGCTACAAATTTCAGCAACTGTTAAACAATGATCTTGGTTTAACTTCAACTTGTAAATTGTTACAAATTTCAACAAGTGTTAAACAATGATCTCGGTTTAGCTTCAACTTGTAAATTGTTACAAATTTCAACAAGTGTTAAACAACTTTGTCTTCTCTCTGCCACCTAATGTGAACCTGAGTTCCACTTGGGTTTTCATTATTCATGTCTTCTAGAAACCACATTATGCATTTTTATCAGTCATAAGTGTTGAAGAATTCTGCTAAGATTTTATTGATCACGTCGGTAAAAACACAAGTAACATCTAATGATAGAAAAATTTCAAATTACAAGTGTTCCAGGGTCTTGGCAACGCTTTGCCCTCATTATCTTGCCCCATTGCCCAATACCGAAGTGATTCTGTAGGGTCCTTCCCAGTTTGGGCCAAGCTTTCCCTCCCTGGGATCCTTCTTATTGCCGACGACTTTTCTCAAGACTAGGTCGCCGACTTGAAACTCCCTTGGATTAACCTTCTTGTTATAAGCTCTGGCAAGCTGTTGCTGGTATGCCACAAGCTGTGTTGCAGTTTTCTCTCTTCTTTCTTCTATAAGATCCAGATCTCGGGCTAAGAGTACATCATTAGTCCCATTCTCAACTCCCTGGGTTCTGATCCCTGGGATGCCGACCTCCAGTGGAATGACTGCTTCTGTGCCATAAGCCATGGCAAAGGGGGATTCTCCTGTTGATCTTCTCGGCGTAGTCCGATATGCCCAGAGTACATTGGATAATTCGTCTACCCACTTTCCTTTTGCTGCTTGCAGCCTCTTCTTTATCCCATCCAAAATTACTTTGTTGGATGCTTCTGCTTGCCTATTGCTTTGGGGAAAACTTGGTGTTGAAAAGTAGTTCTTGATCTTGAACTTTGTACAGAAGCTCTTAATTAGCTTATTGTCAAACTGTGTTCCATTGTCGGCAGCTATTGCTCTTGGAATCCCAAATCTGGTGATGATATTTCTCCATATGAAGTTCTTGACGTCCACATCTCGAATTTTGGCAAGAGGTTCTGCTTCTATCCACTTCGTGAAGTAATCTGTTGCTACCAGCAGGTACTTCCTTTGACCAGTTGCTTGGGGTAATTGTCCAACGAGATCCATGCCCCATTGGGCAAATGGCCAAGGACTGGACACAGGGTTCAGGTCAGCAGCTGGCTGGTGTATCAAAGGTGCAAACCTTTGGCATTGTTCACACTTCTTCACGTAGGCTTCTGCATCTTTTTACATGTAGGGCCACCAATACCCCTGGGTAATGGCCCTGTGAGCTAGTGATTTGCCCCCAGCGTGGCTTCCACAAATTCTTTCATGAATTTCATATAAAAAATCTTCAACTTGCAAATGGTGTATGCACTTTAAAAGGGGTCCAGTGAAGGACCTTCTGTAAAGATGTCCTTCCGCTGTCAGACTGAATCTTGCCGACTTCAATCAGACCTTGCGTGCCTTTTTGTGGTCTTCTGGCAGTTTTCTTTCTTTCAGGAATGTAACAATTGCATCCATCCAGCTTGGTTCCATGTCCACACACATTACTTCATGCTCTGTGGACGGCAGTTCTATGCTCGGGTCCGACAAATAGTCAATCATTATTGTCCTTGTTTTTCCAATTTGTATTGAACTTGCCAGGTTGGCCAACGCATCGGGGTGGCTGTTATCATCTCGGCTAACCTGAAAAAGTCGGCAGTTATGAAATAAAGCCGCCAATCTGATGTCCTCTTTTGCGTAGGCCGACATCCTTTCATCTCTTGCTGTAAACTCGCCCGTTGCTTGGTTGACTATAAGCTGTGAGTCACAAAAGACTATTACCTCATCTGCTTCTGATGTTGCTGCTAGCTTCAGTCCTGTAATCAATGCTTCATATTCTGCCTCATTGTTTGAGGCCTTGAACCCCAATCGAATGAACTGTTCCAATATCTCCCCATCTGGAGATATCAGTACTACTCTTGCCCCCGCTCTCTGTCGGTTTAAACTCCCATCAATGAACAGTCGAAAGGAGTCGCCGATGTAAATGCTGCAGGGTCTGAGTTTCTCTTCTTTCTTTTGTTGTGTTGTATTCGGCTGTGCTTCTTTCTCCTTGCCTCGGCATTGATCTCCTTGGCTCAACGGAGCCCGGTGTACGATGGATTCTGGCGTGAACTCGACCACGAAGTCAGCCAAAACTTGGCCTTTGATTGTTGTTCTTGGCCTGAACTCCAGGTTATACTGGCCCAAGGCTACTGCCCATCTGGCTATTCTTCCTGTTAAGTCTCCTTGTTGCAACAAGGATTTCAGTGGGTGTTCTGTTAACACCACAATCTTGTGGGCCTAGAAGTAATGGTTCAGTTTCTTTAAAGCCATTACCAAGGCCAGCATCAATTTTTCCAAGAATAGGTACCTTGTTTTTGCATCGGCTAAGGTCTTGCTTACATAGTAAATAGCCTTTTGCTCCCCTTTTTCTTCTCAGATTACCACTGCACTTACTGCGTGTTCCGAAACCGCTAAGTACAAAAACAACTCTAAACAGCTCTTCCCCAAGTTCAGGTGTTGAGAGGACCGGAGCCGTGGTCAGATATTTCTTTAGGTCGGCCAAAGCCTCTTCACACTCCTCCGTCCATAGGAAGTCCGTGGCCTTCTTTACTAGGTTGAAGAAAGGTTTACATTTGTTTGAGCTTCGGCTTATGAACCTGTTTAGGGTTGCGGCCTTTCCAGTAAGTATTTGTACCTGTTTTGCCGATGTCGGGCTCTATAACTCTAGGATGGCCTTGATCTGATTTGGGCTAGCCTCAATGCCTCTTCTAGTCACCAGGTACCCTAAGAACTTACCGGATCCAACTCCAAATGCGCACTTCGATGCGTTGAGTTGGAGCCGATATGTTTTGAGGATTTCAAAGACCTCTGACAGGTTGGCAAGATGACCCTTAGGTTCCTTGGTCTTCACGACCATGTCATCGATGTAGACTTCTACTGTTTGGCCGATCAGGTGTTTGAACATCTTGGTTACCAACCTTTGGTAAGTTGCTCCTACATTTTTCAATCCGAAAGATATTACTCTGTAACAGTACAGGCTTTTTGGGGTCATAAACATTGTATTCTCCTCATCTAGGGGGTACATGGCTATCTGGTGGTACCCCCTATAAGCATCCAGGAAGCTCATCCTTCTATGTCCAGATGTGGCGTCGACCAACTGGTCAATCTTGGGTAGAGGAAAGCTATCTTTGGGACAAGCTTTGTTCAGGCTTGTAAAGTTTAAGCAGACCCTCCATTTACCATTCTTTTTCTTTACTACCACTGTGTTTGATAGCCATGTCGGATAATTGACTTCTGTGATGGCCCTGGCCTCCAGAAGTCTATCTACTTCCTCCTCCACTGCTTCGACGTGCGTCAACGTCGGTCTTCTAGCTCGTTGTATTACAGGTTTGGCCAACCTGTCGACATTCAGTTTGTGGCATGGGACCTCGGGGTTAATGCCAGGCATTTTATAAGGTGTCCAAACGAACACCTCAATGTTTTTTCTCAAAAAAGCCTCAAACTCTCTTTCTTCTTCTTCGGCAAAGCCCGAGCCGAGAAGAAAGAAGCGTTCTTCATCTCCCTCCTAGACGAGTATTTTCTTCAGTGCCTCTTCACTCTTCTCGGCTGGCTCCTTGCCGACATCATCTAGGACCTCCACGTCCTCGTCTTCGATCTCTGCCTTCTCTGGTTCTCGAATGCTGTAGGTGGCTTTCATTGCTGCCATGGAGTAATTTTTTGCTTGCAGTTGATCTCCTCTGATTTCTTCGATCCCATGTTCTGTTGGGAACTGCAATAGTTAATGTAATGTTGAGGGAACTGCCCCCATTACATGCAACCATGGCCTTCCCAAGATGATGTTGTAAAGGGAGGGTGTGTCGATTACGGTAAACTCTATCTTGATCTTCTTAGTGCCAGCTTGCATTTCCAAGCTTGTTGCTCCCAGTGGCCATGCCGGGGTTCCATTGAACCCGACCATCGGGCCGTTGGATTGCTCCATGTCATCTGGGTGAAGGCCCAGCTCCTTGTAACATCTCATATACATAATGTTGCAAGAGCTGCCTTGGTCAATTAGGATGCATTTTACTTGGCACTCCCCAACCTGGAGGGATACTACCAAGGCATCATTATGCGGATGCTGGACCATCTTTAGGTCAGCTTCAGTAAAAGCAATCATCAGTCCCTGGTCCTCTTCAGGCCGATGTCGTTTCTGTCCGACCTGGTTCACGTGCTGCAAGTGTTTTACCCTCTGGGTCTCCCCCCGTATGTCGTTTTCGTTTACCTTCAAGTGGATTACATTAACCACCCGAGGTCCTCCTGCCTGTGGTTGCTGTGCTGGGGGAGGTGGTGCTGCTGGTGCTTGAGGCAACCTTGCCTATTCCTCTCTTGTTCTGGCCTCGTCGACCAGATCTCTCAGATGGCCTTGCCTTACCAAATCTTCTAAGTGTGCTTTCAAGGCTCTACAACCCTGAGTTACGTGCCCCTCTTCATTGTGGTAAGCACAGCGCCTGCCGACGTTCCTTCCCATAAATTCCCCTGGTGCCCTCGCTGGTGCTCTAAAATAGGGTTGGTTCCGTATTTGATCCAGGACTTTGTGGATTGGGATTCGAAACACAGTCGTCACTACTTGTGCAGACCTTAGTTCTGCCTCTTGCTTGTTCGATCCATTGTTACCTCGACCTCGCTTCGGCGAGCCATTTGTTTTCTCTTGTTTCGTCTCCTTGTTTCCCGACGTATCTTCCTCGGCTCTAACATACTTCTCGATTCTGGACATAAGCTCTTCCATGCTTTTTGGCAATGTTTTTGCCAATGACTTCCGTAATGGACAGTCATCTTTCAGGCCATTCTTGAAGGACACGACCGCCACCTCCTGGTTGCATTCGGGTATTCGATTGAACACCTCATAGTACCTTTTTGCATAGGCCCTAAGGCCTTCATCCTTGGTGATTTTTAGAGCCATCAATGCGTCGACCCTCAAGGGCTGTAGTTTGTTCGTCACAAACCTGGCCACAAACATCTCGGCCAGGCCTTCCCAAGTCCTTACGCTTCCCTTTGGTAGTTTATGGAACCAATCTGATGCAATCTCTCCAAAGGATGAAGGGAATACTTTGCAGAGCAACGGCTCGTTCCCACTGTATAATGCCATTGAATTCAAGTATAATCCAACGTGGAAGTTAGAGTCTGACTTACCATCATAGATTTGGAAGCTCGGCATACTGAATCTCTTTGGTGCCTCAAATTTGTCTAATTCCACTGAGAATGGTGTTCTCGGCTTGGCAGGTGAAGTTACCTCGACATAGGCATTCTGCTGCCTCCTCTTGAGGTAATCTCTCAAGTCTTCTTTGCTTCGCCCAGGAGCTCGGCTATCTTTTGACTTCAGTCTTTTCGGTATACTACTCTCGGCATCGTGGTGAGCCCTTTTCGATCTTTCTTCATGAGGTGTGTCGAAGCATAGTGCTTGCCCCAGAACATGCCGATGTTCATTGGGCTCTGCCTCCTCTTATGTAATGCGTCCTCTATGATTCTTCCCTTCTGGACTCTCCTCATCCGACCTCCCTGTTGGGTTGGTGAGAGTATCTTCCGCTCCTGGTGTGCTGAAGGGCTACGGGGATTGTTTTTTGCCCTCCCTTCTGGGTATTGGCTGCTGGAATCGGCGTGTCCTGCAGTAGGAACAGTGGCTACATGACATTGTTTTGCATCATGAAGTTGACGACCGACTGCAGTGGGAACGGTGGCTACATGACATTGTTTTGCATCATGAAGTTGATGACCGATTGCAGGTTTGTCAACTTGTTTGCCATCTCTTTTACCTCTTCATCCCTCCGTAGGTATCTATCCCTCCATACCTGGAGGTTATCTTCGTTATAGTACCCGCTTTGATCTGGTTTCTTTGGTACGTCGCCAGTCTGGATGACATCTTTCTCTCCGTGGCCCTGGTCACAAGTTTCTGCATTGTGGTTGTCTCCTTCGATATCAAGGTCGATAGGTCTACCACTCCCAACAGGAGTATCGTCCCTAATCTTTTCCTTCTGTACGTTACTGGCCATCTATTCTTCTTTCTTTCCCACAGACGGCGCCAAATTGTGTGAGTGATTTTCTGATTACACTGCATGTTTAGTAATCAGTTAGAGAGCGCTGGCAGAATAGATGGCTTCAGCTAACCTACAACAGAAAGAGAGGGCTCCGGCGGTGGTTTTTCCACCTTGGGACACTCCGACGATCAAGTCAGCATATCTCTCAAAGATAATCATGTGCTAAATTCACTGCTCAAAGCATAAATTGCGTACCTTAGACCCATCGGGGGTGCCTTTCTTTTATAGTTTACTCAATCCTAGTCCTACTAGAAGCCTGACTTCTATGGACTCTCATTCAGTGCTTACTTTAGACTTTACAAGAGATAAGGATAAACTCCCTCAGAATGCTATCCTTATCCATCTTGAAGTCTTTCTTCATTCTAGGACTCTTGTCCCTTACCTGTTTATCTCGGACTTCGATATCTTCGGAGATAACCTCGACCTAGCCGAGATAACCTCGGCGTCACGTCCAAGACACGTGGCACCTCGGCTGACACGTCGGCGTCACCTTGCCACGTGTTGGTACTCAGAAAATATATCCCCACAGCTTACATCTTCAAGGTTGAATTCTTGTTATAAAAGAGGGTTTCTACCCATACAGATAAGTTCAAAATTGTGCACAAATAGCAACCAAACAAGAGTCTTCTTGCACCAAAACAATTATAACAAGTCTTTAACGAGACGGAGGTATATCACTTGTACTTAAAATGGTTTTTCCACGAAGGAATGAGTCAAATTACCTAGTAGAAATAATATTACAAAAGTATATAAGGTTCGCATGTATATGATCATGAATGTAAATGAAGCTTAAATAAAAAAGTAAAAAAAAGTCGTCCATACCCATAAAACGATAATGCAATCTTTTCAAAATAAAAAAGTTCGAACAATTCATGAAGCCAATTATTAAATCATAAATAACGCCCTAAAAATCCCTAAGTGATGTGTTTGCAAGTAGTCTATTTAGAACTAACAAAATCCACAAACTGACTATTAACTAAAAGGGCAATTGGACACCTGACTTCGCGCAGGTTTCCAGACATTCACCGAGAACTTCAAGCCAACTTAATCAATTTACAAACATTTTTTACCCATACCGAATTTAACCAAGTTATTTAACATACCGAATTTAACCAAGTTATTTACTTTAATAATTAACAATGTTCCAATCATTTCCAAAAGTTTCAAAGTACAATCCCTCAAAGTATATTCAACAATATACAGGAGAAAAGCATGCAAAGCCAATGTTAAGAATGATTTGCAAAATTCTCCATTTTTTTTCTCCAAATTCTTCAACAAACACACAACCCTCCACCGATTGCCCAAAGCAGTTATCTATATCAAAGTATTTCCTAAAATGACAATATTAGAGCATAAATCAAATCCAAACAATATATACATATATATATAGATCAACAATTCTCAACCTTCAAAAGTTTCAATAATCCCAATAACTTAACAACATTAATTTTTCCAAGAATAATCCCCATTTCAAAGTAAAACCACTTTTCTCAAAATAAATTTCATCACCCAACCAAAACCCCCAATTTCCATTCTAGGGTTTTCTTAAAAAAATTTAGGGCTTTCTCATTTCTTGAGTTCAACTTTTGAAATCAAGATACCCTTTGTAAATTGAAAGTAGAAACTTCAATACTTTAAAAGAAAAACAAGAGATAACAAGCCCAAGCTTTTATATCATATAGTTGCATCAAAACTCCAAAACCCATAGTTACAAAATACCACATATCCATGAGTACAGAAAATACAAGTGTAATAGAGATCTCTAGCCCAAATTAGGGCAGAATGAGAAAAAATCTTCAATAGTCAAAAGGAGCGAAATCACGATTTGCTTCGATTAAAACGAAATCCTCGACAAGCTTTACAATCCAATTTAAAGGAGCAATGTGAGAATATGACCCAGAGTGAGTAGATCTGAGAGTTTTGTGCGAAAAAACAAGAGTTTAAGAGAGAGAGAGAGAGAGAGAGAGAGAGGGCTTCGATGTAAAGAGAGGGAAAAGAAAAAGAAAGAGAAAGAAAAAGTGATGAAAAGTGTTTGGAGTCTATTTATAGCCCAAAGACAAAATTGGGTATTTAAACCTAAAGTCACTTAAAGAAAAGTTAAAAAGATCGCAAAAAGTGAAACCAAAGCACAACAGAATTTTCAAAATTTTCCTATCAAATGTTGACACTTTTAGCAAGGGTGTCAACACCAAAAACCAGTGGTGTTTCAAGTGAGTTTGGGTCAGGCAACATGTTGACACCTACAAGCCCTGGTGTTGACACCAGAAAGCTGTAGAGAGAAATTCCTGTTTTCCAGGATCAGCGGCGTCGACACTTGAAAGAGTTGGTGTCAACATGAGTAAACAAACTCAGAAGAGAAAGAAAATGATAAGGTAGGTATCTACCGTAGGAAGCTAAGTGTCGACACCTCTAATAAGAATTTTGAGATTCTTAGGCACTTTTCAACCAAAATCGAGCGCAAAAGAACTATTAGTCATAGCATGAATAACATGTATTTTGATGATTATTGTTTTTATGTTTTGATTGTTTGAAATTAAATTAAATTGATTAAAATATTATAATTTAATTCATCATAATTTCATCTATCATTTTATCTTGATTATGTTAATTTGGAGTTCAAAATGAGGCTTGAACAGTTACTGAATCAGGTCCAGGAAGAAGTAACAACACAAAACAACAGTCAAAGCAACCCAACCCACAAGGGCCGAAAGTCCCGGCGGTGACATTTTTGCCCAATTCTGCTCCGTTTCAGCTCTACTTCTCACTGATTGTCAAACTAGCAATATGCTCAATAACCACGGTAGTCATCCTTCACGACTGGACTCAACCGGACGTCCGAACGAACATCTGAGCGAAAGACCCAAAGGAACAAATCTTCACTGAGGACATTCAGGTGGACATCCCTCTGTGAAAGCTGCTTATATCAATAACAGATGCTGAGAAGAGAAAAGAAGTATTTTGCATTAGTACACCCATCATTCAACGGAGGAAAAACACACATAGATGTCAAGGAATGTTTGAGCAATGATTTATATATCATCTCAACCCATTACCATCCCATCTCTTCAACGGAAAGAAAATAATGGGCACTATCAGAGCATAACAGAGCACCATCTTTGTTATATATAGAGTCTGTGAATAGCAGTAGCGGACAGAGAAAACAAAGACAACTAGCCAAACATTTTTCATATCATTCATTAATCACATACTCTCTATACACTGAGTTCTTTGAGTGTTCTTCATCTGAGTTTATCATCCTTCTTCAGTATATTAGACGTTGTGCTTTTAGCCTTAAGCTTATTTGCCTATGAGAGGCTATTAGAAAAATCAGAGAGAGTTTAGCCAAGAAAATTTCTGTGATTCTATCATCAGTCTCAAACTCATCCTTAGAGTTGTCTAAAGTATTCTCCATTCTTGTTTAATTCATTTCCTTTAGAAAACAAACATTGAGCCTAAGCCTTAAGCGTATAGACCTTTGAGATGTTTTACAGAAAAAGTCTAAGAGCTTTAAAATTTTAAATTTACCTGTGAGAGGTTATTCTTGCAGCTTTTTTTGAAAGCAAAAATACTCACCTTGTAAGAGGTAACTAGCACTTTTGTAAAGTTAGAAAATCTGTAGATGATTGCTCCATGTATATGAGGTTACTAGCACTCATGTGAAGCTAGAAAATCTGTGGAGGATTGCTCCATGTACATGAGGTTGCTAGCACCCTTGTGAAGCTAGAAGTATAATGAAAAATTTCAAGTAAAGCTTGAGGAGTGGACGTAGGCTTGGTTGAAACTGAACCACTATAAACCTTGTTTGCATTCTTTTCCCTCATCTCTTTAATTTGCTTGCACTGCTATATTTATTTGATATTATTGTGATAATTATCTGATATACCTACTGTTTTAATTGTTATATTAGTTGGTAATTTTTATTGGTTAATTGTTAGTTTTAATTTGTAGAAACATAATTCACCCCCTCTTAGGTTGTTTTTGGGTAACAATTGGTATCAGAGCTTAGGACTCTTGCTTAGATTTAACAATCTTAGAGTTTTTTATGCATGGCAACCATATTGTAGCTCGACTTTTTCGCGTCCCCTTTCAGAAACTCAAAAATAAGCCCTACAGTTCGGACTCCCACGGTTCTGAATCTAATCTCATAAGTGCAATGTGAAATTGATAAACACCAAAGAGTCCAAATACGAAAAATCTTTTAGAAAATCGATTTTGAATAAAAAAATGCCAAAATTGGACTCCCTTGCAAGATACAGAGTCGCCACCTAAATATTTTATTTTGAGGAAATTTAGGAAACCCATGACTTGTGCCAAAGGCCGCGTGTTCGTCATCACCAAAGTTGCCTTGGCTCGGGAACTTAGGTACGAAAGGGAAAGGTCATGAATTGAGCACCCCCGCTCGCCCGATCAAAGATCGGCCTCTACTAATCATGATATGATTTTTATCAACATTATATGCTCTTTTTCCGGTTATTAGGCTAGCATTACTGTGTGATGTGCAAAGCAAGTATAGACTAGTTTGCCCGAATTGGAACAATTCAATTTCATGTTTGTTTTTTTTTTTTTTAAAAGGGTTTGATTTTGCCACTTAACAAAGTACGCTTAAAGTTTGTGAATTTGCCACTTGACAAAGTGGGCTTAAAAGGTACATTTATTGAATCGTTCCAATTCAAGCAACAAACTTTCATCCACAGGCACTCAAACAATTCAACAAGTAAGCACTTAGCCTCATGGCAAGCATGCTAGTCATGGCAATCACTCACATTCATGCAAGTATGCTAAAGCACTAAAAACTCACCTAGTGCTTCAAGCTAAGATAAACAAAAGAGTTAGAAAAAATGCATGATTCTTAACTATGCTAAATGACTAATACAACACATGTGATATGTAATTTAAAATAGGCTTGGCTACTTAACATGTTATTTGTAACAATTTCATAGCATGCGGTTTAAACATGTATTCATTGAAGTATTGAAATGACAATGCAATTTGACTGACGCTCCGAGCCTCGGTGCATGCAAATACAAAATGAATGGATGCAAGCATAAGGTGTGCTAATTGAAACGTGATACTCCTAAACTAACCGTTGAAAGCGGTTAAGTAAAAGGGAGAAAGACGTGAGGTTAAAAGACATACACATTATTACATTATGCTCTCACAAAGGAGAGTCCGAATGAATTAAGCTAACTAGCTAACTAAGCTAATTATTACAAAATTTGAATGAATAATTAACTAACTATCTAAGCTAATTAATTAAGAATTTAACTAGGCTAAGCAAATTAAATATTACATCACAAACTAATTAGCTACAATTAATTAAGCTAATAGAATATCACAATGCAAACTAATTAGTTACAATTAACTAATTACAACAAATAAATGATTAATCGCTAATTAAACTAATTAACTAACAAACTAGTCTCGGGAAGTGAGGGAGGCCCATGCATGCTCGATTTTTACCCGAAGAACATCCGTTGTCTGTCCTCGAAAACCTCTGTTTGTATAACCCTTGCATTGTTTTCCTTCTCCAGATTAACTCTGTCATGCTTCACAAGCACACTGCTCAAAATTCACTGGTGGCTGGTAGGCCACCACTGAGGGGTTGTCGTCCAACACTAGTGGCCAACAGGTGCTACAACAGAGAGAGCAAACAGGGCAAAGAAAGGGTATTTTCACAGGTTGCTTGTACTGTGTCTCCCTCCTTATCATCAAAACATCTTAAAGGAGTGATACACTTGGTCTTCAAACCATCAATCAAGCAATTTCATTGCATGATGGCTAAGGAACCAAGATGTACAAGTTAATAAATGCACAAATAAGACTCACGACCTTCACCCTATCATGCATGATCAAGGGCAATGGAGACCTAGGACCTACGAAACTTGGCACATTTCATCACTTTGAATATGAAATGCCCCAATTTTTCTTGTGTTCAATTAACGTCCGATTGAACACATCAAAACACAACCAATTTCTCATATTGCACCATTTTAATTTCAACTTTTAGTTACCCATTTTAATTACCTTTCCATTCTTTAACCAATTAAGTCCATTGGTGAGTTGTCCTTTAAAGAGAAAGAAGTGTCTAACAAGGGGTAGTTTAAGGCAAGAGAGAGGTGTCATGCCGTTGGTAATGAACCCTTCCAAAAGAAGGTTAAACCATTAAGCAATGAACCTCAACCTCAAACTTAAGCTATTCTAAGGTTAAAACAACCCTATTCTAAGGTTGAAACAACCCTTAAAGAAAATAAAGAGTGAAGAAATAAGGGAGATTGCAGAGATTGTAAGTGCTGAATTTAAGTAAGAAAAACACTAAAACATGGCAATCAACTCAAACAAGGGGTGTCTAATGGCCTAAAACACCAAGCTTGTGAGAAATATTACACTAGAGGCATGCAAAACAAGACTCAAATGCAATAAACAGCCAAAAATAGAGTTAAAATAGTCTAAAATAGAGCCTAACACATGCTGGAATTAAGCTACAAAAGGCTAGAAAAATAAGTTAACATATAGAGCTAACTAGGCTAGCAAACAAGACACAAGAAAGGGAGGCTAACCCGTCCAATTTTGGACTTCAAAACATGATTTTTATCAATAAAAATACTCTAAAAATTAGTTTTCAAAAGCCCAAAAAATATAGTTTGAAGGTGAGAAATAAAGGTGGAAAAGCCTTACAAGTAAGGAATAAAGAATGGTGAGATACCTCCCTAACCTTAAATGGCCTAAAACACCAACTTCAACCCACAAAAACAGGTTTTTATAGTCCAAAAATAGCCCAAAAACAGTGGAAATAGATAGAAAAACAAGTATACAAAACAAGCTTAAAAGGGAAGTAGTATACCTTTTGAAGCAAAGATCAACTTTAGGCAACAATTCAAGCCAAAACCACATTCAAGAGCTCCAAGAAGGCTTCAAGGAACCTCAACTCAAAGATAATCAACTTTGGTTAAGGAGGTGTAGGCAAAACTGTAGTGTGACTAGGCTAATGTGCACAAATTTGCAAGACAGAAAGAGAAATGTAGAGAAAAAGAGAGAGAGATTTTTGTTTCAAAATTTCTAACCCTCAAAAATGGAGGAGGAAACCCCATATATATAGAAAAACATACATTTGGCTGAGAGAAATCCCTCCATACACGTGTAGACGTGTATAAGGACGGAGGCAGTTGTGGTAACAGCTGGCACAACTGTCGACAAAATATCTGGAAAAAGGTCACTGGTGGCTGGCAGGCCACACCATTGGGCGGCAAGGCACAATTAGTAGCCAACAGCCTCAAACAACAGTCGGCTGGCCACCAGGGGTTACAGGCTTGAAGCACTAAGGTTTTGGTCCAAAACAAGGCATAGAATGGACAAGGTTTGAAGGCTCAAAGACAGGGCCTTCCGCCGAGGACTTCGGGCACTAAAATGAGCACATGCAGTCACAATCATCAAGTGTACAAGAGATGACGTTCAAGTCTTGGGGACGGTAAAAAATGGGATGTCTACATATATACAGTACTTACTCTATTGTAGGTCAAGCAAACAACAAGCCAACTTCATTTGATGGTAGTAATTATAATCATTAGAAAGAAAAAAACGACTTTGTACATTCAAGCTACTAATTATGCACTATGGCTCATTGTCACAAAAAGCTCTAAAATTCCTACCAAGATAGTAGACAACATTAGAGTACCTAAAGCTAAAGAAGAATATGATGAGCATAACTATAAACTGTTACAAGCTAATGCAAAGGCTAAACTTATCACTGTATGTGGATTAGATGCAAATGAGTACAATAGAATTTCTTGTTGTGGTATAGCTAAAGAAATTTGGGATAAACTTGAAATTACCTACGAAGGAACTAGTCAAATAAAAGAGTCCCGTATTGATATGCTAATTCATGATTATGAACTCTTTAAGATGGAAAAATTTGAATATGTTTCTGAGATGTTTTATAGATTTACCAACATCATTAATGCTCTAAAATCTTTTGGTAAATCTTATACTAATGGTGAGCTTGTGAGAAAATTTCATAAGTCCTTGGCAAAAAATGGGAAGCTAAGGTTACTACTATTCAAGAAGTTAAGGATCTAACAAGATTAAGTATTAAAGAACTCCCAGACTCACTTGCGGCTCATGAACTCTCAATGATGAATGGAAGCAAAAAGAAAGCTATTTGGGGAGAAAATGAAAGTTGCTCTGATGAGGAAAGCAACAACAATGAAACATCATATCTATGCTTAATGGGAAAAGAAGATGATGAGATAATCTTTAACTATGAAGAACTTGAAAGTGCATTTAATGAACTTCATGATGAATTTAAAAAAGTTTGCGCTGAAAATTCTATGTTAAAGAAATTAGTAACTTCTCTATAAAATGATTTAAATATATTGAAAATAGAAAATTCTTCTTTGAAAAATGACTTTACATCTATTGCAAATGAAAAAAATATTTTGAAAAACAATGTTGAGGATTTAAACAAAACTCTTGAAAATTTTGTAAAAGAAAAAGAAAACCTCAACAAACTTCTTGGAAATAAAAGATGCGTTTTTGATAAAGTAGGCATTGGCTTTAATCCTATCGAGAAACAAAATAACTTCAAAACTATTTTTGAAAGGGGTCCTCCTAAGGCTTTTATGAGATTAATGTTCTTGAAGCTAATCTCCATGGACCCAAGAGAGTATGGGTACCAAGAAAGAAATCAAGTTATTTAGTAGATGAAACCTCAAAGAACACCAAGGACTTGGAGAGAAGATGCACAATAAGAATGTTCAACCTTAAGAGCAAAATGAGTCCATACAAGATGAACATGAGAGGTGATGTATGGGTGAAGATTCTAAAGAGGTAAATGAAGATAAAAACCTTTTTTTCGGTGAATAAAGATATAAACGTCTAACACACCTTTAAGCTTAACTTCTACATATCTTAAGGTGTGATGTATGTACAATAAGTTGAATTTGTTAATTGATTTCATGAAATCTAAATAATGTTAAGTTTGCTAAGTCATGTTTTGCTAGTTTCTTTCAAACATCATTCAACTCAAAATTAAGATTTATACTATATTGATGAATGCTCATTTATGAAAGATTCATAAATACATTGATTATCTTATATCATGTCATCCATTGCCATGAAATAGAAAACTGAAAATGTTTTTTTTTTTTTTCACTTGTGAGCATACTTTTATATTTTTGACATCATATATATGACTACATACTAATATGTTATTTCTTTTTGAGTCATCTTTATGGAATTAATTTTGATGACGTAACATGTTTTGAGATTGTATACTATTTTGTGAAAATTATGTTGGATACATCCATGTACACTTGTGATCTCACAAAATATGATCAAAATATATTTGATTATTACATAGATTTTTTGATTAATGATCCATCAACAATGTCTAAACGAAATGAAGAATCATATGTTTGTAGAGACATTGCATCTATTCTATTGAATATCATTTGAATATGGATTATATTGGCATGTATCTCATGAAATGCTATTGAGTGCTAACTGTCATACTTACTGGTGTTATAGCATTCATGTTGTGTTCAACATTGAGTAAAATGTTTTATCAAACTTAAGTATGTAGATAGAACATATTTGATGAAAATGCCTCATCACAATGTTTTGTAATAAATTGAGTATGCTGCTTCACTTCTTGACAGAACAAAGAGCTTACAATTATGAATCAAATTTTTCTCATGTATAATATGTCATGTGCTATAATTTGAAAAATCTAGAAAATATCATTCTAAGCTCTTGATTGAACATGGCACCTATTGATTTGTTTTTCATCTTTTGAGTTTGTGATAAGAGGTGATATAGAACAACATTTATTATGTGTTGTATTTTTCATAAGTAAATGTGATTGTTGTATAATTAGTTAGATATATCTGCACAAGATCACAATAGAAAGGAAGCACCAACTTAGAGATAGAAATATTTTTGCTAAACATACTTGTTAAAATCCTTTGAGATGACTTCTATATAAAAAGAAATTGAAGATTGAAAAATTCCCAATTCATGAATTGAAGGTATGTTTCCTACACTTTTAAGCTCTTGTGGTACATTTTATATGATCTCTTATATCCTTTGAACTGATGACATTTTCCTTACAATAACATGAAAGAGATTGATTATTCATATTGTTTAAATTATGCATCATATGATTTGTAATGAATATTCTTTGATGATGAATGAAGGGAAAAAATAATCTTGCCAAAAAGGGGGAAATGAAAATCATGCTTATGCTTAAATATGTGTTATATGTTGATTTCATGATTTTCTTGACATATGAACTAATTATACTTTGGACATACTTCATTTATGGAATTACCTTAGCTCCATGAGTTTATAATGAGATTAAGTTATTATGAGCTATAGTCGGTATTCTGCATAATGCTTATGCTTTGATTGTTGAATCTTCTAGATAGCATGATGGTATCCTATTGGTATCATTGAGGGAAATAATTCAGTTCTCAACTTCTCTTATCATATCTCCTATTGCTCTTGTGAATGTCACAATAGAAGATTTTCACCAAGTTGAATTTGAATGTTTCTTTCAAAATCTCCTTAGTTTGCATTTTGTTCTGGTATAAAATATATGGGCTTGCTCTGTCACTGTTATATGGTACTATCATACTATTATTATTTTTTTGCCCATCATCAACAAATTGGTATTGGTATGATCTTGAAAAGTATTATTAATCTACCTTTCAGTAACATTAATATAGATGATTATTTGCGATATAATGAGACTTGCCATTTTTCATCATCCTATATTACTGAATGGTGCCAAATTCCCTCTTTATTCTTGTTAATGTTGATAATATCACAAGGGGAGAGAAAGAGATTGTCTTGGTATCTTAATTCTTACAAGTATGATCTATGAGCTTATTAGTTGTTATTACTGTAAGAGTATGATGCTTTCCTCAGGGGGAGAGTGACTTACATATCAGTTCCTTATTTTGGTTTTGATAATGTCACAATGGGAGAGAATATATGTTTATGAATATGAATGTGACTTTGTTAGGGGAAGGAAATTTAAAGGAGAGCATGCTTTGAGAGGGAGTTGTTCTTTACTCCAAACAAATCAAAACATCCTTGTATGCTATTATCAAAATGGGAGAGATTGTTAGCCATAGCATGGATAACATGTATTTTGATGATTATTGTTTTTATGTTTTGATTGTTTGAAATTAAATTAAATTGATTAAAATCTTATAATTTAATTCGTCATAATTTCATCTATCATTTTATCTTGATTATGTTAATTTAGAGTTCAAAATGAAGCTTGAACAAGTACTGAATTAGGTCCAAGAAGCAATAGCACAGAATAGCAGTCGAAGCAGCCCAGCCCATAAGGGGTCGAATGTCCGGGCGGATGACCGCCGACAACATTTTTTGCCCAATTCTGCTCCGTTTCAACTCTGCTTCGCACCGGCTGTCAGAACAACAGTATGCTCGACGACCGGGGTAGTCATCCTTCACGATTGGACTCAACTGGACATCCGGGTAGACGACCCAAATGAACAAATCTTCACTAAGGACATCCCTCTGTGAAAGCTGCTTATAAAATAACAGATATTGAGAAGAGAAAATAAGTATTTTGCATCAGTACACCCATCATTCAATGGGCAAAACACACATGGATGTCAAGGAGTATCTAAGCAATGATTTATATATCATCTCAACCCACCACCATCTCATATCTTCAACAGGAAGAAAAGAATGGGCACAATCAGAGCATAACAAAGCACCACATTTGTTATATACAAAGCCTATGAATAGTAGTAGTGGACAAAGAGAACAGAGACAACGAGCCATACATTTTTCATATCATTCATTAATCACATACTCTCCATACACTGAGTTCCTGAAGTGTTCTTCATCTGAGTTTATCATCTTTCTTCAATATATTAGACACTATGCTTTTATCCTTAAGCCTATTTGTCTATGAGAGGTTATCAGAAAAATCAGAGAGAGTTTAGCCAAGAAAATTTCTATGATTCTATCATCAGTCTCAAACTCATCCTTAGAGTTATCTGAAGTATTCTCTATTCTTGTTTAATTCATTTCCTTTAGAAAACAAACATTAAGCCTAAGCCTTAAGCATATACACCTTTGAGATATTTTACAGAAAAAGTCTGAGAGCTTTAATATTTTGTATTTACCTGTGAGAGGTTATTCTTGTAGCTTTCTTTGAAAGCAAAAATGCTCATCTTGTAAGAGGTAACTAGCACTCCTGTAAAGCTAGAAAGTCTATGGAGGATTGCTCCATGTGTATGAGGTTACTAGCTATGATGACCAGGTACATTATTCATCTCACCCTCTTGAATTGTGTTGGGTTTACTCACATTATAGTGTCGGGTATTAGTGCGAGGTTTTGATTAACCATTGGGTTGTTGTTTTTGGAAACTTACTCTCAAAATTTTCATTCCTGATTACTTCAATTCCGAGTTTCATGTGTTTCGGGAGGTGTGGGGTTAGATCCGAGATGTCTAGAGTAGGGTTGCACAAAATTTTCGGCCTGGGACCAATGCCGCATGTACGGGGATGAGAGCTGCACGTGCGGGAGGAGAGGCCGCATGTGCAGTGAGAGAGGGCTTCTGTGTTTGGCTACTACATTATATGTAGGTGCGGGAAAGTTTCGCACATGCAGAGGTGAGAGCCGCACGTGCGGAAAATACACTCCGCACATGCGGGAATGGGTGCCGCACGTGCGAGACCTCGCTAGTCCAAAAATTCTGTCTTTTTCTCTTCTTGGGCTGAGTGAAGCTCACTTTTTACACATCTCTCTCTCTCTAAAAATATCATTTCCTCTCCTTTTTCTTTGAAAACCTCCACCAAACACCAAGAACTCTTGATCTTTTTCAATCCATTGGGATTTTGATCCTTGTTTCTTCACCAAAGTTGGATAACTTCTCGAGGGCTACGTTTTGAGCGGTGGAGATCAAGCTTCAACACCATTGAATTTGAGGGTTTCATCTCATTCTTCTTCAAATTTGAGATAGGGATTTTCTTAGAGTTATATATATATTTTTGCAAGATTTTATTGATTTAGAACAAACTTTGGGAGGTATGGAAACTTTGTTTTTAACTCATAAGTTGGATATGATATATCTTTTAATGTGGGTTTTCAAAATGTTTTATATGAAATCTTGAGATTTTGAGTTATGTTGTTATTGGAAAATGTTTTCTTGAGATAATAAAATTTCTATGAGAAGGAAACCTCATTTATGGAAACGCTAGAAAATTAGAGTTTTTTTTTTCTTTTGAGAAATATGGTGATGTTATGATATTGATGAATGTTGAAATGATGAATTTCTTAGTGTAAGAGGGTTTGTTGATTGAGAATTGTAGTTAAAAGAAAAATATGACATAACTATGAAATAATTAATTCGTTGAGAATACTTGAATGTGGAAATTTTATTGCCCTTAATGGGTTCATATGGGCATATTTTGATCTTGTGAATTACATTGGAAAGGGGAATGGAAATTGTGATCACAAATGAAACAATTGTATAGAAGTATTGTAAATGTAAAAATGTTGCATTGCATGGATAATTGTTACATTACATGGGTAATTGTTGCATTGGCATCTCGATCCATTTAGTTATTCCAAATTTTTGAATAAAGAAAATGAAAGTTTGCATTTGAAAAGGGAAATGTTGTGAAATGAGATTTCATTGATTTGTTTTGGGGTAAATATGTTGGTAAGTCCGAATAGGGGGTGTAGATGGAATTGATTAAGTTGGCCTGAGTGTCCACGGTGAAAGACCGAAAACACGCGCGAAATAGGTACCACGTGCCTTCCGATTAGCTACCGGTAAAGTGGGGATTTGGTAGTGCTAATTATGCCTATTTGCAAACACCAACCTAGGAATTACCTGAGTCGTATTTACCGCCCCGTGAATTTGATGTAAAACTATGAAATTGTTAAAATTTCAATATCGCATTGTGCATGAGGATTTTGAAAGAATAAAGATGGAATTTTCTTTTAAAGGCATAGCATGGCATGTGCATTCCATTTCATGAGAATTGTATAAAATGTATATACTTTGTTAAGAATTTTCTATTGGGCTTTATGCTCACGCTATGGGATCTTAGTGTAGGAAAAAACATGGTGAATCCACCAAACTAGGGCGTGGATGTATGTGTTGAGAGCACAAGGCTCTATTTTGTTTTGACTGTATTTTTGTAAGCCTAAGGCTATAAATGTATGGGTTCGAGAAACC
Source organism: Camellia sinensis (assembly GCF_004153795.1). NCBI lineage: Eukaryota > Viridiplantae > Streptophyta > Magnoliopsida > Ericales > Theaceae > Camellia > Camellia sinensis. The sequence goes on along the minus strand of NW_021026009.1, from coordinate 125,136 downwards.
ATCTTTTGTGTAACCGGGCTTAAGCCTTGGAACATGTAAGCCCTTGAGGGCATTTATTTATTTTTGACTGAATGTTCTACATGTTATAGATTTATGTGCTAGAATTCATTAAATGTATATCCGCATGTGGAACTATCTCGTTCGTACCTCATGATCTTTGATGTAAGCATTGGGATTTATTTCGGTTTGCCATAAGGAGTAATGGATGTTATGTTATCATTATGTATATTTTCTTGGGGCGTTACACTAGCACCTCTGTGAAGTTAGAAAATCTGTGGAGGATTGCTCCATGTACATGAGGTTAGGGATGACAATTTGAACCTGACCCGACAGGGACCTGGCCCCCTTGATCCCGATTAGAGCAGTTTTTTTCTTAAAAATACCCCCGACGGGCCAGGGATGATATTCGAAAATCAATCCCCGACAATTTTCGGGTTGGGGACGGTGATACGTTTCCCAGCCCCAGACCGAGCCCATTCTCGTCCCCGTTTCCCCGAAGTAAAATTACTATCATACCCCTCTCTCTATATGTGTGTGTATATGTTTTTGACTCATTTTAGGGGTTCACACTCACACAGACACATCGCCTTCTCTGCTCTGCTCTGTTGCTCCATCACCGTTCGCTCGCTCCTCTCTCACCGCCGACGTCGCTCCTCCCTCACCGGCGTCTTCCTTCTTCCTCCTTCCTCACCAGCTCTTCCTCTCTGAAACTGCTATACAAAGACAAACCAAAGTTCATTCTGATTTTCACCCCCCAATCGACTCTCTCTCTAGTATGATTTGCCTCTCTCCTCTATCAACTCTTCGATTTGCCTCTGCTTCTCACCATTTTCAGCTCACCGATTTCTGCTATTCTCTAAATCTTTCATCTCTGTTTGGTAAAACCTTAGCTCTTGATTTTTTGTTTTTTATTTTAAATGGAATGGATTTTATATGGTTTGATCGATTTTGACTCTTATTTGAATGTTTGAATTCTGCTTTACTTCAAGGTTAGGTTATGAGCTTAATCACAATCTTATAATTATATATGTTTTTGGAACAAATTATTTCTCAGTTCATTTTTACAATTATATACAAGTTCTCTGCCTTTATCTGTGTGATTTATTATATATATATATATGTGTGTGTGTGTGTGTGTGTGTGTGTGAATATGTAGAGGCATAGAGATATATGTGGAAGCTGTGCGAGTAACTACTTATAATTTTTGTTTTAATTTATGACATGGTTGGTAATTAGAAAGGATGTAGTTTTGTTGTTCAATGAATGGCAAATCTGTGAAGTGTATGTACTGTATTTGAGGGGTTAATGTGTATGTATTGTATTTAAGTTTATGGTAATAGGTTGTTTTTATGGAAAAGACTTAATGTTAGTGAATGGTATTATATGAATTTGTTTCCTTCATGCCAAGGCAAATACAAGCTGCATTCACTGCAAACTTGCATAAGAATACATTCATTCATCAACCTGCAAAATATTACCTTCATTCATTAACTTCCAAACTGTTACATTCATGCCACTGCCTTGTACAGTTGGAATAGAATCCAGGAAAATACAATAGCCAAGCAAAAAAATTTCCAGCTACACAAAAAAAAAAAGGTCGGGGATTTTTCGAGGTCCGGGAAACCTGATTGCCGTTAAGGGATGGGGGCACGGGGGGACGGGGGGAGTGATGGGTTCCCCATCGGGGATCGGGGGCCAGGACGAGGAATTTTATGACTTCGGGGATCGGGGATCAGGGACGGGGAGTGTAATCCCTAGCCCTGCCCTGCCCCGCCCCGTTGCCATTCCTACATGAGGTTGCTAGCATTCCTATGAAGTTAGAAGCAAAGTGGAAAATCTCAAGTGAAACTTGAAGAGTAGACGTAGGCTTGGTTGAAACCAAGCCACTATAAATCTTGTTTGCATTCTCTTCCCTTATTTCTTTAATTTGCTTGCACTGCTATATTTATCTGATATTATTGTGATAATTATCTGCTATACCTACTGTTCTAATTGTTGTATTAGTTGGTAATTTTTATTGGGTAATTGTTAGTTTTAATTTGTAGAAACCTAATTTACACCCCTCTTAGGTTGCTTTTTGAGTAATAAGAACAATCCAATCAAAGTCTAAATCAAATTTACGCTCAACCAACACAATAATACACCACTCAAAATATCCAAACAACAAAATAATGACATAATAACAAAATAAAACACGTTACATTAACTTAAAGAGTACAAGTATTACCACTTAAGTTATAACCTAAGTCATTTTAGTGGTTATCATTCATAAAATACTTACATTGATTTGATAATTACAATAATATAATTTTTATTAGATTTGTCTTACAAAAATAAATAGTCTATTTTAAAATCTTAATTGATATCTATTTATTTAAGGGTATGGCTTCTGTCCGGTCCTTAATCGGACTGGACCGTGCTGTTGGGCCCGTGGGGGCCCACCACGGGTCTCGTTTTGATAATCTGAACCGTCAATGTGTAGAACTTGTTGAGTACTATAAGCCTGTAAAAAATCACGTTGATCGGATATCGGTAGCTATGTGATCAAATCAGTTTTGTTTAAAAAAAATGGACGGTGAATAAATTAACGGTTGATAAAAATTTATTTTGAACACATAACTATCGATATCCGATCAATGTGATTTTTTACAGGCATATAGTACTCGACGAGTTCTACACATTTAACGGTTCAGATTATTAAAACGGGACCCGTGGTGGGCCCCTTCGGGCCCAACAGCACGGTCCAGTCCGATTAAGGACTGGACAGAAGCCATGCCCTTATTTAAAGTCAAATAATGTTGAATTGGAGAGGCTAAAGATGAGAGAGAAAGGAGTGTGAGACCGCTTTATATAGAGGTGGATCATGTCATTAGGGGTCGAATTGTGGGGGCGAAATTAGATGTAACACCACTCTTTTGTTAGTATGATTATCGAATTGATTTATTTTTTTCGTGATGGACATTGACTAATTTACATATAGACTTGCAAAATGTATGATTTAAATCATTAATTTTTTTTAAAAAAATTACAAATACACCACTTAAGCTTTGTTTAAAATACAGATTACCCTTTGTGATTCTAAAAATTACAAATACCTCCTTATTAAAAAAAATTATATAACATAATTAACAGAAAAAAATAAAATTCCTAACTACTCTTCTATATGATAATAAAAATTAAAATATATTTATGATATCATTAAAAATGTTAATTAACTTCGTGATTCATTAATAAAATGGATCATTTATTATGCGATTAAAAACTTGAAAGGACGGGATGTAATTTTCAGAATTACATGAGACAATTTATATTTTAAACAATTTTTAAAAAGTGTATTTATAATTTATCAAAAACAATTTTTCAAAGGTGTATTTATAATTTATTAAAAAAGTCTAGATAACTAAACAATCAATGTTAATTACGATGAGGTATTATGGAAATAATTGAAATGAAGAAAATCCCCGCCCATTTCCGTCGTTTCTCTTCCTTTTCATTTTCCTTCTCTTTGGTTGGAAGTGACCCACCAACCATTGTGTTACGGCAATGCCAAGCAAGGCTAACTGGGTTCAGCTAGATCATGGATATTTGGTGCAACATGTTAGAAGTTGTTAATTTGAAAGTAAAAATTAAAAGTATTTTTTTTAAATTTTTATATAATTAATTTTTTTAAAAATTTATTTAAGTTATTTTTACTCAATAAGAAAGAAAATTTGTGAAAATCCATCACAAAAAGGTATAAGACATTAGATTTAAAGTAAAATATTATGTGGTGATAAAAACGCACCAGAAAATATTGTCGAAAAAATGTGCTGGCGTTGAAAAATTCATGCAATAGTTTAGTTTGTGCCAGTTATGATTCAACATGCCCGGTCAATTTTGAAAGCACTCTATATATTTTCAAAATTGGTTTAGTTTTGAAATTAATTTTTAAAATTAGTTTTTTTAAAAAAAATTGAAAATTCAAAACTTATTTGATTATGAGTTTTTAAATTAAGGTTAAAAGGCCTAACCATATAGGAGTAATCTTCACGATTAGACCTTATAACAAGCCGAGACCTCATAGGTCATTTTTAAGTGGTTGCTACATGGTAGGACTATTCAACCATGTAGCGATAAGTTACCAACTCGTACACAAACAGGAATTTGAACCCACACTCTTGACACTATTATGGTTCGCCATGCCTAAAAAGTTCATCCTAGCAACCATACGTGCTGTTACCCAGGTAGCTGATCTTGGGAAGAGTGGAACCTGGAACCTGAGGACTTATATCCTAAAATCTTATCAAAGTGTCCCACCCCCTTGAATTAAGTTTTTAAATTAAAGTTATTTTAGAAAGTACCAAATAAGTTAGTTTTTTTACGGGTTTGCCATCTCTCGCCCTGTTCTTGTCCCAACTCTATTATGGGTCAAATTTTTTAATCTTATTTATGTCCACATTTTAAATAATTAAAAAAAAGTTAAAATTCATTTAAAATTTTAATATATTAAATAATTTCTCTTTGCCTCATATATATATATATATATATATATAAATAATAAGACTTTTAAATTTATTATTTATTTATATTTAAACAAAATTGCACGTTTTTAGTATTCTTTCTTATATCTAATTATATATTGTCGTGTTTTAAAAAGTTAGTAAAAAAATTAACTTTTTAATTTTTTTAGTCTATTTTGTATTTTTATAAATAAAAAATGTGAGAAGTAATGTGACCTAAAATAGATAAAAAAAAACTAAAAGCTAAGGCTCTGTTTGGAAGGATTTTCAAATCCTGATTCTACCCCCACATTGGAACACCATGTTTGGATAGAGTTTTGGATTTAGTTTTCCATAACAAACACAAAACTCTGCAGAAAACATTTTTAAGCGCGATTTTTGAATTTTTTTTTTCTTTTTGAAATTTGGCCTAACCGGACGTCCCACCAGTCATCCGGCCGGTTGACTGGAATAGGGGAATTTTTTTTTTTTGACATATGTTAATTTTTATATATTTGAATAAAATATATTCTTAATTTTTTTAAATTTTTTTATGTGCTTTAATAGAATTTTGAGTTGTATGTTTGGTTATGAGTTGTAAGTTTTTGTATCAAATATCATATGTCACA
>NW_021026009.1:76339-119933 GCF_004153795.1 Camellia sinensis | reverse complement strand
TTTAGCAAAAAAAAAAAAAAAAAAATCAAACATTTGGCGATTAAAAGCTTTGTAGCCAAAAGAAAAATCAAACATTTAGCGACCAAAAGTTTTGTAGCAAAAAAAAAAAAATCAAACATTTGGCAATTAAAAGTTTTGTAGCAAAAAAAAAATCAAACATTTGGCGACTAAAATATTTTGTAGCTAAAAACAAAAGCTGTAGAATAAAAAAAACTTTTGCCTACTAAAAATTTAGTAGCAAAAAATATAATATTTTTGTTAACTAAAATATTAGTAGCCAAAACACAAACTATTTGTCGACTAAAATGTTAGTAGCCAAAAACATAACACTTTTGCTGACTAAAATATTAGTAGCCAAAACACAAACTATTTGTCGACTAAAATTTTAGTAGCCAAAAAAGATTGACTTTAGGCGACTAAAATTTTAGTAGCCAAAACACTAGTATTTGCTTTAGGAGACTAAAAAATTTAGTAGCTGAAAATTTTTCCGCGACTAAATCATTGGCTTTTGGCGACAAAAAAATTGGTTGGCAAAAATGTATTATTTAATTAATTTTCCAACCTATTGGCGACTAAATATTTAGTCGGCAAATGAATACATTTGGCGAGTAAATTAAGTTTAGTCGCCAATTGGCTTTCCCGACTACTCTTTGGCTACTAATTTTCTGACCAAAAAATTTAGTCGCTAAAGGCTATAGGCGACTAAAAAAATGACTTTTGGCAACTAAAAATTTAGTCGCCAAAAGTGAAAATTCTTGTAATGAATTATGACCTATTTTGAGAAGTATATTAAGAATTGACTTTTTAATTTTTTTTAAATATGTAAAAAAAATAAAAATAATAATCAGTGTATTTGGTTTGAGTTTTTTAGATTAAGTTTTTTGAAAATTGAGTTTTTTGGTTTTCGTGTTTTTTTATTTTTAGTGAATATTTTTAAAATTTTAAACTTTTTTTTTACTTTTTTAGATGCACCTTACTTATGTATCTAAAAAGAAAAAAAATTGTGAAAAAATATTTTAAAAAATTAATAAATGCATAAAAATACAAAAAAAAAATATTCTAAATTCTCGTATATTTTTTTTTTGTATTTTTGGTATTTAGTGAATTTTTAAAAGATTTTTTTACAATTTTTTTACTTTTTAGGTATATTTATATTAGGTTTGTCTAAAAAGTAAAAAAACAAAATTGCTTAAAATATTTAAAAAATTAAAAAAAAACAAAAAAAAAAAAACACAGAAGCAGTGTAGTTTTTTGTTTTGGTTTTAAATTATTTTTTTTAGACTGGGTTTTGGTTCATGAATTTGGAGAGAGAGATTTAAAAAGAAAAAAAATGTGTATAAAATCTGCCCTCAAATTCATAAACCAAACATAGTCTTAATCAATTTGTCCCTTTCACTCTTTTCTATTCTTAATTTTTTGCTTAATTTACTTCATTTATTTGATAATTTGTGTAGTTAGTTTAGAATTTGCGTTTGATGGTTATGGTTTGTGCATTGATTTAGTTATATTTCCATTATAGTGTATGAAATTTGGTTGAGACCACCTGCATTTGTGTAGTTGATTATGTGTAGAATTTATGTTAATTTATTATTTTGTGCATTTATGATTTTTATTTTTAATTTTAAAACTAAAGAAAAGCAATAGAAGAAATATTTAAGAAAGTTTAGGTTTTTATTTTTATTTTCCTACTACCTATATTTTTAACTATTTACGTAAATTTTTAAAATATATTTTCTGAGGTAATTATAGTTCAATTTGGGTTTTATTTTCCCTGCTCTACCCATTGGAAAGATTTCTATTCATGATTCCTTTGTGTGGAAAATCATGTATATGATTGATGATTTTAATTGCACCCTCCATCTAACACTCCTCTTTTTTGCATCCCTTTTTTTTCTGTTATATTTTGTTTTAGGTATATATTTCCTTTCAAAAGGCTAGGTTGCCATCGAGATGGCTGGTATTTATTTTGATGACATTATTAAGGTTGAACGATTAGATCCAGATGGTAAAAAATTTGACAAAGGTATGCTTATGGATATGCATCTTTAATGGTTTCATCTAGATTCTTGTTGTTACTTGTTGATTGCTTTGCAGTCTATATTGAAAATACCGTCCATCTATATCTCTGTGCTTTAGGCCTTCTGTTGGATGTTAACTGTAATTTCTTTACTGCAAAACTTACTTATATATAAAAAATTCGGTAGTGCAAAATGCTTTGACTTGAAAAGGGGTTTCCTGCTACTAAGGATGACCTAGTTCATTGGCTCATCAGTTTAGGTCATTATGGGCCTTGTTATGGGACTTCACAATTTTGAACTTGCCTACATGTGAAATATCTTTTTAAGCACTTGAAGGATACAATCAATAGAAAAGATGGCAGCATTTTGGGGTGGCAGTCTGATGGTTCACTTGGAAGGTCCCATACCCCCGGCAATGCTGCCAGATTTGCATTGTTCTGGTGGACTGAACATGGCCTGTGGATGGGACATTTCCTCAAAGGTTGGGACAGGAAAGGTATTGAAGTTAGAGACCCAACTCAGTTTATGTGTGGGGTGGGTTTTAATCGAATCTGCTCCGCTCTGAATATATTGCCTACTTGAATCTGTAATTGTACTGCTGCGTGAACTAAGGTGCCATGCAATTGAAATTCTCATTATACTTGATGTGGCTGCTCCATTTAAACTCACATTTTATAAAGAATAAAGTATTGGTTACTTGTTGGAAAATGACACCTGGAAGTGTGCCAGATTCTTGCAAGGCTGTTGTTTTCTGATGTAAAAAGTATTAAGTAGTGCACCAAAACTATATTCTTCTACATGGAATGGGAGAGATAAAATGTGAGGTCCTCTCAGACCTAGTTTTAGTATACTTATGCCCATATAGGTTATCTATTTTGCCAAGTCATTCTCAGTCATGCTTGCATGAGTGCAACAGCAAGCATGTTTGAGCCTGCATCAAGTGCGATGTAGTGTCAGAAGGAATTTGCCATTGATTGTTGCCTTTACTTTGTTGGTGGTGCATATTCGTTCAGTTGTGTACTTTAAACACAACTGATAAGTGAAGGCAGCGGAGTGAAGGTGTAGTTTTCATTGTGGCTTCTTTTGGAAGGTTGTCATTGGTGAGGCTCTGCGACAAAATATTGAATAATTCTCTTTGTCATCACTTTGTGGATATCTGCCAACATTTCCAAGCTTCGTAGAGTGAGCTTTTAGGTGGTTTATCTACGTTTCAAATATTTTTTCCGTGATTTCATTTTGCCAACTCTTATCTAAGTGGCTACGAGTAATGTTGGAATAAATTTAGCGTGATAGTTGGATATTTTATATTTCTGTGTTCCTATTCCAGATTCTTGATACTGCTTCAAGTTAATGACTGCATAAATGTGTGTCTACAGTTTCTCGCATTCAAGCAGAGAGTGAGGATTATGATATGCAGCTGCTGCTAGATGTGAATATGGAACTGTATCCTATTAATGTTGGGGAGAAGTTTAGGATGGCATTATCTCCAAGTCTAAATGCAAGTGGAACAGCTGTCAAGGTAATGTAATTACCATTGCAGTCTATAGTAGCCTTTCAATGGAAGACGTTACCAACTTGCACCTTATACCGTTTGTGAAGTTATATTTGTTACTTTTATTTTCAGATTTGACATTGGATTTTGCTTTAATTTCGATTCTCTTTTGAAAATTGAGTTCCAACTCTTGACAGTAGAATGACTTTTCTATAATAGTCAACCATGCTTATTGGATTGAATCAATTGATTCCTAGACTACTTTTCTTAAATCAATCATCAGATTTTTGTAGAAGTAGCCCACACCCTGATGCGTAGTCCCTCCCTCGTCATATCTTTGTTGTGCAAGGGACTGAGAGATGTCATAGGAGAAATCTTGCTTGGTGACAGATGCTGATTTTAGTGCAGTAATTTTGACCACAAGATTTGATTCTTGCTTGGTGACAGCAGAGTCTCTTCAGATATATTTTTCTTCAGTTGTTATTATTTTTTGGAAATTTAACATTGCATATGTGGTCAAATGATCAAAATATGATATATACTCAGAAACTACACACGCGCACTCACAAAATGATCACAATGATACGTCAGTACTACATTCAAATAAATATGAAATGAGGAACATGCTTCTGTGACGTGTTTAGAGTTTTGTGTCTGTACATGTTTTCTCTTCCTTTTTTGTAATTCTTTCGTATTGAAAGCCTAAGATCATTAATAAATTTACTGTTCTCCAATTTCAGGGTGCGGCAAAATCACTTGCTGACAAATTTGAATATGTTATGCATGGGCTGTTATACATGATATCTGAGGATGAGTCCTCAGGACCTGATGTTAAAGTGTGTGTATATGCAAAAGTTTTAAAACATTTTATTAATTGTGTTTTGTGAATGTTGGGTCATTTAATACTGTCGTTGCAAATTATTGTATATCTAGTGCCAGTAGCTTAAAGAAATAGCGGACCAATTTGAGTGGGAAAGTTATGAATCTTATGATAGCCAACTTGCTCTTGTTGGCTTAGAAAACATTTTTAAAGATCTCATGGTTGATAATGCAACCATCATTATATGTGTTGCTTTAAAAATTATGGGCTTATATTAGAAGTCTTTTTTCTTTTTTTTTTTCCTGGGTTGATAACCTATACATTGTGCTCTATTCATTCTCATCAGTCTATTAATTAAGTTTTGGTGTTTGGCTTCAGGATGATATATATTTCTTTTGGTGGACTTCAACTTATACTGAAGGGGAATCCATCTTATATGGGTAAATTTAAGATTTATTTTTTTCGTGATGGACATTGACTAATTTACATATAGACTTGCAAAATGAATGATTTAAATCATTAATTTTTTTAAAAAAAATTTACAAATATACCACTTAAGCTTTGTTTAAAATACAGATTACCCTTTGTGATTCTAAAAATTACAAATACCTCCTTATTAAAAAAAATTATTTAACATAATTAATAGAAAAAAATAAAATTCCTAACTACTCTTCTATATGATAATAAAAATTAAAATATATTTATGATATCATTAAAAATGTTAATTAACTTCATGATTCATTAATAAAATGGATAATTTATTATGCGATTAGAAACTTGAAAGGACAGGATGTAATTTTCAGAATTACATGAGACAATTTATATTTTAAACAATTTTTAAAAAGTGTATTTATAATTTATCAAAAACAATTAACTAAACCCTCAATGTTAATTACGATGAGGTAGAATTTATTATGGAAATAATTGAAATGAAGAAAATCCCCGTCCATTTCCGTCGCTTCTCTTCCTTTTCATTTTCCTTCTCTTTGGTTGGAAGTGACCCACCAACCATTGTGTTACGGCAATGCCAAGCAAGGCTAACTGGGTTCAGCTAGATCATGGGTATTTGGTGCAACATGTTAGAAGTTGTTAATTTGAAAGTAAAAATTAAAAGTTTTTTTTTTTTAATTTTTATATAATTAATTTTTTTTTTTAAATTTATTTAAGTTATTTTTACTCAATAAGAAAGAAAATTTGTGAAAATCCATCACAAAAAGGTATAAGACATTAGATTTAAAGTAAAATATTATGTGGTGATAAAAATGCACCAGAAAATATTGTCGAAAAAATGTGCCGGCGTTGAAAAATTCATCAACAACTACGGCTAGAAGCAGTGATTGGTAGCCAGCGGTAGCATGTGGCGGTGGTGAAGTAGAGAAATGTGTGATGTTCAATAGACATGTTATTGAATAATGTATCACATTTCAACAAATAGTTAGTTTGGTAAATTTCAACAGATAGACATATTGGTTGAATTCAACAAATAGTTGTCATTTTAGATAAATTGTGTCATTTTGATCCAAACAGTCCAAAAGATTCAGAAATACTTATGGCTTGACTGTCCTAAAATATAAGTAGAAATTGAACCAAGTAATCTATCACAAACTTTTAAATTAAAATAAATTATAATTAACTTCTTTAGACTGCAACAAATAGCCCACATCACATTATCACCATATGGACTTGGCATGCCATCAAAACGACACACACAACAATCTTCATGAACATCCATTCGATAATTTTATATTTGAAAGAATATTTCATACAACTTCCTCTGTCAAAGAGATAATATGAGTTTATTAAGGTGAAGGGACAGTTTTGAGCAGCATTTGCTTCTCTAGAGAAAGATTGAGTTGTGAGAGCTCTCACTCACATGAATAGTTTAATGTGCTCATCAATGCTTCATCCGAAGATATGCATTTTATTATGTGTTCTATGTTTTCTTGTCTCTTTAATGTAAAATAAGTTCTCAAAACTTGTTTTAAGCTTTCTTGATTTTTTTTTAAATACCGAAAAAAAACAAAAAAACAAACCCATTAAAATTTTGGAAAATCCCCCCAAAAAAGTGATATAAATGTGTTAGTTTGAGAAAAGCAAAGTAAGTTTTCCTAAACAAAAATTTAAGAAAAAGTGTGTAGAGTATAATAGTCATAATTAAAATTTTAATTTAGTACTCATTATAAAAAATAAAAAAATAAAAAGTTCGCAAAGTGAAATAATCATTTTTGAAATTCTACTTGTGTTTGGTTTGGAGTTTTCAAAAACAATTTTTAGAATTTTCAATTAGTGTATTTTTTAAAACATTTTTATCAATTTTATTATTTATTTAGATCCACTTAATCTAGATATACTTAAAAAAGTATAAACTTTTGTACAAATATTTTTAGAAAATTTATTAAATGTAGCAAAATATGAAATTATACTGAATTATTATTATTATTATTATTATTATTATTATTATTATTTTGTATTCAATGACTTATTGAAAAAATTTGCAGTAATTACCAACTAATCTTATTAAGTGGACTTAAATACCATTAAGTCCTATTGACTTTCGTCGCATTTGTCCTAAAAAACCAACAAATAGTGAATAGGATCCATGGTGGGCGCCATGAACCCTTCAAATTCTCTTAAATTGAGATGTAAATATTAGAAAAACCAAATCCTTTTTAAAAATGCCTAAAGTTAATGCTTTAATAACTTTAGGATAATTCTATTTACACACTGCTAAATCTCTCAATTAACACTATTTTCTTTCTATTTGCTTAGTCACACCACACATAAATTGAGAAGTCTGTTTTTATCTCACAACACACCCCATTTTTTTTAAAAAAATAATACCAAATTACTCTCTTTTTCAACAAACCCAAATCCTAATCACTACCATCGTTAGCTGACTGCCGTCATCGCTCCCTCCCTAGATTCTAGTAGTGTGTGTGGTGGTTGATGGAAGCAGCCAGAGGGAATGAATGATGTAGAGGGCCTGCAACCATTGTGGATGCTCTAAATATAGGGCTATGATGGTAGAGGGAAACGGCAACCGGAGGTGATAGTTGGGGACAGTAGTCAGAGGTGGCAGAGGCTGGTGGTAAATGAGGGTTTAGAAAATTGTCCAAAAAAGTAATTTGATTGTGGGACAAAATTATAATTAAAAAATTTGAGTGATAGCGTGTATTAAGAGTATTGAAGATGTGTAAATAGATTAATCTATTTGGATATAATATAACCTTGAAAACAAAAGAAATATGATTTTTTGGTTTAAAAGAATAAAAGTTATTAAAACAGTTCAAAAATTAAAAAATTACTGAAATCAAATTATATACACTAGTCATTCATATTTTTTTTTTATATAATTAAAAAATCATTCAACAAAATATAGATAAATTATAGTTTATCTCTTTTATGTTTGGTCATTTTCTCATTTTGACTTTTAAAGTTTATTTTTTTTCACTTTGACCTTTCATATTTCAAATTTTTCTCAATTTACTCCCTAAAATTAATTTTTGTTTAAAATTAGGCAGAAAATGCCATATTAACAACCATGTGGCATAATTTTTTTTATTATATATAACTTACACATCCAACATAAACCCAAATATCAATATAATAATATATTTTTTTGTGTTATATGATAGTTAATGTGATATTTTCTGTTTAATTTTGAAAAAAATTTAATTTTAAAAGTAAATTGGGATAAACTTGAAATACGAAGGGTTAAAGTGAAAAAAATAAATTTTAAGAGCCAAAGTAAGAAAATGGCCAAACATAAAAGGGACAAAGTATAATTTATCCAAAAACAACTGGCTCCATTTGTTTTGACGTAAAATATTTTTGTCAAATATTTTACTCATTTTTCGCTAGTTGGTTGAACAAAAAGTAAGTAAAATATATTTTAAGGAAAATATTTTTCCATCTCTTTTTAAAAAATGACTTATCTTTAAAATTTTCGTAAGTCAATTTTTACAAAATTGACTTTCACTTATTACCTTTTAAACGCATTTAGCCTTTTTAAGTAAGTATATTAGCTCATTAAAATATCATCAATGACATTTTATTGAATCAAAATTTATCTTTTAGGCAATAAAATATTTTTTTTCAAGTATCAATCAAACGCCAAAAAACAAAAGTATAAGAGGAGTTAGCTTCAGCTCATTAAATTAATTGAGTCTTATCGGAACTCAATCGGAAAGTCCAAAATTAAAGAGTTTGAAGAAATTATAGCAAAATGGGCCCAAATGAATTATATTAAATGGACCTACAAGAAAGCCAACCAATTAGGTTGGAGAGGCCCAACAAGATTATATCTCTAAGAAAAGTCTAACAAGCCCATTCGAGAAGGCCCAGGCCATACGGGCGTCCGAGATGATTAACCGTTGCTTTGAGAAGAGATGAAACCCTCGGAGGAGATCCATTTTTCGAGGTGTTTGTTTTGTCTCGAAAGGGATTGGATCCACAAATCTAGAGACCTATTTGAGTTCTGTTAGACTTATTTATTTTTATGATTTATTTAATTATATTTTAAATTCAAAATTTATTTTAATGATTTATTTAATTATGTTTTAATTTATTTAAAAGAGAAAAATAGAATCAAAATTTATTTTGTCTCATTATTTCTTACCTAAAACTTTTATCCTAAATGTTGTTATAATGTATTTAATATTTGATTAAATCAGAGATTCAAACAGTCCAGGCCAAAAGGTTTAAACAGCCCAGCACAGCAGCAAGCCAAAAGGTTCAAGTGGAAGGTATTCAAATTAGTAATGATAGAGTGGAAGATATTCAAATTAATAATGATGGAGTACAACGGCTATATATTGAAATGCCAGTTATGGTTTAGTGCAACGGTTTAGTTTGTGCAACGGTTTAGTAATGATAGAGTATAACGGTTTAGTTTGTGCCAGTTATGGTTCAACATGCCCGGTCAATTTTGAAAGCACTCTATATATTTTCAAAATTGGTTTAGTTTTGAAATTAATTTTTAAAATTAGTTTTTTAAAAAAAATTGAAAATTCAAAACTTATTTGATTATGAGTTTTTAAATTAAGGTTAAAAGGCCTAACCACATAGGAGTAATCTCCACGATTAGACCTTATAACAAGCCGAGACCTCAGAGGTCATTCTTAAGTGGTTGCTACATGGTAGGACTACTCAACCATGTAGCGATAAGTTACCAACTCGTACACAAACAAGAATTTGAACCCACACTCTTGACACTATTATGGTTCGCCATGCCTAAAAAGTTCATCCTAGTAACCATACGTGCTGTTACCCAGGTAGCTGATCCTGGGAAGAGTGGAACCTAGAACCTGAGGACTTATATGCTAAAATCTTATCAAAGTGTCCCACCCCCTTGAATTAAGTTTTTAAATTAAAGTTATTTTAGAAAGTACCAAATAAGTTAGTTTTTTTACTTATTACGAAAAGACATATAAAAATAGAGAGATAATATAATTCAAATAAATTAAAAAGATGGCTTATAAGCCACTTTCCAAAAGATGCATTTTAGTTTTCAAAATAGTTTTTAGAAAAATGAATTTAAAACTTGCTTGGTTATGAATTGTCAAAACTCAATCTTTGAGTTTTTTTTGAGTCTCGTCTTGTAGTAAAAAAATTTGTTAAGAACACAGTGTCAAATTTGTTTACTTCCTTCATATACATAGGAATGTTTTGAGAAGTTGGTAAAAAATTAATTTTTTAGTTTTTTTAGTCTATTTTGTATTTTTATAAATAAAAAATGTAAGAAGTGATGTGACTTAAAATATGTAAAAAACTAAAAACTGACTTTTCATTTTTTTTCCAAAAGACCTCATAGTCTAACTGTATTTTTAAATACATATAATCTAATTTATACGGCATAGTTTCACTCTATATTTATTATTTTTTATGAACGTTTTAAAAATTTTGACACATCTTTTTTGATTTTATATCTACTCAAGTTACATATATTTAAAGAGTGCTGCTATTAGCACCTACCAAAATTCTTTGGACCCCCAATTTCTTTGGACCCCAAGCCTAAACCCTAAATTTTAATAATATTTTTTTGGACACCCCACTTATTACCAAATCTACCCATGTTCATAATATTTTTACAATGAAATGCACACCCACCTAATTTTTCATCCCTCTCATTCCTTGACTCACTCAATCTTCAGAGTTTGGAGCTTTGGTCCAATATAGAATTCTTGGACCCCAACCCTCCATCACTCTCGTCGCCGTCTCGGCCGTCAATGGAGCATTCCGACGACTCTCATCTTCTCTGAACGTTCTCCGTATCGCCGAATCAGTAACCTCTCTTATCCTCTCATCATCATCTTCTTCGTTGCTTTTTGTATTTTTGTCATCGCTGAGATCGATCGAAGATACTTCAATTTCTATGGGATTTGCATAACCATTTGCAAGATGAGGAAAAACATAATCATCGTCTAAATCGCCATCAGAATCATCGTCTAAATCGCCATCAGAATCATCGTCTGAATGCAGCTTAAAATAATTTGTTCACCACTGTGTAGCTGAACAAATGTATTTTGTTCAGAACTGTTTTGTCGAACAATAATGATCCTGTCAGCACTGTATGTCCAAACAAAATTTGTTCATCACTGTGTAATTTGAATCCATTCCAATTCACAACTTAAAATAACATGAATTAAATCCATTCAAAATACATAACTTAAATCTATTCAAAATACATAACTTAAATCCATTCCAATTTACTATTTTCCATTCTAAGTTAGTTTAACAAAGAAAATTACATAACTAACTATCTGCATTAATGTTCGGAACCTATGTATTGAACGAAAGGATTATGTTCAGTACTGTACTACCGAACATAATTCTAACAGTCAGCAAACTAGTACCGAACAGCTCAAACGAAACAAGAACGACCGAAAACGACTGAGAATGTTAATACAAGACAGATAAACTTACCAATAGAACACCGGTCTCACTAGAATTGTTGTCCTCGTCCTCCATTGCTCTACACAGTGAAATAAGTGATGAAGTATATGTTATACTTGAAGCAAAAATTTCAAGTTCAATAGCATTGATAATGGTGATGAAGACGACACATTCAGGATTTAAGATGATTATGAAAAATAATAGATTTAGGGTTTATGTTAGTTGGTTATGAAAAATAAAAGATAAGTATAAATCTATAAATTAATGAACGAATCTGCGGAATGATTTGGGCCTCGCCACGTGCTGGCGAGAGAATGGTTTCTCCTCCTTATTTAAGGAGAAGCGGGTTCAGTTCCGATTCGTAGCTTGAAATTCGGAGGCTCGAATTTGGCTTGACACCAAAACGATTTTTTTTTTTTCGCCATTTCTGAAAGTTGGGAAGAAGAAGATAATTATAATAAAAAAAAGAAGAGAAGAAGAACACCAAAACAATGAACACCAAAACGAAAGATGAACACCAAAACTGGAATACCCATTCCTAAATTATTTTTTTTGAGAAGACGCCATTCCCAAAGTAAAAAAAGAGAAGAAGAAGATCTGGAATACCCATTTTTTAAAATAAATATTCTTCTTCATTTGAGATGTTCATCTTCGTTTGGGTTTAATTAAAAAATGCGAGTTCATCTTCATTTGGGTATTTCTTCTTAGATGTTCCCTATTTGAGAGCAGCACAGAAAATCTGGAATACCCATTTGGGTATTTCTTCATTTTTCTTCATCAAACCCAAGTTCATCTTCATCATCAAAAAACACAGAGATCTTCATCAATATCAACATCTTTATCAACAACAACACAGAGATCATCTCCAGATAAATAAATAAAAAACAGATCGGCGATGGCAGATAAAAAAAAAACAGAGATCTTCATTTTCTTCTTCTTTAGATCATCATCTTCAGATCAACATCATCATCTTGGTTCCTCTTCTTTTCTTCTCCTCCTCTCTTCCTCTTCTCTCTCTCTCTTTTCTGTCTTCTCTCTTTGTGTATTCTGATTCAAAAAGCAAGAAAAGAAAAAAAAAATCGAAACCCAAAACGACGTCGTTTTGGGTTTCGATTTTTTTTTTCTTTTCTTGCTTTTTGAATCAGAATACACAAAGAGAGAAGACAGAAAAGAGAGAGAGAGAAGAGGAAGAGAGGAGGAGAAGAAAAGAAGAGGAACCAAGATGATGATGTTGATCTGAAGATGATGATCTAAAGAAGAAGAAAATGAAGATCTCTGTTTTTTTTTTATCTGCCATCGCCGATCTGTTTTTTATTTATTTATCTGGAGATGATCTCTGTGTTGTTGTTGATAAAGATGTTGATATTGATGAAGATCTCTGTGTTTTTTGATGATGAAGATGAACTTGGGTTTGATGAAGAAAAATGAAGAAATACCCAAATGGGTATTCCAGATTTTCTGTGCTGCTCTCAAATAGGGAACATCTAAGAAGAAATACCCAAATGAAGATGAACTCGCATTTTTTAATTAAACCCAAACGAAGATGAACATCTCAAATGAAGAAGAATATTTATTTTAAAAAATGGGTATTCCAGATCTTCTTCTTCTCTTTTTTTTACTTTGGGAATGGCGTCTTCTAAAAGAAATATAATTTGGGAATGGGTATTCCAGTTTTGGTGTTCATCTTTCGTTTTGGTGTTCATCGTTTTGGTGTTCTTCTTCTCTTCCTTTTTTCATTATAATTATCTTCTTCTTCCCAACTTTCAGAAATGGCGAAAAAAAAAAAATCGTTTTGGTGTCAAGCCAAATTCGAGCCTCCGAATTTCAAGCTACGAATCGGAACTGAACCCGCTTCTCCTTAAATAAGGAGGAGAAACCATTCTCTCGCCAGCACGTGGCGAGGCCCAAATCATTCCGCAGATTCGTTCATTAATTTATAGATTTATACTTAAAAAAAAAAAACACTGAAGCAGTGTAGTTTTTTTTTTTGGTTTTAAATTATTTTTTTTAGACTGGGTTTGGTTCATGAATTTGGAGAGAGAGATTTAAAAAGAAAAAAAATGTGTATAATATCTGTCCTCAAATCCATAAACCAAACACAGTCTTAATCAATTTGTCCCTTTCACTCTTTTCTATTCTTAATTTTTTGCTTAATTTACTTCATTTATTTGATAATTTGTGTAGTTAGTTTAGAATTTGCGTTTGATGGTTATGGTTTGTGCATTGATTTAGCTTATATTTCCATTATAGTGTATGAAATTTGGTTGAGACCACCTGCATTTGTGTAGTTGATTATGTGTGGAATTTATGTTAATTTATTATTTTCTGCATTTATGATTTTTATTTTTAATTTTAAAAAGCAATAGAAGAAATATTTAAGAAAGTTTAGGTTTTTATTTTTATTTTCCTAATACCTATATTTTAAACTATTTACGTAAATTTTTAAAATATATTTTCTGAGGTAATTATAGTTCAATTTGGGTTTTATTTTCCCTGCTCTACCCAATTGGAAAGGTTTCTATTCATGATTCCTTTGTGTGGAAAATCATGTATATTATTGATGATTTTAATTGCACCCTCCATCTAACACTCCTCTTTTTTTCCAACCCTTTTTTTTTCTGTTATATTTTGTTTCAGGTATATATTTCCTTTCGAGAGACTAGGTTGCCATCAAGATGGCTGGTATTTATTTTGATGACATTATTAAGGTTGAACGATTAGATCCAGATGGTAAAAAATTTGACAAAGGTATGTTTATGGATATGCATCTTTAATGGTTTCATCTAGATTCTTGTTGTTACTTGTTGATTGCTTAAATAATGCTTGCAGTCTATATTAAAAACACCGTCCATCTATATCTCTGTGCTTTGGGCCTTCTGTTGGATGTTAACTGTAATTCCTTTACTGCAAAACTTACATATATATAAAAAGTTCGTTAGTGCAAAATGCTTTGACTTGAAGAGGGCTGGTTCCACATTATATTGATTTGTTCCTTGAAAGAAGGTATTTGTAAACAAGTCAACATGATGTTCTAAAGATCTTGACAAGATATATTTTTAATTACATATAAAAAAAATGCTCTTGAAAGGATGAAAAAATTGTTCACAAATCAACAAAGATGCTGGTATAAAAGTCGGCAACTTTTGGAGATGGTGCCTGGCATCCCTCCCCCTTCTCTGAGGGGTGAACAATTCAGAGATAGAAGAGTTTAAGGAGCTAGGAGTTTCCTGCTACGAAGGATGACCTAGTTCATTAGCTCATCAGTTTAGGTCATTATGGGCCTTATTATGGGACTTCACAATTTTGAACTTGCCTACATGTATAATATCTTTTTAAGCACTTGAAGGATACTATCAGTAGAAAAGATGGCAGCATTTTGGGGTGGCAGTCTGATGGTTCACTTGGTAAGTCCCATGCCCAAGGCAATGCTGCCAGATTTGCATTGTTCTGGTGGACTGAACATGGCCTGTGGATGGGACATTTCCTCAAAGGTTGGGACGGGAAAGGTATTGAAGTTAGAGATCCAACTCAGGTTATGTGTGGGGTGGGTTTTGATCGAATCTGCTCTGCTCTGAATATATTGCCTACTTGAATCTGTAATTGTACTGCTGCATGAACTAAGGTGCAATGCAATTGAAATTCTCGTAATACATGATGTGGCAGCTCCATTTAAACTATAAAGAATAAAGTATTGGTTGCTTGTTGGAAAATGACACTGGAAGTGTGCCAGATTCTTGCAAGGCTGTTGTTTTCAGATGTAAAAAGTGTTAAGTAGTGCGCCAAAAGTATATTCTTCTACATTGAATGGGAGAGATAAAATGTAAGGTCCTCCCAGACCTAGTTTTAGTATACTTATGCCCATATAGGTTATCTATTTTGCCAAGTGATTCTCAGTCATGCTTGCATGAGTGCAACAGCAAGCATGTTTCAGCCTGCATCAAGTGCTATGTAGTGTCTGAAGGAATTTGCCATTGACTGTTGCCTTTACTTTGTTGGTGGTGCATATTCGTTCAGTTGTGTACATTAAACACAAGTGATAAGTGAAGGCAGTGGAGTTAAGGTGTAGTTTTCGTTGTGGCTTCTTTTGGAAGGTTGTCATTGGTGAGGCATAGTGACACAATATTAAATAATTCTCTTTTTCATCACTTTGTGGATATCTGCCAACATTTCCGAGCTTCGTAAAGTGAGCTTTTAGGTGGTTTATCTACGTTTCAAATATTTTTTCTGTGATTTCGCTTTGCCAACTCTTATCTAAGTGGCTACTACGAGTAATGTTTGAATAGATTTAGCGTGATAGTTGGATATTTTAAATTTCTGTGTTCCTATTCCAGATTCTTGATACTGCTTCAAGTTAATGACTGCATAAATGTGTGTCTACAGTTTCTCGCATTCAAGCACAGAGTGAGGATTATGATATGCAGCTGCTGCTAGATGTGAATACGGAATTGTATCCTATTAATGTTGGGGAGAAGTTTAGGATGGCATTAGCTCCAAGTCTAAATGTCAGTGGAACAGCTGTCAAGGTAATATAATTACCATTGCAGTCTATAGTAGCCTTTCAATGGAAGACGTTACCAACTTGTACCTTATACCGTTTTTGAAGTTATATTTGTTACTTTTATTTTCAGATTTGACATTGGATTTTGCTTTAATTTCGATTCTCTTTTGAAAATTGAGTTCCAACTCTTGACAGTAGAATGACTTTCCTATAATAGTCAACCATGCTTATTGGATTGAATCAATTGATTCCTAGACTACTTTTCCACTGCTGTTCTTAAATCAATCATCAGATTTTTGTAGAAGTAGCCCACACTCTGATGAGTAGTCCCTCCCTCATCATATCTTTGTTGTGCAAGGGACTGAGAGATGTCATAGGAGAAATCTTGCTTGGTGACAGATGCTGATTTTAGTGCAGTAATTTTGACCACAAGATTTGATTCTTGTTTGGTGACAGCAGAGTCTCTTCAGATATATTTTTCTTCAGTTTTTATTTATGTTTTAATTATTTTTTGGAAATTTAACATTGCATATTTGGTCCAATGATCAAAATATGATATATACTCAGAAACTACACGTGCGCAGTCACAAAATGAGCACAATGATACGTCAGCACTACATTCAAATAAATAGGAAATGAGGAACATGCTTCTGTGATGTGTTTGGAGTTTTGTGTCTGTACATGTTTTCTCTTCCTTTTTGTAATTCTTTCGTATTGGAAGCCTAAGATCATTAATAAATTTACTGTTCTTCAATTTCAGGGTGCGGCAAAATCACTTGCTGACAAATTTGAATATGTTATGCATGGGCTGTTATACAAGATATCTGAGGATGAGTCCTCAGGACCTGATGTTAAAGTGTATGTATATGCAAAAGTTTTAAAACATTTTATTAATTGTGTTTTGTGAATGTTGGGTCATTTAATACCGTCGTTGCAAATTATTGTATATCTAGTGTCAGTAGCTTAAAGAAATAGTGGACCAGTTTGAGTGGGAAAGTTATGAATCTTATGATAGCCAACTTGCTCTTGTTGGCTTAGAAAACATTTTTAAAGATCTCATGGTTGATCATGCAACCATCATTATATGTGTTGCTCTAAAAATTATGGGCTTATATTAGAAGTCATTTTTTTTTCTGGGTAGATAACCTATTCATTGTGCTCTATTCATTCTCATCAGTCTATTAATTAAGTTTTGGTGTTTGGCTTCAGGATGATATATATTTCTTTTGGTGGACTTCAACTTATGCTGAAGGGGAATCCATCTTATATGGGTAAATTTAAGGTTGATCAGAGGTTGTTTCTCCTTATGAGGAAGGAGTGAGACGAAGCTAAAATTCCTGGGGTTAGTTGCAAAGCACATCGGATTCCAGAACATGTTTAAAATCAAACTCTCTGTTAGTGTATGTTTTCTCTTTTCTGCCCTTCTGTTTACCCCAAGCTAAGCATGTTTGTGCCTGTCCATGTTCTTGGTGAGGGAAAGTGGAAAACATGCTGTGGTATCATTTTAGAAGTTATAATATTTTGCTAGGAAATATTGGTTCCGGATTTCAACTTTTATTAATGCTCTGTTGTTGTGCAAATGTCTATGGAAATTCCCGCCCTTAGCAACAGCATCCACATGATTATAACATCATGTGGGCATTTCTAGCTGTCCTTGCTCCCTACTGCTGATGGCAATGAATTAGGTTTTGCATCACTAGTTATTTCACAAGTGCAATACCATCAGCGGTAAGGGTATTGGAAAAACTAATAGGGTTCTTGCTGGTAAGTATGATCCTTTGTTGTTTGGGCTCTCTAATCTTGATTGTTCTGTTTGTTCAGAAAATTGGGGATGATAAATTTGGTCGAAGTTTTGATCCAATCCAGTAGTGTGGTTGCTTTTATCAGGTTGATTGGTCTCAGAATCTTTATAATTATGACACTTGAGGCTGTAAACTTGTATTTTTCTGCAGTATTTGCCCCATACATGGATTGCAGAGGTCTCCGATTAAGTAGAATGTATATGGCATTATGATGCTGGTCATATGAAGCATTTTTCATTATTTTCATTGAAGGTTGGCCATATCGAATTGGCATGTACGTGCTGGCTATTTTTGTCTATGGTTTATTTACGCAGAAATGCTATGACAAAACTTTATCTAGAATGATTGTGATCCATAGATGTGTTTTTCTTGGGTTTGTAGCATTATTGTTATTTGTGTTTGCGTAAACGTATTGTATTGCATCATATGAACCCGCATTTTTAGCTTTTCGACCCTTTTGTTATTATTATTTATTTAAAATTAAATAAATAGTGTATGGATAAACTTATATTCCTAAATTACGTTGAAGTGTGATTGGTAATCATGTTTTTTGAAAAAAAGGTGTGGTTAATCATATTTTTTTACTTGACATCAAATGCGATTTGAATTATCGTTTTGTGCTATATTTTTTGGTGAATCAAATCCTCAACGCCAGTATCATCCTCTTGGAGAGAATGAAAACAGGCATAAACTAATAGGGTTCTTGCTGGTAAGTATGATCCTTTGTTGTTTGGGCTCTCTAATCTTGATTGTTCTGTTTGTTCAGAAAATTGGGGATGATAAATTTGGTCGAAGTTTTGATCCAATCCAGTAGTGTGGTTACTTTTATCAGGTTGATTGGTCTCTGAATCTTTATAAGTATGACACTTGAAGCTGTAAACTTGTATTTTTCTGCAGTATTTGCCCCATACATGGATTGCAGAGGTCTCCGATTAAGTAGAATGTATATGGCATTACGACGCTGGTCATATGAAGCATTTTTCATTATTTTCATTGAAGGTTGGCCATATCGAATTGGCATGTACGTGCTGGCTATTTTTGTCTATGGTTTATTTACGCAGAAATGCTATGACAAAACTTTATCTAGAATGATTGTGATCTACATATGTGTTTTTCTTGGGTTTGTAGCATTATTGTTATTTGTGTTTGCGTAAACGTGTTGTATTGCATCATATGAACCCGCATTTTTAGCTTTTCGACCCTTTTGTTATTATTATTTATTTAAAATTGAATAAATAGTGTATGGATAAACTTATATTCCTAAATTACGTTGAAGCATGATTGGTAATCATGTTTTTTAAAAAAAAGGTGTGGTTAATCATATTTTTTTACTTGACATCAAATGCGATTTGAATTATCTTTTTGTGCTATATTTTTTGGCGAATCAAATCCTCAACGCCAGTGTCATCCTCTTGGGAGAGAATGAAAACAGGCATAGATATATGCATTCACCAATATTACTTTAACCAACCAATTCAAGTCTTTTGTAATAAAGTTAGTTATTTAGAAAATTTATCAATAAATTTGTCTACAATAGAAAAAATGCGTTGTGATTGAGATTATTGCTAGGTTTTCGCATAGAATAACATTAATAATTATGACTAAAAATATTATGGGCATATATGATTCTGATTAATTTGATTTTGTTGCCATTTACTTCAATTTTTTTTTCTTATACACTCAATGTTGTCACATAAAAAATGTTACTAAATTTTTTTCGGCGCTAGGTCAATGAGCAAAATACAAAAAAGAAAGAGCGATATGCGCGTGTAGATCTAAATATCCACAACATCCAAAGAAAATAAAAGCAAAAACTATTTTTAAATTTTTTTTTAAAAAAAAATTAAGCAAAAAAAATCATTAATTGAAAAAGAAATACAAAGCTTAATTTTGAAATGTCTCTCCATCATGTGGTAACATAATACAACTCCCAATTTTAAAATGTCCCGTCATTGACATTGTTGAAAATAGTATCATTTTGAGCTAGCCAAACACATACTCTTATAGAAAACTCACGACTGAAAAAAAGTATACACAATTTCATAGACCCAATTTGCTTTACCTCGTATGTTAACTAACATATTTAACCCAAGTTTGCCTTTAACATACATTCTCTTTGTTGGTTCTCTCCTCTTTGTTAGTTCTCTCCACCACTTCATTTTTTATACCTCCAAATTTGGTTTCACCCCCTTATTCTCAATGGATAACTAGGATTAACTTGATTTAAGAGACATAATTAAACTTCTAAAATATTATAGGATATACTTCCTCCTTTCACTATATTTTAGAATTTTCTACTATTGTAGATTTTTCCATACTTTTTTAGAATACTAAACCTTTCAGATTTATTTAAACTTTCCCAAGAATCTCTCACATTCTAGATTCTTCTAAGATATTCTACGTGTTAAATTCAATGTATAGAGAAATAGAGAGAGAATAAATTGTATGTATTGAATGTGTATTTACAATGTTCAAAGAAGACTCTCCTTTATGGGGGAGAGTGTGTACAGAGGGGCTAAAAGTGGCTGAAAGAGGCAATGAACTGAGGAACAACATTATGAAAGCTGGTTGGTAGACAACTCATATACAACTAGCTAATATACTACTAATATTCTAATATCCCCCCTCAACTCAGGGAGGATAGGGACAAACCAACTTGAGTTTGGAAAGAGTAACAAAACAGGAAAATAAAATAAAATAGGATAGGAGACACGGTATGGTCGTGTCAGACCATTGTAGAAGACACTGTATGGTCGTGTCAGACTGCTGTAGAAGACACTGTGTGGTCGTGTCGAACCGTCGGTGTAGAAGACATTGTATGGTTGTGGCAGACCGGTGTAGAAGACACCATATGACTCATGTCAGACCGATGTAGAAAACACTGTGAGCGTGTGTTAAACCGTTGTAAAAGACATTGTGTGGTCGTATTGTACCGTTGTAGAAGACATTGTGTGGTCGTGTCGAACCGCTGTAGAAGACATTGTGAGGTCGTATCGGATCATTGTAGAATACACTGTATGGTCATATATATAGGCTTCCCAAAGATATATACATAGATATATATATCACGCCCTCAAAAGTCGCACCGGTTTTCAAAAGTCGTGTCCCGCCTTCAAAAGTTATGCCCGACATTGTGGCATCGAGCGATGCACGTGACCGACAGAACCGGTTATCTCTATTGTGGACTCGTTTAGGTTTGGAAAAAGAGTGAGCGAACTACGGGAAGAAGAGGCCATCTCAAAGGCAACACAAGCAAGGGGTTGCAGAGTGGACGAAAGGGGTTGTAGAGTTCATCGCTTTGGTTTGCTTTCAATCTCTAACCAGCCTCAGCCTTGGTTTAAATAGACAATGCAGAGACTAAGACGCCAAAACGGGAACGCGAGCCGAGGTAGACACGGCGCTCTGTCGGTCACCTACATTGCGCGCCGCTCGACGTCACAGTATCGGGAGCGACTTTTGAAGGCGGGGCACGACTTTTGAAGTTCGACGCGACTTTTGAGGGTGCGATATATATATATATATAGCTTTGAGTAGCCTATATACATGCTCATATAGTGTATTCTACAATGGTTCGACACGACCTCAAAGTGTCTTCTACAGCGGTTCGACACGACCACACAGTATCTTTTACAACGGTACAACACGACCACACACATGACCACACAATGTCTTCTATAGTGGTTTAACACGACCTCACAGTGTCTTCTACATCCTTTACAACTAATGTATAATATATACTAACATTCCCCCGCAAACTCAAGGACAAGGCTCATCCTCCTGGGCGCTTCAGTGATCTCGTTTCCAAACTCAACTTGGTGGATGTCTATCCTCCTTGAGTTTGCGGGGGGATGTTAGTATATATTATACATTAGCTGTAAAGGATGTAAAAGACATTGTGAGGTCGTGTTAAACCGCTGTAGAAGACACTGTGTGGTTGTGTTGTACAGTTGTAGAAGACACTGTGTGGTCGTGTCGAACCGTTGTAGAAGACACTGTGAAGTCATGTCAGACCATTGTCGAATACACTGTATGGTCATGTATATAGGCTGCCCAAAGATATATACATATATATATCGCGCCCTCAAAAGTCATGCTGGTCTTCAAAAGTCGTGCCCTGCCTTCAAAAGTCGCGCCCTACACTGTGGCATCGAGTGGCGCACAATGTACGTGACCGACAAAGTGTCGTGTTTGCCTCGACTCGCGCTCCCGTTTTGGCGTCTTAGTCACTACATTGTCTATTTAAACCGAGATTGAGGCTGGTTAGAAATTGAAATCAAACCAAAGCGACAAACTCTGCAACCTTTTTCGTTCACTCTGTAACCCCTTGCTTATGCTGCCTCTGAGATGGCCTCCTCTTCCCGTAGTTCGCTCACCCCTTTTCCAAACCTAAACGAGTCCACAATAGAGATAACCGGTTCTGTCGCCCTTGAATAGCAATCAAGCGCCCCTGTTTTTGCTTTTACTCCGCTGGATTTTCCTATGCTGTCAGTGGAGCAAATAATGGCCACTCAATCGGACATTGAGGCCAACCACTATACGTTGAAGTCATGTGTGGAGACCATGACTGCGGTCACTAACTTATCTCACCAGCTACAGAATAAGACAAGTGAGGTACAACAGTTAAATACCCAACTCTCTCTGCTGCAGCCCATGTATAAGGATGCGCAAGCAGAGATTTATGCGCTAAAGGCGGAGAACAAGAAGCTAAAACAGAAGGCCATTGTCATGGTCCGATTCGGAGGGCCGCCATATGCTGCGTTAGAGGAGTAGTGAGGAGGCAACTTGCTCGGTGGACTTGGAAGCACTGAGGTAGGGCCGTCAAGTGTCACCCAAGACGAAGGCAAGAGGAAGAGAGCGGCGGCAGAGTCGAGAAAGTGAGGTTGGCGGGTGGCCGTTAGCAGAAAAAAAAAAACAAATCCTTTGTTGTTATTGTTGATGTTTGTGTTTGTGTTTGTGTTTTTTTTTTGTAACTCGCTGGTGTAGAACTATGATTAGAGTAAATCCTTGAGATGAATAAAATAAAGTTTGTCGTGTAAATTTGTATGATATGAATGGCAGAAAAATCAAGTGAAAAGAAAATGAGTTGGTGGGGAATGGGATTTTTTATTTTTTTTAATGAAAAAATGAAGATAAAATAAAATAAAGAAAGGGGGGATAGTGGGATCAGACTGATTGATTAAACAATTTGGGAATGATGGGTTGTATGAAAAGATGGGGACAAGCCCACGTGGGTTATATAGGGAATGGCGGTAGAGGTGTTGTGTAGGTGATAATTAATATATAATGAAGAAATATGGTATAGATATGTATAGATATAGAAGAAGGGGGTGGAGACCATGACTGCGGTCACTAACTTGTCTCACCAGCTACAGAATAAGACAAGTGAGGTACAACAGTTAAATACCCAACTCTCTCTGCTGCAGCCCATGTATAAGGATGTGCAAGCAGAGATTTATGCGCTGAAGGCGGAGAACAAGAAGCTAAAACGGAAGGCCATTGTCATGGTCCGATTCGGAGGGCCGCCATATGCTGCGTTGGAGGAGTAGCGAGGAGACAACTTGCTCGGTGGACTTGGAAGCACTGAGGTAGGGCCGTCAAGTGTCACCCAAGACGAAGGCAAGAGGAAGAGAGCGGCGGCAGAGTCAAGAAAGTGAGGTCGGCGGGTGGCCGTTAGTAGAAAAAAAAACAAATCCTTTGTTGTTATTGTTGGTGTTTGTGTTTGTGTTTGTGCTTTTTTTTTGTAACTCGCTGGTGTAGAACTATGATTGGGGTAAATCCTTGAGATGAATAAAATAAAGTTTGTCGTGTAAATTTGTATGATATGAATGGCAGAAAAATCAAGTGAAAAGAAAATGAGTTGGTGGGGAATGGGATTTTTTATTTTTTTTAATGAAAAAATGAAGATAAAATAAAATAAAGAAAGTGGGGGATAGTGGGATCAGACTGATTGATTAAACAATTTGGGAATGATGGGTTGTATGAAAAGATGGGAACAAGCCCACGTGGGTTATATAGGGAATGGCGGTGGAGGTGTTGTGTAGGTGATAATTAATATATAATGAAGAAATATGGTATAGATATGTATGGATATAGAAGAAGGGGTGAAGATTTTCACACAGCCAAGTCTCAGCTCAGTGGTGGTGATGAGTTCCCGGGGCTGAAAGTTGGCTTGCCTGGTTCTGAATCACCACACAGAAAAAAATGTTGTTGGACATGGTGGGCTGGAGGAGAAGAAAAATGGGTACCCACTTGTTGTGAAGCCTTGGAAGCTGGCATACAGTTGCAAGGATGAGGCCAGTAAGACTATTGTGGGCCACATCCAGCTGCTCCAAGCTCCTCATGCGTCCGACGGTAGAAGGCAGTGAACCCTGGAGGTGGTTGAAGCTAACATCAAACACAGTGAGCTTATTGAGGAAGCTGATTTTATGAGGAAGACAGCCCGTGAGATTATCATTAAGGAGGATGATCTCGTTGATTGTTTTAGCCACAGAACACTCCAAAATAAGAGCAGACGTTGGGACCGTTCTAGTTGGAGGTGAAATTGAATGGGTCGGAGAAGATGGCGGATTTCTAGAGAGTCCGAAACCAGAGAGTGTGAGTCCAAAGCTCGCCATTGTTCAATTGTTGCTGAGCAGCGAAGACAGCTACAAATGGATCTGACCCGGGTCAAGGAATTTGCAAACAGAGAGGCAAAATGAGAAAGGGAGAGAGATAGGTTGACTAAACAAAATGATTAGAGCCACAAAGAAAGAGTCGGAAGATGTAGAGGAGTGAAGGCATGTGTAGAAAACTCAGCGGGGAGCGAAGACAAGGTTGTCGGCCGATTGCCTACCGGTGAGAAAAAAATATAGACGTAAATCTTAAAGCTCTAATATTATGTTAAATTGAATGTATACAGAAATAAAGAGAGAGTAAATTATATGTATTGAATGTTTATTTACAATGTTCAGAGAAGACTCTTTATAGGGAAGAGTGTGTACAGAGGGGCCAAAAGTGGCTGAAAGAGGAAAGAGGCAATGTACTAAGGAATAACATTATGAAAGCTGGTTGGTAGACAGCTCATATACAGCTAGCTAATATACTACTAATATATTCTAATACTATGAACTTCCAAATTTTCCTAGAACTTTCTGAAATCTTTTAGATTATTTTAAAATTATAGAATGTTGTGATAGGCTCTAGAGTTTGTTGAATCTCAATAGACTTTTAGAGTAAGAAAGGGTGTGGAGAGAGGAAGTGAGCCGAGAGAAGAGAGAGTGGTATTAGGTGTGCGTGTAATGTAGTAACAAGCAAGCAAAGGTAGCTCTTAGACCATCTGTGGTGTACCAGTTAAAATAGAGCCTAGTTTTAAATAATTTTATTGGAGTATGTATTGATATCAATGATAGAGTCAAATTTCTATCGATATCAGACAACATTGGCTTGTATATCAGTGAATAACAATATTAGAGATCCAAAATACCGATTATATATCGGTTGATATGGAACGCAACAGTTGATATTTAAAACCATGAAATTGAGTGTTTAGTGTCTACATAGATATACCAAAACATAGATTTCATTTTCATACATGAGTCTGCATAAATATATAGACCCAATAAACCAATCCTGATAAAATTTGAAGAAGTGATATGAATAAAGGAAAAGAGTTAT
The DNA here is from genome assembly GCF_004153795.1 of Camellia sinensis. Classification (NCBI taxonomy): domain Eukaryota; kingdom Viridiplantae; phylum Streptophyta; class Magnoliopsida; order Ericales; family Theaceae; genus Camellia; species Camellia sinensis. Next base: position 94,756 of record NW_021026009.1, on the reverse strand, counting down.
GGCACAAAAAGATATCCAGAGATGTTCTCTAACAAAACTTAGTTGCATTCAAAAAAAAAAAAAAAAAACTGAAAAAAAATTAATACTATAAGTGGCAACAACAATTAACATGGATAAAACAACATCTGTTATCGCTTGAAATAAATGCAACATGTTTAGTTCATATAAACTTCAGTCATTGAGTTAGATTGGCTAGCTTTGTATTCACTATTGTGAAGGTCTTTATTAGGAGGAGGTTGATTGAAATAATAGTACGCAAGAAAAAGGGAAGAAAAGAAAAGAAAAGAAAAGAACGGAAAAGAAAGAGCTAAGAACATCAAATTCATTTCCATACTCACTGTCTTGGATGCACCTTCTTCTTCTTCTTCAAATGGGAATTAAAATCATTCATGCTACTCGTGCACCCAAACTTGCGCTTCATTTCTCTCCACACGCTAAATTTTTCCTTTTTGCCTCTACTGCACTGAATCTCTTTCCTTATTATACAGCATTCTCTCTCCAACTCCATCACTTTGCTCCCCATTTTCTCCATCTCTATTTTCACCCCTTCTTCACTACTGCTTACCCTCTCTGCTTCTTCCTCGTCCTCTGTCTTCAGCTTTGTCAATCTCTCATCCGAACCCTGCACCTTCTTTGTGATGGTGTCTCTCAAGTGTAAATGCCCCGCAAATAGTATCTGCACCACCACTCTCAATGGCAACCGTTCATTTTGTGCAGGGTGTTCACAAGCTTCTTGAGACATTTTATGGCAATTCAAAACCCGACACACCTCTTCTCTCTCGGACTCTGTCAAATGTCTATGCTTATCCAAGTAGATGTCAATTGCTCTGTATATCCCATCAGAGCTGCGCTGAATTCCCACTGATACTGAATTCGACATTTCAGCAAGTGATATAAATGTGATTGTCTTCAAATCTACATCATTCGCAACCTCTGCCAATAAATCTTCAACGAGTTGTGCCACTGTAATTAATCCAGAAATGTCTGAATGAGTGTAATTGCAGTAAAAGTTCTTTAAAATCCTCCTCACACATTCCACATCACATTTCGCTTCTCTAGCATATCCTTGAGAAGGTATTAAAAGGTCTTTGACTGTAGCTTGGTCTAGTTCGTTTTCCAACCCTAACCTCAAACCCTTCTCTACAATCAGAGCTAGCTTCCAAGAACATCGCAGAACGTAGCATTTCAAACAACAAAGTGGATGGAACGAGTCCTTTCTCTCTAGGGAAAAGTCTTTCCATTGCTTCAATAACTTCTCTTTGGGAGTTTTTCTTGTAAATCAACATATTATCCCCCTTCGTACTTTTAGAAAATACCCATTTCTTTGCATACTGAGAGAGAGACGCTGAAACGTACTCTTGTGGGACATGACGCTGAATCATTGTCTGAATGATAGGCTCATAAAGCTGGAGAGACAGTGAAATCAAATCCTGTGACTGCCAATCAAGAACAAAAAGCTGCCTTCTTGCATTTGGCCTATACCCATTTTCCTGGCTCTCACTATCATCATCGTTGATTGAATTCTTTATTGGTTCTCCAAGAAGGCGGGGCTCAACAAGTGCCTTCGCTACAATGGACTCAATACAAGCTTCAACCAAACCAAGATTCACTGCTTGTTCAAGAATATTTCCTGAGGCTCTGAGGCCTTTGATTGATTCATTCCAGCTAGAGATGATTCTTTGTTCAAAGTAGGTTAAAGTTTTCTTCAATAGATTATTGGTGCTGTGCTTTTCAGTCATACCAAGGTAGTAAGCAAGGCATGAGAGTGGAACAACATTTTCAGTTGACATGTTCACTTCAAGACCATGGCAGAATCTCATTACAAGCTCTAAAGTTTCTGGATCAGCAGGGATGTCCCGGAGTAAATAAGAGATATCTTCATTGGGATTCTCTTTAAGTAGCATAACTAGTTTTTCTGATCTTGCAGCCATAAGTTCCTAGACATAACAATCAATAAACATAAATCAAATTATTTTAGAAAAACAAAGGATAAGGTACAAATACAAACAAATAATAAAAAAGATGTGGGATTCTACAAAGGACACTTCTTGCCTTGTTCAAAGTGAAGGGTAGACCACGGATATGGAGTTGGAGGATTGAAGAGGATGTAGATTTTGAAAACCTGAAAACATAGAAAAAAAATGGGTGATGAGAATTACTTGCGATTAGAGAGCAATGAGGAGGGTTGGATGTGATTACCATGATGATGATTCTACTAATTGTCTATCGGCCATCTTATTGTAATTCTTTCTCCACCAAGCTGTTTGTTTTTTTGTTTTTTTACAAGTGGGATAGAGTTTTTAGGCTGTCAGGCTCGCTATGCAATGGTTTCAATGTTCGGAAAAAAAGAAGTCAGTTGCTAGTTGCTCTATTCAATTTGAACCTGCAAAGAAGCACCGCACTTAATCAAATGAGGCCTGTCTCCTACATCATCTGCTATTGAACTTCATCATCTATCAACAACTAAACAATTGCTCAATTATGATAAAGAGTAAAGAAACATATTTTCCAAAACATTCACTATTTAGGACTACATAGAGTGATATTATTGCAGGTAGAACAAGAATCAGATTCATTCCATAAACTAGTGCATAAATATATATATGTCAGTCATTGTCAAATTAAACAGAACGAGACACATATAAAGAGCATTTTCTTCAATTACGTTACCATGGATTCTACAGTATGAGTTGGGCAACATTAATAGTAATGCTGTCGATAATAGCAGTAATGAACCCAATTAATATACTTGTACAGTACTAGTACTGAAAAAAAATACTTAATTTCTTTCCTCAACTGGTAAATCTAACTCAGCAGAGTAAATTGATAATGAACAAATAAATTTGAAGCTATATAATCTTCATCCAATAGGGTAAAAATCCATAAAACAATGAAGGGAAAAAGTTTTTGGAAAATATCAGATAAATGAAAAATCAAAAGACTAATTACAAATCACTGGGTTGTGATTGAGAACTATGTTCCGGGACATGAAAAACTAATTACAAATCACTGGAGTGTGAGTGATAAATATGCTCCGGGACATCATTCTCACATGCTCTGGACACACGTCTTACGTGCATTATATTAATAAGCTATTAATTTTTTCAATTCTCGTTTATTTTTGAAATTCCCCCAAAGTATATATAATTTTTTTTGGAGCTGATCCCTAGATATATATCGATTTCCTATACAAATCAAAGCAAACAGAGCACAAAAAGAGAAGTGGGTCAGTAACATACTGAGAAAATCAGCAAATAGCAGCATTTAGAGTGTTATGTTTATGTGAATCTCTCTCTTTCTCTATCTCTCTCTCTACTCTCTCTCATATATTTGCATGAGGTTTTGAGTTGGAATTTTTTCAACGTTCATCCGGGAGATTTGGGGGGTTCAGTTATTGTTGAAGTGTTGATGCGAGGGAGAGAATCAGATATGCATGGATTTTTGATTAGGGAGAGGGTGTTATCAAGTGTCGCAACTTCCATATTACACCTCTGCTCCAAAAATCACCACGTGTCCATACTCCAAACTAATCACCAATTACTTAACTCATGTTGTTTCCCCATCCCCAACATAAATCATGGGCCCTTGCGTCTCTCCACCAATCAAAACATTATGGAGCACCACATGTCTATACTCCGAGAGTACTGAATAATCATCCCATTTTACCGCATCATCAATGGTTTGGCATATTATTTGGTCATTTTTGTTTTTGAAAAAAAAAAATAATAATAAAAAGTTTCAAAATTATCAATAGTTTTTAGGGTAAATTACAATGTTACCCTTATATTTTGACTCAAATTTTATTTTTATTATTTTAATTTAAACAAGTTCGTCATTATACTTTAAATCTAGTTTTAATTTGATCATTCTGTACAAATTACCAACAATTACTTTTACGTATAAAGCTCAAGAAAATAACATATGTTATAAAATTGTCACTTTTAACAACTAATTTGAGCAGAACAACAAAATTAAAACTGGACTTAATGTTAGGAACTATATTGTTCAAATTGATATAATAGGCACCAAAGGAAATTTGAGTTAAATTACAGAGGTGAAAAGTATACTTTACCTTGGTTTATATATTAGTCCCTACCTATTTTTTAGGACCTCCTATTTCTTTTGACCCCTACCATACAAATTGTTCTCCTCCCTCTTTTTCATTGGATTCCCACCACAATCCTCAAAATACTCCTTCTTTGCAGAGTAATGATTGAGATCCCCACTCTCACAAGACCCTAACAAATCTGAACTATTCATAATGTGGACCCCCACACCAACATGAGTAGGCCCCACACATACATAGAGGGTTAGGATCACTTTGGGGGTGTAGGGTTCATCCCTAAAGGGATTCCAAACATTTTCCTTCTTTGCACCACCATCCTTATCGCAATTTTTCCTTCGATAAACCCCCTTTCCTGCCACCACCACCTCTAGACACCTTCACCACCACCTTCGGCGGCTTTCTCTACCACCTCAACCCCCTTTTGCACCTCCACTATCGTCCAATAGCAGCCCTTCCTTACCCCAACAATCATTTTCGTTTGATTTTTGTTTGAATAATTAGAGGGTAATGAACTTGATTTGTTCGGCCATATTCGATTGAGCAAATTTAGTTTGTTCGGCTAGAAACGACCGAACAAGCCAAGTTTGTTTGGTTATAGCTCACTAATTGATGAAAAATTGGTGAAATTGTTCACGTTGACCTTTGTTGTCTAAATAATCTTGAAATGTTTGGCTGCCAAAGACCGAATAATCTTAATTTGTTCGTGAATCAAAACTGAACAAAGTTTCAATTTCATTTTTTCAAAATCACACAAAACACATCAAAATGGTAACCAATCACACCCAAACATCTCTTAAATACCAAAATCTTGTACATAATTTATTTTTAATTATTATATATACGATTGAATTATGATTTGTTTTTTTGTTATTATCTTTTCATGTTCTTTTTGATAGTTGATTCATTTGGTTCATAATTTTCTTCTAAACTGAATCAAACCAAACTATGCTCAATCTGGGAGACTTCTATGATTTGCCATTGAACTTATCGAATAATTACGGAATCTAATGACTTGTGGACTCATAAATATGTCTATTTGACTATGAATTTTTGATTTGACCTTTTGATTTAGTTGGATTGAAAGGATTTGGTAAGTATGAGTTTAGAAGATTCATATCCTCATGCCCTGTGGTTGACACTCAGACAAAAAATGAAACCGAAACTTTTATAGCCCACTTACTACATGACACTCTCATAATAGTCTATAGATTGGTGGTGTGGGGACATATTTTTTGAATGACAACACGTGGGCAAGGTGGCACCGAAGTGCCAGTTGAGGTGCCACATGTCCTGGTCATGACGCCGAGATCATCTCGGCTAGGCCGAGGTTATCTGCGGAGATACCGGAATCCGGGATAAACGGATAAGTTATAAGAGTCCTAAAATGGGGGAGGACGTCGGCCTGGATAAGGATAAATATCCTAGGGAGTTTATCTTTATCTATTGGAGAGTCCAAGATGAGCATTGGGCCAGAGTGTAAGGGAAGCTAGGCTTCTACAGGGATCAGGTTAGTGCTGACTATAAAAGTAAGGCACCCTTATGGGTTCAAAGTACGCTTTTTGAATTCTGACTAGTGAATAAAAGCACTATTTGCTATCTTTGAGAGATAATTAAGTACTGATTTGATCGTCGGAGTGCCCCCGGGTGGACGAACCACTGCTGGAGTCTCATCTTTCTGTGACAGGTCATTCGGGCACAATCTATTTTGCCAGTGTTCTCCAGCTGAGTACCTGTTTGGCAGTATGGTCAGAAAATAGCACACAAAATTTGGCGCCGTCTGTGGGAAAGAAAGGAGAATAGATGGCCAACGACGGACATAAAGAGAAGATTGGGGACGACATCCCTACTGGAAGTGGTAAACACTTTGATCCTAACGCAGAGGAGGATAACTGCAAAGAAGAAACTCGGGATCAGAATCCCGGAGAAAAAGACATCAGCCAGGAGGGAGACGTACCGAAGAAGGCAGATCGAGGTGGGTATTATAACAAGGACGACCTCAAGGTATGGAAAGATAGATGCCTACGGAGGGACAACGAGATGAAGGGAATGGTGAACAAATTAGCGGACCTACAATCAGTCGTCAATTTCATGATGTAGAATAACGCCATGCAGCCACCGTTTTCGTTACAAGATACACCGATTCTAGTGGCCAAAAAAGATGCCCAGAAAGAGGGACATAAAATAGTTCTTGCAGTCCCTCAGCACGACAGGACTAAGGAACATTCCCACCGACCTTCACGGGAGGTCGGGCGAGGAGAGTCGATAAAGGGAGAGTCTCAGAAAACACATCGTACTAAAGAAGCCTATGCCAAAGAACATCGGCATGCTCAAGGGAAGGAGCTTTGTTTCGACACGACTAATGGAGAGAGGTCCAAGAGGACTCATAACGACACTGGGAGTAGCACACCAAAGAGGCTAAAATCCGTTGATAGCCGAGCTCCTGGATGGACCAAAGAGGATCTAAGAGATTACCTCCAAAGAAAACGACAAGATGCCGAGGTAACCTTTCCGGTCAAGCCGAGAACGCCGTTCTCGGTAGAATTGGGCAAATTTGAAGCCCCAAAGAGGTTCCAGATATACGACGGTAAGTCTGACCCTAACTTTCACGTCGGCTTGTACCTGAACTCAATGGCACTATATACCGGGAACGAGCCATTGCTCTGCAAGGTATTCCCCTCATCCTTTGGGGAAATCGCATCAAACTGGTTTCACAAGTTATCGAAAGGAACTATGAAAAGCTGGGAAGGCCTGGCCGAGATGTTCGTGGCCAGGTTTGTAACAAACAAATTACAGCCGTTGAGGGTTGACTCCTTGATGGCTCTGAGAATTGGTGAGGATGAAAGCCTTAGGGCTTATGCTAAGAGGTATTATGAGGTATTCAACCGAATACCAGGATGCAACCAAGAGGTGGCGGTCTTGTCTTTCAAGAACGGCCTGAACGATGATTGTCTGCTTCGAAAATCGCTGGCAAAGACACTGCCAAAAAGTATGGAGAAACTTATGGCCAGGATAGAGAAGTATGCGAGAGCCGAAGAAGACACGCTGGGGACAAAGGCGTCAAAATAAGAAAAGAGAAACGGCTCACCGAAGCGAGGCCGAGGTAACACTGGATACAACAAGCAAGAGATAGGATTGAGGGCTGCACAAGCAGTCACAACTGTATTCCAAACTTCGATTTACAAAGTCTTGGAAAGAATCCAGAATCATCCCTATTATAGAGCACCAGAGAAAATTCCTGGCGAATTTATGCAAAGAAGTCTGGGGAAGCACAGTGCCTACCATAATGAGGATGGACATCTAACTCAGGGGTGCAGAGCCCTAAAAACACATCTAGAAGACCTGGTAAGACAATGTCATTTAAGGAACCTAGTACATGAGGCCAGGACGAGGGAGGAACAAGCGAGATTGCCTCAGGCTCCAGCAGCACCACCCCTGCCAGCACCACAATCACAGGCAGACGGACCTCGAGTGATCAATATGATTCACTCGAAGGTCAATGAGAACGAGACACGTGGAGAGACTCAGAAGGTAAAACACTTGCAACATGTGTATCAGGTTCGGCAGAAGAGACCTAGGGCAGACGAGCACCAGGGACCAATGGTGTCCTTTATTGAAAGCGATCTAGACATGGTGTAACATCCACACAACGACACCTTGGTAATATCCCTCTAGGTTAGAGAGTGCCAGGTAAAGTGAATTCTAGTTAACCAGGGCAGCTCTTGTGACATCATGTATGTCAGGTGTCACAAGGAGCTTGGTCTTCACCAAGATGATCTGGAACAATCCAATGGTCCAATGGTTGGGTTCAACGGAGTGTCGACGTGGCCCCTGGGAGCAATAAGTTTGGAGGTACAGGCTGGCACCAAGAAGGTAAAAACGGAGTTCACAATAATTGACACCCCCTCCCCTTACAATGCTATCCTGGGAAGGCCATGGCTGCATGCAATAGGGGCTATTCCCTTAACATTGCACCAGCTGTTGCGGTTCCCAACAGAACATGGAATTGAGGAGGTCAGAGGGGATCAGGTGTAAGCAAAGAATTGCTTCATGGCAGTAATGAAATCTATTTGCAACATACGAGACGCAGAAATAATAGAGATTGAGGATAATGACATAGAGGTCCTTGAGGACGTCGGCAAAGAACCAGCCGAGAAAAGTGAAGAAGCCCTGAAGAAGATCTTAGTCTAGCAAGGGGATGAAGAGCGCTTCTTCCTTCTCGGCTCAGGCTTGGCCGAGGAAGAGGAAAAGGAATTAGAGGCGTTCTTGAGAGCAAACATTGAGGTGTTCGCCTGGACACCGTACGAGATGCTTGGCATTGACCCTGAGGTCACCTGTCATAGATTGAATGTGGACAGGTCGGCCAAACCTGTTATCCAGCGAGCAAGGATACCTACGTTGATGCATGTTGAGGCAGTAGAAGAGGAAGTGGATAAACTTTTGGAGGCCAGAGCCATTCGAGAAGTAAACTACCCAACATGGCTATCAAACACAGTTGTTGTGAAGAATAAAAATGGGAAGTGGAGGGTCTGTGTGGACTTCACCAGCCTGAACAAGGCTTGTCCCAAAGACAGTTTCCCACTCCCCAAAATTGACCAATTGGTGGATGCCACCTCAGGGCATGGAAGGATAAGCCTCCTGGACGCTTATAGAGGGTACCATCAGATAGCCATGTACCCCCCAGATGAGGAGAATATTGCATTTATCACCCCAAAAGGGCTGTATTGCTACAGAGTGATGCCTTTCGGGTTGAAAAATGCAGGAGTAACTTACCAGAGATTGGTGACTAAGATGTTCAGACATCTAATAGGCAAAACAGTAGAGGTATACATTGATGACATGGTCGTGAAGACCAAGGAACCTGAAGATCATCTGGCTGACCTGAAAGCAGTCTTTGATATCCTTAAAACATTTTGGCTCCGACTCAATGTGTCGAAGTGCGCATTTGGACTTGGGTCAGGAAAGTTCCTGGGATACTTGGTCACCAGAAAGGGCATTGAGGTAAGCCCGGATTAGATCAAGGCCATCTTGGAGTTGAAGAGCCCAAAGTTGGCAAAACAAGTGCAGATGTTGACTGGAAGGGCTGCAGCCCTAAATAGATTCATAAGCAGAAGTTCCGAAAAATGCAAACCTTTCTTTAGTTTAGTGAAGAAAGCCACAGATTTCTTATGGACAGAAGAGTGCGAAGTCACCTTGGCCGACTTGAAGAAATACTTGACCACCATTCTAGTTCTCTCAAATCCAGTACCTGGAGAGAAGCTGTTCTTATACTTGGCGGTTTCAGAGCATGCAGTGAGTGCAGTGGTAATCAGAGAAGAAAATGGAGAACAAAGGTTAGTTTACTACGTAAGTAAAACCCTAGCAGATGCAGAGACTAGATACTTGCCCTTGGAAAAACTGACACTAGCCTTAGTGATGGCTTCCAAGAAACTGAATCACTACTTTCAAGCCCACAAGATTGTGGTATTAACTGAGCATCCTTTGAAGTCCCTGTTGCAGCAAGGGGATCTGACAGACAGGATAGCCAGGTGGGCAGTGGAGTTGGGCCAATATGATATGGAATTCAGATATAGAACAACAATCAAAGGCCAGGTTTTAGTCGACTTCGTGGCCGAGTTCACACTAGGAGCCATTATACATTGGGCTCCGTTGATCCGGGGTATATGATGTCCAGGTGAACAAGGAGAAACCCACCTGGGGATAGCAGAACAGAAGAAAGAAGAGAAACTCAGGCCTTGCAGTATTTACGTCGGCGACTCCTTCCACCTGTTTGTTGATGGAAGTTCAAACCAACAAGGAGCCGGGGCAGGAGTAGTACTAGTATCGCCAGATGGGCAGATGTTGGAACAATCCATTTATTTGGGGTTTAAGGCCTCAAACAACGAAGCAGAATATGAAGCACTGATCGCAGGATTAAAATTGGCAATAGCAATGGAAGCCGACGAGGTGATGGTATTTTGTGACTCCCAACTTATCATCGACCAGGCCACAAACGAATATGTAGCCCGAGATGAAAGGATGGTGGCCTATGTAAAGGAGGTGGGCAGATTGGTAACCTTATTCTAGAATTGCCGACTACAGCAAGTTAGCCGAGATGACAACAGCCATGCTGATGCCTTGGCCAACCTGGCTAGTGCAATGAAACCTGGAGAGGCAAGAACAATAATGGTTGACTATTTGTCAGGTCCAAGTATAGAACCACTGAACATAGAGCATGAAGCAATGTGTGTGGAGATGGGACCAAGTTGGATGGATGCGATAATAGTATTCCTTAGAGATGGGAAATTGCCAGATGATCACAAAGAGGCACACAAGATCAGACTGAAGTCGGCAAGGTTCAGTCTAACTGCAAGGGGACATCTCTATAGAAGATCTTTTACTGGACCTCTTTTGAGGTGTGTACACCTTTCACAATTTGAAGACTTCCTGTATGAAATACACGAATAAGTATGTGGAAGCCACGCTGGGGGCAGGTCACTTGCTCATAGGGCCATTACTCAGGGGTACTGGTGGCCCTGTATGCAGAAAGATGCTGAAGGTTATGTCAGAAAGTGTGAGAAGTGTCAAAGGGTTGCACCTTTGATACACCAACCAGCAGCGGATTTAAACCCAGTGTCTAGCCCTTGGCCATTTGCCCAGTGGGGCACGGATCTTGTTGGACAACTGCCTCAAGCGATTGGACAAAGGAAGTTCTTACTGATAGCAACAGATTACTTCACCAAGTGGGTGGAAGCTGAACCCCTGGCAGAGATTCGAGATGTTGATATGAAGAATTTTATATGGAAGAACATCATCACCAGGTTTGGGATCCCAAGGGAAATAATAGCAGACAATAGAACACAATTTGACAGTAAGCTGATCAAAAACTTCTGTGCAAAGTACAAAATCAAGAATTATTACTCTACTCCAAGCTTCCCTCAGAGTAATGGTCAAGCAGAAGCTTCCAATAAGGTTATCTTGGATGGGATCAAGAAGAGGCTGGAAGTAGCAAAGGGAAAGTGGGTGGATGAGTTGCCCAATGTACTCTGGGCATATCGGACTACACTGAGAAGATCAACTGGGGAGTCCCCATTCGCCATGGCTTATGGCACAAAAGCAATTATTCCACTGGAGGTCGGCATCCCAGGAATTAGGACCCAGGGAATTGCGAATGGGACCAATGAGGCATTCCTAGCCCGAGATCTGGATTGTTAGAAGAAAGAAGGGAGAAAGCAACAATTCAGCTGGGGGCATACCAGCAGTAGCTTGCTAGGGCTTACAATGAGAAGGTCAACCCACGAGAGTTTCAAATTGGGGACCTCGTCCTGAGAAAGGTCGTCGGCAACAAGAAGGATCCCAGAGAGGGCAAGCTTGGCCCAAATTGGAAGGGACCTTATAGAATCATCTCAGTCCTGGGAAATGGGGCATATCGGCTTGGAGACAGTGAATGCAAAGAGTTGCCAAGACCCTGGAACACTTGCAACCTGAAGTTTTTCTATCATTAGATTTTTTGTTTTAAAGTTTTTTGTTATTAGCCCAAAGTAATAATAAAATTTTAACTCGATTTTTTTTCAAACTTGTGTAATATGATTGACCAATCCGTTGGCGATGTTTTTGATTGAAACATGACGAATAACTTATACTTATTATATGACAGAGTTGAATTATACTTGCATATAATAGAGTTGAACTAAGTTGGCGATATTTCTGATTGAAACATGACAAATAACTTAAACTTATTATATGACAGAGTTGAATTATACTTGCATATAATAGAGTTGAACTAAGTCGAATGAACTTAGATCTGCCATATCGGCATAATCAAACTTAGATCAAAACTAAGTGCATTTCAGTGAGGTTAACAAAGAAACCGAGGTTGAGAACCTCGGCTAGTCTTTGTTTGAATTTTACTTCGGTGACAGGATCATAGGCATATACTTAATGTGGACATAAGTGAAACTTAAGTTCACATTAGGGGCAAGGAGCTGGAAAGCAATAAAGTACTTGGGACTTGTTGAAAATTTGTAAGAAAATTTACAAGTTAAAGCCAAGCCGATGTAAATTTGAAAGAAGTACGTACGTACTTTCTGAGGTTACCAGGTTGCCAAAACTTGAAGTATGGAAGACTGAAGTCTTGGTAGAAGACGATACGTAAGGTGGCAAGTTTTAAATAAACACTTGTGAAAATATTTTTACAAATGTTTTCAAGTGTTAAGCCAAGGTCGAGATAAACAGTCGGCGGGTATATCCAAGGTATTTTACCCGAGGAGATTGTACAGTTAAGGTGTACTCTAAAGACATGCAAATTATTCTAAGTATGGAATCATACAAGATAGTAAAGAAGAGACAAGCATTCAAACACTTGTCAAAAAAGAGGACTTGCATTAAAAAAGACAACTTGTTCAGATACAAAGGGCACATTAGCCAAACTAAAGTTAAAACATTGTCCAAAAGGTTACAAGGACTCAAAAAAATAAAAATAAATACAAAGTCAAGAAGTAACAACTGGTATCTAGACTACTCGACATTGGTGGCAAGATGTGTCTTGGCCTCAGAAGACAACTGTGAACTCTTCTCGACAACCTTTTTAGCCTCGAGCTCGGCGTCAATCTCTTGAAGAGTTTGGTCGAGACTCTTCTCGGCAATTGGCACCTCATATATAGTCTTCTTGAGGGAGACACTTTGTGAGACCTCATCCTCCTCATCATGAGTCAAGTCCAAGACTTGCTTATTCAGAGCTGGGGACTTGGCCCCAACAGCTTTGACCTTCTCAGTCTCAATGGCCTTGGCCTCCTCCTTGGACTCAGCTTCGTCCTCAGATTGGCTTGGAGTACGGGGGAATGGCAGGACAAGGCAGCTATCTTCTCGAAGAGGTGAATCCTCGAGGACAACCAACTCCTTCAAGGCAGCCATCCAGCCAAAGGTGTAACCCTTGTTGCATGCCTATTTGACTTGCTTTTTGTAGTCCTCTCGGATGTCGGCTGCCCTCTCGGCATAGGCCTTCTCGTCCGGCGCTTTGATCTCGGCATCCTTTGTGGCCAAGGCAGCTCGAAGCTTGGCTTGGGCTTTGGCAGTTTTTGTTTCGACCTCTTTCTTCTCGGCTTTGAGAACCTCAGCAACAGCCTCTGCAGCACCGATCTTCTCCTCGACTTCGTCTTGGGCCTGTTTGGCTACCTTGGCCTGATCTATCAGCACTCTCATTTTTCCTTGGCTTTATTTAAAGATTTGAGCAAACCAGCAACCTCCTTGGTCTTATGGACCAGCTCTTTCTTCATTTCTTCTGCTTGCATCGCGAATGAGTGGGCGTGCTGGATCGCCTAGAAGAAATATAGAGAACAAAGTTAGTAAATTTTTTAAGTATAAAAGCAGAGAATACAGAATACCAAGTGTTAAGGATTTACTAGTACAGAGTGCTGCAACATTAGAGCACAATTTTCGTATTCGTTGATCTCGGCATTGCGGTTGAGGTTGTTGGGAATGAGCAAGGTAGTAGAGAGGGCAACGCCGACCTCGATGTTAGCAGCGTTATCATTGGCTCTAACTGGCTTATCCTCGATCGTGATAGAGAGGGCCCAAGGGTCGTCAGATTTGAGAGAACCCGAGGTGGCTGTTGAGTCTGACCTCGGTGTAAACGTGCCCGAATGTCACGGCTCTGCGCGCGAAGGCGCGAAATTGTTTTGTTCTTAAGCTACTACAATTCGGACTCAATGTCACGGTTCTGAATCTAATCTCGCAAAGTGCAATGCAAGACTGATAAATCGCCAAAGAGTCTAAATCCGGCAAATCGTTTTGGAAAACTGATTTTAATAAAGAAGTGCCAAACATGGATTGCTTTGCCAGATACAGAGTCGCCGCCTAAATATTTTATTTTGAGAAATTTAGGAAACCCTAACTCGTGCCTAAGGCCACGTGTCCGTCATCACCAAAGTTGCCTCGGCTCGGGAACTTGGGTTCGAGAGCGGAAGGTCATGCAATGAGCACCCCCACTCGCCCGATCTAAAGATCGGCCTTTACTAACATGATATTTTGTTTTTGAAAGCACATGTGTTCTTATTCCGGTTTATTAATCTATCATTACTACGTGATGCGCACAACATACAAGTATAGACTAAATCGCCTAAGTTGGAACAAAACATCTCATGTGGGTTTGTTTGAAAATGGTTTGAAGGTGCTACTCGCAAGTAGGCTAAGACATGGATTTGCCACCCTCGAGTGGGCTTAGAAAACATGATTTTGCTACCTCAAGTGGGCTTAAAACTCGCATTTCGATGAATTGTTCCAATTCAAGCAATCCAACCTTCATCCACAGGCATTCATGCAATTAAACACTTAAGCAGTTAGCCTCATGGCAAGCATGCTATCATGGCAACACTCACACTCATGCAAGATGCTAAAGCATAAACACTTACAGTGTACTCCGAGCCAAAACAGAGAACTAGTTAGAAATCATGCATGATCCTAGTTCATGTTAAGATGGCTAATGCAACACATGCAAAATGCAACTAGAAATAGGCTCAGCTATTCTAAGATAGTATATGAAATGCAACTTGATAATCATGTATTCAAGTAGGAATTGAAATACAATGCGGTTAGTATGATGCGCCGAGCCCGGTGCATACAATACAGATGAATGGATGCAAACATGCGAGCATAAGGATGCTAATCAAAATATGACCTAGAACTAACCATCGTAAGCGGTTAAGTAAAAGGGAGAAAGAAATGGGGGTTAGAAGACATGTATCACACACACGCACGCTTATTACAACAGTTGGCCCTCTCGACGGAGGGTCCAAATAAGAAGCTAACTAGCTAATCTAAGCTAATCTAATTATCTAATTAGACTAATTATTACATAATCAAATTGAATAACTAGCTAACACTAAGCTAATTATTACAACACGTTAACTAATTAACAAATTAACTAGTTTAATTACAAATTCAAAAGCTAACTAATCAAGTAAAGCTAATTACAAATTACAAAGCCTCAGCTCTGTTCTAAGAGTTTGAAGATGCATCCTCGATCGCCTTCGCTCGGAAATCCACTGCCGTGCCTCGTGTTGCCTCTGTTTGCACTGTTTTAGACTTCTGAAAATTGTGCCAATCTCCAAAACACTTCTGATCCACCTCATGGACATGCTGAGAGGTCATCGGCCAAGAGGTATGGCCATCGGCCAAAGGATAAAGGTCATCGACCAATTTTGAGGCTATCAGCCAATTATTGATAGCCGATCGGCACACTAGATAGCCGATCGGCCATCTCTTCCTGCAAACTCTCCTTTTTGCTGCAACAGAGCACAAATAGAGGCATGGCAATGTATTTGCAAGAAAATATGTGTGCAACTACATCCCTTATCATGTTCAAAGCTCAAAGGAGTGTAGTGCTCGGCTCTTGAGCCACCAATCACGCATCTCAATGCATGATGGCCAAAGCGTCAAGCTTGCACAAACTCGATAAATGCATGACAAACAAGACACTTGGACCATCACCTTATTATTGATAATCAAAGGCAATGGAGACCAAGAGAGATTGGCTCATTTCATCACTTCAAGTATGAAATGAGCTAATCCACCTTGTGTTCAAACATAACGTCTGGTTGAACACAATGCAATAAACACATGCAACATGCTTATCTTGGCACATTTCACTTTACACATTTTAACATTACCAATCCACTCATTAATCAACTTGTCCAAATGTGAGAGTCCTCTAATGAGAGAGAGGTCTATCAAAGAGAATGGTTTAAGGCATGGGAGGGACCAATGCCTTTGACTAGGAGTAACCCTCAAAAGAGGGTTGAAGCCATTTAAGCATAGGCCTCAATCCCTTGCATTAAACTCAAACTCAAGACTAACCAATCCTCAAAACAAATCAAAAGTAAAGAAATAAGGAGGATGGCAGATTTTCAGTGCTAAAGTGGCATGATAAACAAGACTCTAACATGCAAACACTTCAAGTACAACATGCTAGAAGGCTTAAACATTGAAACTAGTGAAGAACACAACACTAGAATCATGCAATACAATGCTTAATGGACTAAACCAGCTCTGGACAGAGCTTAATCACATGAAAATAATGGCCTAAACATGCTGGAATTGAAGCTCAAAAGGATAGACAAGCATGCACACAAATTGGCTTACAAACAAGGCATGAAGACACAACTCTCAAACACATTGAAGGAGTGGAAAATGTGAGAGTGTGACAATTACATATGCTCTGAAATTACATGCCAAGTGATGCCATATCATGTAAATAACTCAAATAAAGCATGCAAAAGGGCTTGAAATACAAAGCTAGTGAAGGGCTTTACACTACAACCATACCAAGCAATCCTCAAGTGACCTTAAGCACTCAAAACAGATCTAAGGCAGGTCAAAACAGTGGTAAAAACATGCTAGACTCACAGCATAGATAGCAAGAAAGATATGCTCGTGTATTAGCTCACTGTAGACACCCTATTTTTGACTGTCCTCAAGACTTGGACGTCACCGTTTGAACACTCGGTGATTATTCATGTTCGTGTTCGTCTTGAGTTCTCGGAGGTCTCGGCCACGCGCCTTGCCTCAAGACCTTTTGACTTGCCTGTTTTGTGTTTGGTTTTGCACAAAACACTTGTGTTTTGCTTTTGAGGAGCAGAGAATGGCTTGTTGGCCATCCCTACATCTCATCGGCCATGGCTTGAGGCCACCGGCCATTGTTTTGTTGCCATCGGCCAAATGTTTGGTCGGTCGGCACTATGTTTGGTCGGTCGACCATTTATTTGGTCAATTTGGCATTTTTGGCTGGCCGACCATTGTGCATCTGCTTTTGGCAGATATTTTGTGCTAGTTGTGCTAGCTGGCACCCACTTTGCACCCCCTCCATACACGTGTATGGAGGGATTTCCCTCTTGCTTAGCTTGTTTTGTAAGCTTCGCAAGAGTGATCCTCTATAAAGGGAGGCCTTCTCCTCCCTCCTCAAGGGTTACAAAAAAGAGTTCCAGAGGTCTGAATTAGGGTTAGGTCTTGTGTATCTATCTATCTCTATATCTCCCTCTCTTTTTGCCTTGAGGTGTTTTGTGCTAATTTTGCACACAAACACCTAGAGTTACACTTTCCTTGGTTTATTGAGGTACTAAGGACTGATTTTCAGTCCAACATGTTTGTGTTGATTCCCATACACATTCATAGTTGTGTGATAATTTAGCCCTTCAACAGCTCTTTTTGAAGTTTAAATATGAAAAAAATCATTTTTTTGTCTAATACACAAACAGTGCATCTCATGCATGTGTTGTAAGTTCCTACTAGTTATAATGGTCCCTCCCAAGTTGGGTGTTTTTGTTTTTAGGCACTTCCATAGTTGTTTAACTATTTGGCCCTCCAAAATCTTTTTTTGAACTATTTCCCAAATTGGGTGTCCTATGCAAGTTTCCAATACTTCCTAATTCTTCAAACATATATTATTTTATAAAAATTGTTATATTAAAGTTAATATACTTTACCAAGAAATATGCCCTCTTGGGGAATTCCCCTATAACAGAATCAATTATCTCTTTGTTATGAAACTTTCTATACAATAATCTCTTTATTCTGCAGATTATACTTTTCATCTCAATTGATACCTGTGGAACACTTGTTGGATATGCAAATTGTAAAGTTTTGAGATATTTATGAATTATGAATTTTGATTTTCTAATGCACTCTGATGAAAATGAGTTATACTAAGTATTTTTTTATTCTAGTATATGTGTTGATATGTATGTATTCGTCATAAAATAAATAGGATTCCATAATGAAAAGGTTATTGATCTTGAGTCCTTATGCCTCAATGATGTGGAGGTTTCCTTTTCTTTTTTGTGGTTCAAAATCTTAATCAGTTAAATTTCCAAAATAGAATTATGGATTGTTAGCTTGTAATTGTCAGCCCCTGTGGCTCTACTATGTGCATCACATTAATTTCAAGTTCTAAGATCGTGATGTCTCAAGCAATTGGAGCCTAAATGCATATGCACTGCAGTCCTACATAATTAGCTACATGAAACACGAATTTATTGTTTTAAACTTGACATTCATGTTTGGATAAATTTTTTTTATATATATATAAGTAATAAGTCATGTTTTGATTTTGCGGCTAAAAGAAGAAAGTTCAACTAAAAATCAAACTTACATCATCTAGAAGCATACTATTGCAATAAGAACCAATGTAAGATGAAACCTGCATCACATAATCACATTAGCCATATGGAAAAAAATAAAAATAAAAATAATAAAATTAAAAAAAATTAAAATAAAAAGAGGACTAAAAGCAAATCAAATAAGACGTCTTCCTAAACATTAGTAGCAAGCTTAGTGAACTACATGAATCTAGATGTTCTTTAGACTCTTATGAAACAATCAAT
>NW_021026009.1:59797-75021 GCF_004153795.1 Camellia sinensis | reverse complement strand
TTCGCATAACATAGTAAATTTAGGCTAATAACCGGAATTAGTGCATATCGTGTTTTCAAAAATTGATATCATGGTTAGTAGAGGCCGATCTTCGGATCGGGCTAGCGGGGGTGCTCATAGCTGACCTTTCCCAATCGTACCCAAGTTCCCGAACCGAGGCAACTTTGGTGATGACGGACACGTGGTCTTAGGCAGCGAGTCAGGGTTTCCTAAATTTCCCCATAAAAAATATTTAGGTGGCGACTCTGTATCTGGCAAAGCAGTCCATGTTTGGCACTTCTTTCTAAAAATTTGTTTTCTCAAAACGATTTGCCGGATTTAGACTCTTTGGTGATTTATCAATCTCACATTGCACATTGTGAGATCAGATTAAGAACCGTGACAATTTGAGTCTGAACTGTAGTAAACCCACAAACGAACAGAATGGGGATTCATTCCTCCCTGGACGTTCAGGGACGTCTACAGTTTCTAGCGACTCTGCTGGGGAGTTTAGAGAGCTTGACTCGAACTCGTGATATCTTGTTTTAACTACACTTATGTGTTTCTTTGCATTGCATGTGCATTGGTGCGCCTAGGACACCGTGTTTGCCATATGCTATTCTTGAGCGGTTAGCCTGAGGCTGCGTGCCATAAGGTTGACCGGTTACGGGCTCTGTCAGTATAGGAACACAAACCCCGATTTTACCGGGGCACCCTTTTGACCATTCGACCTAGTGCATGTTCGAAATCCATAGTGACCATTCCAAGCTAGGACAGGTGGCTACCCGATTATAGGTTGTTTGAAACCGCTGTGTGCATAGTGAAACCCTAGCTCCTGACAAAATAGGACAGGGAAACCCTACCCCAATATAGGGGTGTTTTGGCTCTACGTTGCTTGCTATGTGCTTTTAGAGTGTATCTCTACAGGAACGCACATATCAGTTTGCAAGCCTATGGGCACCAGTATCGGTATTCTGAGAATCAGTTATATCTGCGGGTATTAGACTCAGTTTTGGGGCAGTGATTTTGGGGGAACAGTGATCAGTAGTAGAGCACAGTTATTCAGCTACGCCTGTGTCTGTTCCGTTTGGGCTGAAATGCTGCTTGTTTTCCCTTTTAAGGTTTAGAGATTTGGGTTCAGAGATTTGGTGTTCTCCTTCGCTGAGGCAAGGCAGACGTCTGATCCGTTAATCGCCGGTTGCATCATCGCCGTTTGGTTCAGCGGACTTATGATGACCCAAAGTTCAGAGGAAATTGTGGTTATGGCAGCCGCATCAAACCAAGGGATCACCCTGCAAAGTGAGACCAATGTTGAACTACCACATCCGCCCCGGTCGCCTGCCGCGCGCCCGATTTGGGAGCCCCAGTTGTTTCAAGCTCGTGAGCCCACCACGTTTGAGTTGATGGGAATGATTGGCGACCTTCAGAGGTCTATAGCTGATCTCGCTTACGGAATGTCGGCTTCGCCACCAGCTGCACCATATGCCGGGAATTTCATACCGCAAGAGCCCCCGCTACTAGGATGAATTGTGATCGAGCTCAGCCAGCCTGAGGCTGTCTCAAGCTATGGCAATGACATGTCAACAACAATCGGGTTTCGCTTTGATATAGCAACCCAAACCCTCGATCAAGCTGAGGCCAGAGGTAAGAATAAGGTGGGAACAAATGCCGATCCCGTTGAACAACTACTGTGGGCAGTCGAGGCTTTGAAAGCCGGGGGGTTCAATAAATAGCAAGTATCCGCAGTTATGACTAAAACTGTGGATGATGCTTTCCCCACTCCAGCCGAGGGCAATTCAAGCCAGGCAAAAAATCGGGATAGGCCCCGTCATGCCAGAATAGTTCCTTCCACTCCCAACCCTACCCCTGGGAAAGATCAGAAAGCCAAGGCAGTGCCTGCCGACCTTTTCGCTAGTGCGTCTAGCAAGAATCCTCAGACATCGAGGTACCTGCCACGAGGGCGCAGAGTCTTTCATGCCCTCTACATGCCTTTGTCTAGGGCATTTCAAATTTTGGCTAAAAAGGGGCATATTAAACCCCTCGAGCCTTGACCTCTCCCAAAGAATCTCCCTCTTACAAATGATGCTGCCTTGTACTGCGCGTACCACCAGCAAACCGGTCATAGCACCGACGGTTGTTTTTGCCTTCGCCATGAAGTGCAAGATTTAATCGACAACGAGGTCATCCTCCCACCTACCTCAGCAAAGTCTGTCATTACTGAGTTGTTGGACTTCGAGGATACTACAAGTATGTGATCAGGGGTTGGACCACCTGCGGGCGGCGCTCGGTGTATTTCAGATGTGGCGTTTGGCACGCACTATGTTGAGCATTTGCGAATGCAGTTTTTGTAATTTCTGGCTTGGGTGTTGAGTCAGTCCTCTGTTTTTGTTTTGAGTCTGTCTTTTTGTCTTGAGTCAGTCTTTTTGCTTAAGGGTCTGTCTTGTTGTATCGAGTCAGTCCCATTTGTATAGAATGTCAGGTGATTCCGAGTTGTTGCCTCAAACACCGTTTTTGTTTTGTAATTATCCTTTTGTTTTCTTTTGAGTCTGTCTCTGCTATGGAGCCAGTTGCAACCAGAGGATTTGAATGAAACGGCTGCGGCTATCATGTTTCCGTGCTTATTTCTACTTTGAGCTAGTTGTGCCAGAGGATTTGAATGAAACAGCGGAGCATCTCACTTACTCTTCTACACCTCGAATTCATTACATTAACCTAAGTTTTTCAAAACTTTTTTTTAACACTGTGGTGATGAAAACGAAGAGGAAGGAATTCCTCGGGATTTGCAAAACTTTGATCATTTGAGAGAAAGAGAGGTGTGCTAAGCCCTTAATGATTGAAATCATGTTTGTTAACGTGAGTACTGAGAAGGACCCTAGCTTGATCCAGATTGGTTCCGCACTATCTTCAGCGCGAGCGATTTGTCGCTTTCTTAAAAAATTTTCAAAAACAAAATGTTTTGTGCAGTCCTGCGAAGACCTGTGTGGAATTGCTCTTGAGATTGTGCAGCTTAGGATCGCTCTCAGCCTTAAGACTTGAGCCCTTGCTTTCAAACCTTGGACCTTAGTTCAGAATGTTCAACGGTCAACTACAATATGAGGCCTGCGTGGCCAAATTTGAAGCAGCCCTCGAACAAGAGGCCAAGAAAGTCAGATCAAGAAGATTAGACCTCATCAGAAGAAGCTTGTAAAGCTAGAACATAAGCACCCCTCGAACTAGGGGCAAAAATGTCCGATGTGCTTGAAGAGCCAAAGATGGATCCTTCTGCAAATCAATACAACAGCCACTCTCCTGGATACGAATGGCTTCAAAACCCTAAAATCATTTGGCATGGACTTGTTACACTTTTACCCTTGAGAGGCTCGCTGGGCCGAAAACCCGGAAGGGCGACCCAGGCAAAAGTTAGAGCAAGAAAAAAAAAAAAAGAAAAAGAACAAAAAAAAAAATGAAAAAAAGAAAAGAAGAAAAAATGAAGAAAATGAAAATAAAAGATGAAAAAGAAAAAAGAAGAAAAGAAATGAAAAGAATTGAAAAGAAAAGAAGAACAAAGCTCGCAAGGTTGAAAACCCGGAAGGACGGCCTTGGCAAAAGTTAGAGCGTAGAAAGTGAGGGTTAATACACGAGTGAACCCACACCGGAACTACGCAAGCCTTGATTCCCATGTTTGGGATACGTAGGCAACTTCATCCTGAAGTCTAGCCACCAACACTTTCAAAGTGACTGTGTCCATATATTGGTTTTGACCATCTTCGTCTTCTCTTTATCTGAGAGTTCGGTTGCGATCATCACTAACGAGGACTGTTTACAGTATGCTGCGGCGTTATCCAGACAAGGGGCAACTTTCCGTTGCCATGAGTCGCCATTCAAACAAGGGGCAACTTTCCGTTACCGTGCAGCTCTCTTCAGGCAAGGGGCAATTTTCCTTCGGATCCGAGGTTGTGCATCTCGAGAGTAAGTTTCATGCTCGTTGAGCATTGGCTGTTTGCCAAAATAGTTATTGAGAATTTTTACTGAGTTTGACTAATTTCTCGAAAATTATTCCATCTTTTCCAAAACTGGACCATTTTCTTGGACCCAAAAAAAGGAAAATTTTCAGTGCTCATAGCCTGACTTGCATGATTTTAAATCAAAAATCGAACAAGCATGTTAATTTAACTCTCATTTTGGTCAAAATTGTTTTAGTAGAAAACCAAAAAAAAAAAAAAAATGGTCAAAATAATGAACTAAGGGCACAGTTGAGTCAGGCTTCCTGTCTTTCTCCCATCGCTAGCATACTTGCCAAAAAGGGCACAACTGGAGCTGTCTGTAAAGGGCTGAAAGCTCTCTCAACCTCCGAGCAACGAGGTATCAAGCCAAGTGCGAAGCACGAACTGGAATGGATCAAGATACTCCACTCCCTTATCAGGAACATCGACTAAACGTCACCGGAGGAAATAACTGCGAGCTAACAGTGTTGGGCATGAACCCACAACCTCTTGTTTATTCACCGACCATACCTGGGGAGGGATGAAAAATGAGAGAGTGAAGAATAGAGACGTGTAAGTCGAGAGAAAAGTGAGCAAAAAGGGGTTTTGAGAGAAAAACCGAGCCTGAGGGCCGAGTGATGTGAGAATCACAAATGAGAAGAGGGTGGGAAACAATACCCGGAGAAACTGGCTCTTCGCAAACTAAGAGGTCTCTTGTCTTTTATAACACGTCTGTGTGTCATGTCTTTTGTTTTGACTGTCTCGATTCTTGTCTTGAGTCGTCTCGAGTGTTACTCGATTTGTTTAGGTTGAGTGCCTTTTTGTTTTCTCTGTTGAGTCCTTTTCGCTGTGTTCAGTCGTAGGCTCAATACCCGGTTGAAAACCCTTTCCTCAAATCGTTTTGTGCTCAGAGTGCTGTGCCATTCCCCACATTTGTGCAAAACATAATTTGGTTCTTTCATAAAACTGCAAGGTCTACCCTCGATAAGTGTGAACAGAAAAACCTAGACCTATCTGAAGCTTTTGGGTTCCGGATTGCGAAGCAAGAAATTTTGGAGCATCTGAGTGTGTTTCAACTTCTGCAGAGTTCAGAATGAACCGTATATTCAGAATGAGCAATATGCTGCTGTGGGCTATGAGTTCAGAATGAGCAATGTTCAGAATGGGCTGTGTGTTTAGAATAAGTAGTGCGTTGTATGAACTGTGTATAAGCGCTGTATGCAGAGTAAACCAAGCACTGTGTTATGGGCTGTGTGTTCAGAATGAGCAGTAGGTTGTATGAGTTGTTTTGTCATTAGTTGGTTCACTACCTGGTTATTACAATACAAGTGTTTGATTTTCAGACAAAAGATCAATCTCATTTATATTGTTGTGTAATATGATGCGATACGATGCGATGCGATGTATGAAATGTACGAATGCAACACTTTTTCAGGCAAAAAGTTTGTTTCATTTCATCATCTTTTCAAGTACAAAGTTTCGAAGAAAATAAAACCCGCCTGTGGCAGTACATGGTACTCAAGCTACCAGCAAAAAGAAAAAGTTAAACAAAAAGAAGAAAAGCAGCAAAAATCTGGATCAGCATCGATCATCTCAGGCCTGAGAGTCTGTCCTCGTCCTCTTCCTGGACGAAGGTCCAGGAGCGTCATTGCCACCTCCATAGTCTGAGCCTGAGTCCGAGTCATCTCCGGTCTCCTCCTCAGATGCCTCCGCCTCCGTCTCTGCCTCAGACTTGTCATCATCTGGGATCGGTGCTCGAGAGCTGCTCCCAACATGAGTGCGCCCCACTTTGGTGCAGGGAAATACTGTGCCACCTTGCCCTCCTCCTCGAGCAGGAACAGAAGGCCCAGCTGGAGCACCTCCTGCAGTAGGAATCTGGAATGGAGGCTGAAAAGCACAAATGGCAAATGCATCAGTATGCTACGCAAAAGCAGAGTATGAATGCTGTGAGCAGTGTATCAGTACAAAATGCAGTGTATGAGTACAGTGTATGAATACAAAATGCAGTGACTGAGTGCAGTGTATGAATGCCGTGAGGGCCGTGTATCAAGTGCTATGTTGATAAGTGCGATACATCAGATTGTGTAAAGTTTGAGTCGGTGGTCAGAAAGACTTACCGGGATACTGTAAAGGGCCAGCAGGTCTAAGCTCCGCTGGAGCATCCCCATCATGGAGGCATTCAACTCCAGGGACTGGCAAGTGTACTCGGAGGAAGCCTGCAAAAGTGTTAGAAGTATCAGTATTCTGCGGAATATCAAGAGAAATGAAATGAAAGGACTGTACAAAATGCAGTAGTACATACCGGGGGCAAGTCGTAGAAACCGACCAGCTCGTGATCAGCCGGAGGGGGAGCGATGGGGATCTGATAAGTGTCCCCACTCTGCTTTCTATATGTCATCATCGTGGGCAATACCGGCCATCCAGCTCCCCGCCCTCTCCGAGGCCCACTCCTGCCACAGGCCCAAGCCATCCTAGGTGCTCCTGCCCCTACTCCCGCTCCCGCTCCCGCTCCAGCCGCTGGCACCGCAGGCCTCTCTCTCTCTCAGCTCGACGGCCACTGCTCAGAGGCCGCATGATGTAGGTTTGGACGTACTCTGCATAGTCGCCCTCGCCTCTAAAGCCCTCTGCCTCCCATCTGATCGTGTAATCGGCCATCTCATATGGGGCGTATCTCTCTGTCTGCCTCATGTTGATAGGAGGTGGACCCGGGGCTATCTGCTCTAGTAAACCTAAGGTCTGGCGTAGGAAGCGCTCGCCCAGGTACCAAGCTCGACAGACCGGGCCCTCTAGTAGAATCCTGAACAGGGCAGTCTCCTCAGCACCAGCATACCGCTCTCGAACTGCGGTTGGCAATGGAGCCCAAGGCTGCTAGGTGATCTGTAAATGATATGCAGTTTGTTATCTACTATTATCAAAAGAATAATGTAAAGCAAAGCTAAAATGAACTGCAAATTCTAAAATACCTCTGCGGCGGTAATGGTATCGAAGTAGTAACGGAAGAATATGAATGACTCCTGTGGTCTCTGCACGCATCTCACATCGAAGCGTCGAGAGAATGGAACGCCGAGGGGGGCCTCCTCATCTGGCACTGGGGCAAGCCTTGGGAAGTAGGCAGAGACCCACAACTGCAGAGCAAATATCAGTATGCTTATCAGATAAAGCAGAATGCATACGAAGCAGAATGCAGGATAAAGCAAAAATTGCAGAATTGTGTATTGTGCAGTGTATTGTGCAGAGTGTACAATGTATGCAGTATACAGTCAGTGTAAAGCAGATTGCATGTTTGCAGTATGTGCGGTGTATAGTCAGTTGGCATCAGATTGTGCAGTATGTGAAGTATTGTGCAGTATACAGTCAGCGTGAGGCAGACTGCAGTATGTGCAGTGTATAAAATACAGATAATGTAGAGCAAAAATGTAAAACAGATAAAGAGGATGTACCTCCCAAGCCCACCAGTAGCCTCCGAGCAACTGTCTGCTGAGGCGAGAGGATGAACTCATGTAGCCGTACAGTGTAGCCAAGCCTGCGCCACCCCAGTCATAGCGGCGGATCCGCGTGACATCCACTAAAGCGCTCAGCAGACAGAGGGGCACAGTGTTCGCCCGGTCGGCGAAGAGGGTCATCCCCAACAAGAACATAAGGAAGCCGCGTGTATACTGCTCCGCCTCCTCCTGAGCCATTGGCGCCTCCTCAGCTAAGGCTGGCTGAATCCTGATGTGGTCCTCGAACCACGAATATCTGACAAATCCTGGACGGGCAAGAGGCGGTAGGTTGCCAAATAAGTACATCTGAGCGGCCTCCCACTCGTCCATGTCTGTATCGAAGGGGATCAGATCACCCCCTACCCTGATGCCGGTGAGCATCGAGAAGTCGAAGGGAGTCATCGTCATGTTTCCCATGGTAGAAAAGTGGAAGGAATCGGTAGTGTCCCACCACCTCTCCACCAGAGCAACAAGAAGTGGCCTGCTTGCAGTAAGGCACGACAGCCCCCTGCAGAAAGTGCCGAAGCCGGCCTGATCAACAATATGGCGGACCGCGTCCGGTAGTTCCATATACCATCCTTTGGCAGCAACATTCCCATACCCCCGGAAGGCATGGGAATCCCCCTGTATTCAAAAGCAAACAGTTGCGAAGCAATATTAAATGTAAAATTTTGAAGAACAGTCAAAATTGATGCAAATACAGTGTGTGTGCACGTTTTCAGATTCAAACAGATATCGAGTGCCGGTGTGCTCGAAGTGAACTACAACATATGATGTATCAGTGTGTTTGAGTGGTTCAGCGTAAATACAGCATGTGTGCACATTTTCAGGTTCAAGCAGATATCGGGTATCAGTGTGCTCACAGATGAATTACAGTGTGTAATATATCGGTGTATCCGGGCTAAGCAGTTAAAGAACAGGATCAACTATTGCAGTTATGTTCTACATTGCGGAAAATAAAACAGAGGGAAGACTGTACCTCAGAAGCGCCGTAAGATAGATGTGACTCTGGCTCGCGCAGAAGAAGCTCTCGTGGCACGCCCCTATCAAAAGTCCTGAGCTGGCAAAGACCATCAGGAGGTAGCACGTGAATCGCCGGCCTGTAGGTCGGACACTGAAAGGCAAGAGCTCGGCCTCGGGGTCCATCTCCTGCTCTGGAGGAGTCCCGCCTCGTTGAATACTATTCACCATGCTGAGAATGGCGTGAAAATGGCCGAAAGAGTGAAAACCGGGCAAAAATACGAAAAGTCAACTGAAAAGTCAACCTCGGGAGGGTGAAAAATGGCCAGAAAGTTCGGGGTGCGGAAAAGGCACAGAGATCAAGGAAAACTCGAGGGAAACAAACCTCGAGTGGTGGAAATCGAGAAAGAGACACCGAAACGAAGATTTGTTCGGTTTAAAATGTTCGAAACGCGAAGGAGTTCGCGAATCGAACGATGAAATGGGCCCTAAAATCGAGGAAAATGGAGGATAGAAGGTTGGAAAATAGCCTAGAGGAAGAGGGAAAGGGTTTTCGAGTTTGTGGGAAGTGAGAAATGAGGGCTATAAGCCTTATTTTTAAAGACCCGTGCTGAATTGACCAAACTGCCCCGATTCAGGCATATTTAGCCGATGGAATTGTTTTGTGGCCGATGGATGGCCGGTGACCTCCCCCGATGGCCGATGAGTCTCCTACACCTTTTTTTGGGTCTTTGATGCGGTTTGGGGCCTCCATTGCTCAACACAGTGCAAGAAAATGCATTTTCGAAGCTTAACCGGTCTCTGTGCCGTGTCTTCTGTGCGTAGCACTCAAATACGTGCAAGGTGTATCCTTTTTGTATCCTTTTGTCTCTTGAGAGACTCGAAAATTGCTTTACGTACGTTACGTTACAACGTTTTGTCGCGAACGCGCATTGAGTTATACGTCATTTCACTCGCATTGTCATGCTTATCATACTTGCATTGTTATGCATTTTAACGTCGGTCTAGGAGACCTTAAATCCTCTGAAGGTGCAAGTCCTTTGGTGTTTGTCGTGCCCAAATGACTATTGGTGGGTTTTATCTTAGGTTGCATTGTCATGCATCCCGCACTCGCATTGTTATGCACACACCTTGTGCATTGTAGCGCACGCCATACTTGCATTGTTATGCATCTTCTTTAGGCCGCATCGTCATGCGCACCTTACATGCATTGTCGTGCATCTTCCTTACCTCGCATTGTCATGCGCAGTTCATTTGCATTGTCATGCATTTCAAAAAAAAAAAACAAAAAAAACATGCATTATCATGCACGTTTCATTTGCATTTAAAAAAAAAAAAAAAAAAAAAAAAACAAACAAAAACAAAAAAAACAAAAACAAACATGCATTGTCATGCATTCATTGTAAATAGTGCATATGTTATGCATTCACTGTAAATAGTACATATGTCATGCATCACTGTAAATATTGCATTGACATGCATTTTATTGTAAATATTACATTCCATTGCATATTGTATATATTGCATTGTAGCTTGCATGCATTTATTGCATCACCTCCATTTACGGCTTGCGCCTTTCCATGTTGAGCTTGGTCTGGTATGTGCCCGTACTCTTCGCATTGAAGCACGGTTATGAAATTATGTGTACGCACCTAGTGTTGTGGGTGACGGCACCGTTTCCGTGTTAAACGTGGTCTGTATGTGCCAATGCCTTTCTTAGGCAAGATACGGTTTGGCCGCAGGCGTTATCCACTGGATCCATTGCATTTTAGCTAGTAAATATTGCATTGTACATAGCTTGCATTGTCATGCATCTTTCCTTACATGCATTGTAGTGCATTCTTCTTTACTTTGCATTATCATGCATTTCCCTACTACATCATTTAGTATGTAGGTTTCATTGTAAATAGTGCATTGTCATGCATTCATTGTATTGCATTGTAGTTGAATGCATTTACTGCATCACCTCCATCTACGGCTTGCGCCTTTCTATGTTGAGCTTGGTCTGGTATGTGCCCATACTTTTCGCGTTGAAGCACAGTTATGATATTATGTGTACGCACCTAGTGTTGAGGGTGACGGCACCGTTTCTGTGTTAAACGTGGTTTGTTTGTGTCCATGCCTTTCCTAGGCAAGATATGTTTTGGTCGCGCGCCATATCCATTTCATTCATTACATTGTATTGTAGTGTTTTGCATCCAGCATTTAGGATCACAATCTCTCCTGAGCAAAGCATTCCCCACTTATATCATCCCACCCAATTACTTGTATCTTGTGTTCCATCTACATACTCATAGTTCTGCATGTGTACGCGCCTATTCCACTGCTGGTATTGTGGTTTGAGGGTGTCAGCACCTTTTCTATGGTAGACGGACTTCGCATCTCCATCATCTTTATGATATTTGTGTGGTTTTGAACTGCTTATGATTTGATCATGTTTCAATTGCATTGCATATCATTTGCATTGTTTATATATAGTTTTGTATATATTGCATTATCATTTTGCATCCATTTCGCATTGTTATGCGTTGTCACACATAGGTTGCATTGTCATGCACCCCTTCGCTTGCGTTGTCACGCACCTTTCAATTGCATTGTTATGCATGTTGTTAACGATATTGTACTTGTTAAGTTCTTTTTCATTTTCAGGCACGATATTGTATTTACGGTTCATTTGAGGCTGGCACGACCAGACGAACCAGACAGGAACGATATTGTATGTACGGTTCATTTGAAGTTGGCACGACCAGACGAACCGCACAGGTATTGTATTCTCCGCGTCAAACGTAGCGAGAATCACATAATTCTCTTACATCCTTTCTGCATTGTAATGTAGTTGGATTTGTGTTTGATTGCTTAAACTGTTGCATTTATTGTATGTATTTGCTTCGTTACAGCTTTCTTTGCATAATAACATTATGTTCGGCATCATGCATTGTCTTGCATCTTACCCTTGCCTTCGGGCGCATATCTTTGTTTGTAGCTTGTATGCTTTGTCTAAGTCTTCGGCCTCGTCAAAAATGGGTCGTCTCTGGGCTTTGACACTCACTCCTATCATTGTTATGACTTTTGAGTTCGGTCAAAGAGGAGCAACTGTAGACACCCCATCTTTGACAGTCCTCAAGACTTGGACGTCACCGTTTGAACACTTGGTGATTATCCATGCTCGTGTTCGTCTTGAGTTCTCGGAGGTCTCGGCCACGCGCCTTGCCTCAAGACCTCTTGACTTGCCTGTTTTGTGTTTGGTTTTGCACCAAACACTTGTGTTTTGCTTTTGAGGAGCAGGGAATAGCTTGTTGGCCATCCCTACATCTCACCGGCCATGGCTTGAGGCCATCGGCCATTGTTTTGTTGCCATCGGCCAAATGTTTGGTCGGTCGGCACTATGTTTGGTTGGTCGACCATTTATTTGGTCAATTTGGCATTTTTGGCTGGCCAACCACTGTGCATCTGCTTTTGGCAGATATTTTGTGCTAGCTGTGCTAGTTGGCACCAACTGTGTATGGAGGGATTTCCCTCTTGCTTAGCTTGTTTTGTAAGCTTTGCAAGAGTGATCCTCTATAAAGGGAGGCCTTCTCCTCCCTCCTCAAGGGTTACAAAAAAGAGTTCCAGAGGTCTGAATTAGGGTTAGGTCTTGTGTATCTATCTATCTCTATATCTCCCTCTCTTTTGAAGTAACCCAACCTTCACCCACAGGCATTCAGGCAGTTATATCACATAAGCAATTAGCCTCATGGTAAGCATGCTATCATGGCAACACTCACACGCATGCAAGGATGCTAAAGCATAAAAACTCACCAACTCCCTCTCTTTTGCTCTTTGTGTGTGTATTAAGGTGTTTTGTTCATAGTTTTGCACACAAACACCTAGAGTTACACTTTCCTTTAGCTATTGAGGTACTAAGGAGTGATTTTCAGAGTTCTTGAGTTGATCTAAGCTTGGAGAAGGGGTTGGAGTGGTCCTTGTGAAGAAGGTCTTCACGGGTAAGAACTTTACCCCTTTGTTCCCCATTTTTGCATAGGCTTTTAGCCGTCCTTGTATTTGTTTTTAAGTTTAACTTATAACATATAAAAGTTTTGATTTTAAGTGCTTAAAATAGTTTTTTAAGGTTGTTTTGGTGTTTGGGGTTGTTTGACCCCTCTTAGGCCTTGTTTGGCCCCATTTTTGTGGATTTCAGTAGTGGGGATGGTGCTTTGAGGTCCTAAGAAGGAGAGGGCCATCCCCTCTCCTTGTTGTCTTCAAAAGTTGTCATTTTAGCCTCATGTGTGAGCACCATTGTTGAGTTCATGTTGGCCATGTCTTAGCTAGTATTTGTATTTTGCCATGATATAGCATTTTTTTAAGTTGGTTTAGACACACCATGCTTGCTTTGCATACTTGTCTTGTAATGCCATGAATTGCCTTAACATGCTTTGTGCTTTGAGCCTTGTTTCTAGCATGTTTTTGGCCTAGCTTTGTGAAGCTTTTATGCATGTCTTAGTATGCTTAAGGTCTGTTTGGAGTTGTTTTGGCCATCCATGACATGCTTTGCATAGCCACCTTGCATTTTGGCTTGGTAGCCTTGGGTGTGTGAGTGTTGAGCATGCATTACTTGGCTTGTTTCAGTGGTTTGGCACCACTTATAACATCATTTCAGTCCTTGTGGTATGCTTGTATGCTTGCATTTGATGCTCCTTTAATGCTTCAAGAGGTTGGTGTCTTATGCTCCATGTTTGGACCCTTTTGCATGCCTTTAGACTTAGGCCATTTAGATGCCATCTAGGTGTGCCTTTGACCTTGTTTTGATCTGCCTTGGGGTGGTTTTGAGTCCTCATGGCTCTTTGGGACTTGCTTTATATAGCTATGGTTTAAGTCCCTTGGCTTACCTTGAGTTTTGGACATAGTTGCATGCCTTGCTTACATTGATAGGTTGATTTGGCATCATTCCTCATGTATTTTCAGAGCTTCCTGTGCTTGTCATTAGTCCATGTTTATCCTCTTTCAAGTGTGCTTAAAAGTTACTTCTTTATGCTTAAGAGTTGGGCCATGTGTGCATGCATGTTTGTATGTGTTTTGTCCTTCATTTTCTTAGCATTTGGCCACTGTTTTGGGCCTAGTAGAGAGCTGTCCATCTTGGTGTAAGTCCATCATTCGCATGTTGTTGCATGCTCGCCTTATGTGCTGTTGCATACTTGGCCTATCGCATGTGTTGAATGCTTGAATCACATTGCATTTAGCATGTTTTCTTCCTTTTGTCTTGGTTGCTTAACATGTTACGTGTCTTGCATGTTCGCATTGCATATTGCTGTAGACACCCCATTTTTGACCGTCCTCAAGACTTGGACGTCACTGATTGAACACACGGTGATCTTCCATGTTTGTGTTCGTTTGGAGTTCCCGGAGGCCTCGGCTCGCGCGCCTTGTCTCAGGATCTCCGAACTTGACCTTTTAGTGTCTGGTTTTGCACCAAACACTTGCATCTTGCCTTTGAGAGGCAAGGTGGGGCTTGTAGACCATCCCCACCCATCACCGGCAGTGGCTAGATGCCACCGGCTGGTTTTTGCTGCCACCGGCAATATAGTTTGCCGGCCGGCACTCTTTGTTGCCGGTCAGCACTATTTTGTGCCGGTCGGCACTTTGTTTGGCCAAGATGGCATTTTTTGCCGGCCGATTGCTGTTCATCTGCTTTTGCAGATATTTTTGGACAGCTGTATAGCTTTTGCTCCCCTCCATACACGTGTATGGAGGGATCTCCCTCTTGCAAGGCTTGTCTTGTAAGCTTTACAAGAGGGATATAGAGGGAAGCTCTCTCTAAGGAAAGAGGAGGGAGCCTTTAGACATTTTTGAGGAGAGAAAACAGAGGAGAACTCTGGTTTTCTAGGGTTAGGGTTAGACATACACAACCTATCTCTCTTTTCCTCTCATTTTGCATACTAGGTGTTTTGTGTCTCATTATTGCACACAAACACCTAGTGTTTCACCTTCCTCTTGGAGCTGAGGTTCTAAAGAGTGTGTTTTAAAGTTTTGGTCTTGGATTCAAGCTCAAGGAGGCCATTGGAGCACCTTTGTTGAAGAGGACTACAAGGGTGAGATCTTAGTCCTTTTTTTCCCCACTTTTGCATTGATTTTCTACTAGTCTTAGAGCTGTTTTTGTGATTATTGTATAACATAAAAAAGTTCGATTTTTAAGCCCTCTTTATTGTTTATTAAGAGTGTTTTGTTGTTTGAGGGTTGTTGACCACCCTTAGGCCTCAAAAGGCCTCATTTTGAGCCATTTTGTGCTAGCTCCGGGATTTTGGTGTTGAGGTCTCTTCACCACTGAAATCTTGAGGGATTTCAGTGGTGAAGATGATCCTTTGAAGTCCCAAGAAGGAGAGGGCCACCCCCTCTCCTTGTTGTCCTTGAAAATTAAGGAACCTGCTCTAGGGAGGGGCGATCAGAGAGGTTCACTATCCTATGTGGATCTCCAACATCATGGTGGTGCCAAAGAAGAACGGCAAGTGGCGCGTTTATATGGACTATAAGAAGGTGAACAAAACATGCCCAAAAGATAGTTTTCTTATAACCACAGATAGACCAACTAGTGGACCTAACTGTAGGTCACAACTAACTTAGCTTTCTCGATGCATATCATGGATACCATCATATCACTATGTACGAACCGAATCAGGAGGTTACGTCCTTCATAACACCTAAGGGACTATATTGTTATAAGGTCATGCCCTTTGGCTTAAAAACTATAGGGACAACTGTAATAACCCCGACTTCCGATTAATGCTAAACCATGATTAATTATGCCTAACAATAATTTAGAAGGAATCCGAAATTAAATTGCATATGTATTGCATTATCTTAGTGTTTC
>NW_021026009.1:30775-55839 GCF_004153795.1 Camellia sinensis | reverse complement strand
AATAAAAAAGGAAGTTGAATAGAAAAATAACTTGAATAAAAATGGAAGTCGAATAAAAATAGAAATGAAAGATGCAGAAAATTAAAAATGGAAGTTCATTCAAGAAACCACTATACCTTAACGATCTATTTGGAAATTAAATAAAAAAAGGAAGTTTAATAGAAAAGTAAATTGAATAAAAATGGAAGTTGTAAACTTTCGCAGCACTAAGTATAAAAGGATACGGTCCTTTCTTGGAAAGACTATCATGTTAAAGCGGGCTACGGGCCTAAGTAACACAAGACCATCGTGTTAAAAAGAGCTACGGGCTTAAGTAACACAAGTCCTTTGTGCTGGAGGACTATAAACTTTCGCAATACCTTTGGCTAATCGATTACGGATCGTGCAGTCCTTGTTTTGCCACTGACGGCTTACCGCGTGGACTTGTTTGTTCGGAAAGCTTGATTTGGGTTTTGCCGATGTCAGTAAGCATCCCTTGAGACTGTAAGATTTTGATAGATGAATACGGTTCATCCCTTGTTTTGATAAAGTTTTGATGTGTTTTGCTCTGAAAGGACCTCGGCTAACATTCGTATGGTTTTGGCATGTTTTGTTTTGAAAGACTTCGGCTATATTCATGCAAAACCTTTATTACTAGTACCATTCACTGAGTATCCAAGCTCACCCTCTCTATATATATGTAGGTGATGAGCAGGACGTCGGCGACGCCTAGAATGTGTTTTTGAAAGCTTGTTTTGGATCCATGGTTTCGTCGGCTTTGTTTTGTATTCACGTCGGCGATGTCATTTCTTTTATGTCGGCGAATCTTGAAAATCATGCTTCTTGGCTTGTATTCACTGTATTTTGTATATGTCGGCTCAAGAAGCCTTTTGATCAAGATGTAATACATATTTTACCTTGTTGTATCCGATTTGTAAAGTTGTAAAGATGTATGCTATTTCATTAGACTTATGCACTGCTCTTATGGACCACTTGTGTTTTGATTTATTGCTTCCGCATTTGTGAGCCCTCTATATCTATACTCTGATTGTGTTTAACTTTTGAAAGTTGGCCTTCGGTAATTACGGAATACTGGCCATCACGGCACCAAACTACTAGGGGCGGTTTGGGGTCGTGACAATAGCCGAGCCTATATTAATTGCATTTTGCATATGTTGCATTAGCCATTGTTGACATGAACTAGGATCGTGCATGATTACTAACTAGTTTCTTGTTTTGGCTCGGAGTACACTGTAAGTGTTTATGCTTTAACATCTTGCATATATGTGAGTGTTAACACGAAAGCATGCTTGCCATGAGGCTATTTGCTTATATGATATAACTGCCTGAATGTCTGTGGGTGAAGGTTGGATTACTTGAATTAAGACAATTCATCGAAATCCGCATTTTAGCCTACTCGCGAGTAGCAAACTTCAAACCGTTTTCAAACAAACGGATATGCGATGCTTTGTTCCAAATTAGGCGATCTAGTCTATACTTATTTTGTTGTGCGCATCACATAGTAATTCTAGCTAATTAACCGGAATAAGAGCGCATGTGTTTTCAAAAACTCGATATCATACTTAGTACAGGCCGATCTTCGGATAGGGCGAGCGAGAGTGCTCATAGATGACCTTCCCCAATCGTACCCAAGTTCCCGAGCCGAGGCAACTTTGGTGATGACGGACATGTGGCCTTAGGCAACGAGTAAGGGTTTCCTAAATTCCCCAAAAACAAAATATTTAGGTGTCGACTCTGTATCTGGCAAAGCAGTCCATGTTTGGAACTTCTTTCTTAAAAATCTGTTTTCCAAAACGATTTGCTGGATTTGGACTCTTTGGTGATTTATCAGTCTTGCATTACACTTCGCAAGATCAGATTAAGAACCGTGACATTTGGGTCCGAACTGTAGCAGCAAAGCCCCAGGGGCGCGTCTACAGTACCATCAGAATCTGGTTATACCCAGAAAATCCATCCATGAAGGAAAACAACGCATGACCTGTGGTGAAGTCCACCAATTCATCAATGTATGGCAAAGGGAAGTCGTCCTTCGGACTGGCTCTGTTCAGATCTCTGAAGTCCACACACTCGAATTCTACCATCTTTCTTCGGCACTGGGATGATGTTGGCCAACCACTTAGATACTCAGATACTAGCAAGAACCCTACGTCTATCTTCTTGGTGACCTCTTCCTTAATCTTCAAAGCCCAATTCGGGAGTATTCTCCACAATTTCTGCTTGATAGGTCGGGCCCCGGGGTCGAGAGGGATCCGATGCTGTACAATCTCAAGATCGATTCCAGGCATGTCTTCATAGGACCATGCGAAAACATCTTTGAAATCTTTTAATAAAGCGACTAAGCGCTCGCGCTCCTCCGAAGACAACGTGGGCCCGATCTAGACGAGATACGGATCCTTCTCAGTACCCACATTAAAAGAATTGATTTCATCAGCAAGGGGTTTTGCAAACCTCTCCTCCTTCCCAATTAATCAAAATTTTCAAAACTAGAGAAATTCCTTCCTCTTCGTTTTCATTAAAATTTCAAAAGTCCAAATCAATGCAATAAACAAAACGGCACAGAGAAATACTCAAATTCTACAACGACATTCTCATTCAAAAGGTCCAGCTCATTCAGCTTTTTGGTTACAACTGACTCAAAAGTAAAAGAAAAGAATGACCTGGATAAGACCTTGGCATTCGGGTTATCAACCCCAGGAATACCGGATTCGGACTTAGAAGAACGAGAATCAGATCTCGACTCCACAAACTCTATGGAATCAGATTTTGGTTCATTACCCGACTCAGAACTACTAGACAGGCAGCCCTCCTCCAGCTGCCAAACAAGAGATGGTTCGTCAGATACATCCAAAATACTGCTAGAAGGGTTCACACCCGATTGGTTCCACATCATGGAGATAGTCAGGTTATCTCCCAAGCTCTCTGAGTCGATTAGAGGATCCGAAAGGAGACATGCGAATGTTGCCCCTACTTCAAGCTTGCTGCTGTTTGGGTCACTTTCTATGCTCCGCTCAACTTCAGCAGTCAGTTTAGCCTTTTCTTCTGTATCACTATCTTGCAACTGCAAGTCAAAGAAAATTTTGAAGCCAGGAACCTGCTGCTTCTTAGAGTTGAACCAGGGTTCAGGGAAATTGCAAAATGGGAAATCTTCACCCTCTCGAACAAAATGACCATTTAGGGTCCCTCAAATTGGTCTGTACACAAGCTCATAACGCTTCCTGGTCTGCTTAGCTTTGGCTCTGCCGGCCATCTCTTTTGCTTTCCTAACCCAATCCTCTTTGGTGGGCGTATAGCCAAGACCAAAGGCATGTGGGTTATGTGGTACATCGGTCAATGCTGTGACGCCTTTTTGGCCACTTTTTCCCAACCCTATTCCTGTAATATGTTGGAGCTTGTTCATCAAATAGATTGATTGGGCACTGACATACAAGCACGAATCTGATGCCAAGATGGTTTGCACTACTTGGGCCTCAGCTAGAGTGAACCCTGAAAGGAATACATCCTCCTTGCCATGAACAATTTCCAGCACAAGTGTAGTTACCTCTGGCGGAGGATGTATAGATGAATTTTCGAACACAATAGCCACCCCCTTCCTATGGAGGTATTTCAGCATTTGGTGGAGGGTAAAAGAGACAGATTTCACCTGATGCAACCAAGGTTTCCCTAGCAATAGATTGAAAGTGGCCGGCACATCCAGGACATGGAACTCAATATCCTGTTGAGCTGGGCCCACTTGAACTCTGATCTGTACTGTACCCACTATCTCTCTACTCGTATTATCATACGTCCGAATCACCTAGGCTGTAGGTACGAAATCTGTTGGTTTTAGGCCAATGACGTAAGTTGTGTGAGATGGGCAGCCATTGATTGCTGACCCGGTGTTGACCAATACCACTGGCACCTACTTTTCTCTATACTCCACTGATATGTATAGAGGTTTGTTGTGTGCTGAGCCTTCCGGTGGTAGTTCCTTGTCTGAGAAGGTTAAAGTTGGCGTAGCGCCTCCGAGGAAAACCAACTCGACAAGCTGTTTAGGAGTCATATCAATGGACAATTTGGCCCTGTCTATCGTTGACAGCACAGCCTGTCAATGTACTCGAGAAGCCATAAAAAGACCCCAAATTAAAATATCAGCCTGGATTTTCTTCAGTTGTTTTAGCACCGCCACTTCTTCCAACTATTTTTCCTTCTGCTTCTCAACCTCTTTATCTTTCCCGGAGGCTTCAGCTTGGTCCAAATGTGGGGGCTTGAAATACTGCCCACTCCTCATCACGTGGTCAACCTCTTCAAAGTACCAGGTGTTGTCTGGCAGGTCTTCACCCCAATCTTCATTGGTGTGAGCCAAAAGCAGATCATCGTCCTCCAACCATGCACCTCCGGCAGCCGACAAACAGTTGTCCGGCTCCGTTCTAATCATTCCCTTATCAGAAGTGTCCACTGCAGGGTGTTGGGCTTTTCTAGCTTCCTGTTTGTCTTGATCCCTTTCTTGCACAAGCCGCTTCAATGCGGCTTCCTGTTCAGTATCCGCGGTACTAACTGCGCCTAGTTCTTGAGCTAAATTCTTGATACCGGTGCTCTCCGATAATTTCCCCTTCTCTTCGGCCATTTCGGCCACTGCAATCATTCTTGCTTTTTTTTCTTTAGGTTTTGGTTGAGTTTCCTCCTCCTTGTCAGGCTCATCACTAAGCCACCTGGAGTTGTCTGTTGACCCATTCTGATCAAACCAGTCAATCTGCACGTCCCCCTGATCTTGCTCGTCGTAGAACTACAGATTGTCTAAGTCTTCCTTTAGCTCCATTAGATCATCCAAACCTTGGCTTGGGCCATCCTCTCCAACCACACTGACCTTCGCTGTTGTTGGCAATACCACTTCTGGATTGGCTTGATCAACTGGCACAATGTAGTGGCACCTTAATAATTTCAGTTCTCAAACGGTTTTGATTAATTATGTGATACATCATAATAATCGCAAAAATTTTATTTTAACCAAATTATTTTTGCATATTTTTCTGGCAGAATCCATGAAGGTGCATTATTAGTAATATTATAAATTCAAAAAATTTATTTAAAAATTATTCATGAAACATCAATAGGTGCCTTAAATATATACAATTATTTTCGTTGAATCATTATTCTTGGAAATAATACTTCACACTATTTGTCATTTGACATTTGTCAATTTATCATCCAAAAACTTAACCCCCCATCCCCTCAAAAAAAAAAAGTATTGAGTTCCATTATTTTAATAAATTAATATCAAAATGGACTCTGCATGTGTATTTAAATCACTTCTAGAAATATAATTTTTAATATAAAATCACAAAGAATTTAATTTTAATTAATGTAATGATATTTTATGTTATGATATGTGTTACAAAATAATAATACTAATTTTAATTTAAAATAAAATTTAAATTTAAATTATTTATTTTAATAATTTTAACCTTATCATTCTATAAAAATGTTATCCGAATACTTATATATAACAAATTCAGTTAAATTATTTGTTTATTTTCATAATTTTAGTTCTATTATATTATAAAAGTGTAATTATCATATCACGATTTTATATGATATATATTAAATTATAAGATAGTAAAATAAACACTTACTTTGATATGAAAAATAATAGTTAAATTACAAAGAGAATTAATAATATAAAACTAAAAATGATTTTAATTATTTAATTTTATATTTATATTTATTTAGAAAATAAAAATATGTAGAAATAGAACAATACAAAATTTATTTAAAGTCACTACTTGCAATAATAAATGGAAGACGGTTTTTGGCGTACCTGATGTGCAGATCCGGCGAAGGTGAGGACATGGACGACGAATCCGGCGGCAGCTTCGGCGGGGGACGGCAAGGTCGTCGGTTGTTCGAGGGAGTTACATGATGCCGCTTGAAGGAGGAGTTCGCAGAATGAAGCAGCTGAAGGAGGCAAATGTTGTTTCGTTTTGCCTTAGGCCCCAATTTATAAGATATGAGGGTAGATTGGTAAACAAAAAGTTGCGTTTACAGCTCTTCCCAAATGGTGGTTCAGCTTTTTCAACACTTCAGTGTTTTGATTTTGGGCTGAGAACGCTGCGTTTTTGTAAGGTTCCCAAAACGACACTAAGTTTGGTTTTGTGAAAATGTATAGACAGTTTGTTAAGGCAAGTAGAGTCATTAGTGCCTGCTTTGTTCATCTAATCACTTTATGTCAAATATATAGGGTGTGTTTGGTTTGTGTTTATAGAGTAATTTTTGACAAAAAAAAGTATAAAAACTTATTTAGTTTGTCTTTTTTCAAATATACTCTCTAAAATAATTTTTGATTTTTTTTTTTTTTAATACCAAAAGTGGTCTTACAATACGTGGGCCACTTTTGTGAAAATACTTGTTTGGGTTGTTTTTTATAAATAAATTTGGAGAAAATTTTCTAAAATTTCATTTGGTTTAATAATTTTGGAAAAAAAAAAACTTGAAAATCATTTTCTATCTCCTATATATCAATTAATCACTTTTTCTCTTTTATCTCTCATTTTCAATTACTTTTTCTCTCACATACATCTATTCAACTGTAACAAAATATCAAATCATCTCAAACTCCTACACTCCAAAACTATTTCCAAAATATACAACCAAACAAATCAAAAAAAAATTTAAACTCTTTTTCCAAGATTTTTTTTGACAATTATGTATAATAATGACAAAAAATAATTACATACAGAAATGGCAACTCTATTGTTCATTTTTTACATTTTTGTAGATTTTTTTTTATTTAATTCGAGGTGTTTGTATTTTTTTTTTCCTCAAAAAAACCATCCAAACAGATTTCTAAGAATTTTTTTTGAAAATGTGTTTGCAAACATGTTTCAAAAGTTATTCTAAAAAAAGTCAACCAACCACATTTTGAAGAACTTTTTTAAAAAAATCTGTTTGGTTTAATTACTCTCCAAAATGTGTTTGCGGAGCATATTTCAAAATTTTTTTTTTTTTCAAAGGTAAACCAAACAAGGCCTAAGCCTTTTAAAAAATTACGTATGTATATATATATATATATATATATGATTTTCTACTATTGTATGTAGATAGAAAGTGGCTGTGGGGAGAGGAAATTGGGTGCGTGTATTGTATAGTATATACTCTCTGTGTCTCTCTGCAGAAATCGAAGAGAGTGCAGAGCTCTCTCTCTACGTATTCGCAAATACGAGCTCACCCTCCCTTGTATTCTCTCTCTCTCTCTCTCTGTCTCTCTCTCTCTCTCTCTCTCTCTCTCTATATATATATATGTATATCTATCTTATGTATATATGCACATTTGTGCTAGTCCGTATACAGATATTGTCGTGGATCGATCTCTCTCTCTCTGTTTTTTTTTTCTAAATATTTTTTATTGATTGTAATTTTGATCTTTTCGATGAAAACAGGAGTCTTCTAATGCGATTTGACGTCCAAGATTGTTCAAAAGGGGGTTCATTTTGAAACGGTTTGTTTGTCGTCTTAATGAACAGGTCAGCGTAATTTTGGGAGGTCCTAATGTGTTTTGTGTGGATGATTGAAATTAGTGATTTGGATTTCTGTTGATGGGTTTGAACAATTTTGGTTAACGTGTTTTACAATTTGGGGGTTTTGTGAGAA
Source organism: Camellia sinensis (assembly GCF_004153795.1). Lineage (NCBI taxonomy): Eukaryota > Viridiplantae > Streptophyta > Magnoliopsida > Ericales > Theaceae > Camellia > Camellia sinensis. The sequence continues at coordinate 48,216 of NW_021026009.1, read as the reverse complement.
TTGTGTTGTATATTTCTTTTGAGCATAAATATGATTGAAGGGTTTGTTTAGTTAGGTTTAATTGAAGCTTGGGAAGATTGATAATGTATTTGGGCATTGTTTGGGGGTAGGCATTCCAGTAGTATAGACTACTGCTTTTGACAGTAAATTTGGTTCACCTTTTGCCCTTAAAAGCAATATAATTACTTCCCAATCTTAACAGAAGAGTACATCTGGCAGCTTTTTGAGTATAAATTGAATGTAATTGTGATACTGTGTTATCACTGACATCTCGTATTTAGGAGTGATAAACGAAACAACATTTGTTCAAGCTTGGTTCCTTATATTTTCAAGCCAACCTCAAACAAGATTTTGTCGAGCCGAGCTAAAATAGTTTTGTATTTTTATATAATTTTAGGCTTGTTGCACTGAGCCAAACAAGCAATTGATTGGTCAAACTTGATTTGAAAATTAGTTTGGCTTGTTTACTTAACGAACTGAGTTCGAACGAGCTTTTAACGAGTCGAACTCGAGCTATTTGGTTCGTTTATCACCCCTAGTGATATTACCATCTGATTATCCAATAATAAACTACCATTCTTGTAATGTAACCACTGGTAGGGCTGCTGCAAATTCATAAAGCTATAGAAGAAAAATTCAAGTTTAATAAAACTTGTTTTTGGAAATATTTTTTTTAAAAATATTTTGTGGCTGTGTTTGTCTGCTGTGTTCTTGACTTTTAAGAGTCATAAAATCGGAACAGTCTCAAGGTTAGATGAAGTATATATCCATTTTAGCTTAATATGAGAAAGTTAGGTGGGTACCTTTACAATGGCTTTGCTGTCGTGGTATTCTAGCTTACAACTTCATAGAGAAGTTTAGGTATTGTAATTTGAATGGTAAACCAGGAGACTTAGTTTTGATTCTTGAAACCTATATGAGAGTTTTTCTTCGTCTTCTTTTTTGCTTCCTTTGTCTTCTTCTCCCTATAGGAAAAGTAGTGTCTCCAAGATAGAATATCTGGAAGAAGATAGTAAAGTTCCCGTCACTCATGTTCCCTTAAACCCATGTCCACATCGTGACTATGTCTACACATGTTGGACACGGCAAACATGGCACCTATTTTGGTGTCCATGATTCCTTGGTCTTGTTTATGGTGTAACAATTGGTTTTCATTCCAGTTTATGGTGGGAATTTTAGGTTTTGTAGATTGTGTAAATGACCATAGTGACCCAATTTTATCTAGTGTATGCCCAATAGATAGGGGCCATATGGCACATTTTATAACAAATTGTGAAGAGCTCTAAGATCGAAAATTTAGCTTGTGAAATATTAGATAAAAGCACGTATGAAAGGCTATATAAGAGTTACCTATGGGAGGTTATGTCGAAGAGTTTCTGCAATCATGGTTCACTTATTGTCTATTATTTACATGGTCAGTTTTGAGGTTCTGGCAGTTTATATGACACCATAAGTGTATTAGTTTCACTATTTTTTGAACCACCACCAGATTAAAATACATTTGAGAACCATACAAATTTGTACAATTAAGTCTTAGAAATTAGAATAGTCCGTCCCTCAGCGTAGTCACTTCCATTCTCATTCTGATTTTCAGACATTGTCTCATGCTCAACATACCTTCACATTGTAGAATTTCAAGTTGATTTTTTTTAGTGGACGAGTAGCAATTTCATTTCCAGTTTGTAGATTTTCAAGTATATTTTGTGCAGGAGAGGTGAAAAAATGGAGCATGATGAGACTGGATGCCAACCTCCTCCCGAAGGTCCTATTTTGTGCATCAACAACTGTGGCTTCTTTGGAAGTGCAGCAACCATGAACATGTGTTCCAAGTGTCACAAGGACTTGACAGTGAAACAAGAACAGGCTAAACTTGCTGCATCATCCATTAACAACATAGTTAACGGATCAGGTGGATTCAGTGTGGGCATGCAAGTGGATTCATTGGAGCCAAAGACTATTTCTTTGCCACCAACTCCGGCATCTGGCTCTGAGGAGACCAGTGAGCCAAAGCCGAAGAAGGGTCCTAATAGGTGCACCACTTGCAAGAAACGGGTTGGCTTAACCGGGTTTAAATGTCATTGTGGTGACCTCTTTTGTGGATCGCATCGCTACTGGGACAAACACGACTGCCCTTTTGATTACCGTGGCACTGCACAGGATGCTATAGCAAAAGCCAATCCTGTTGTAAAGGCAGAAAAGCTCGATAAAATCTAGAGCTGATGGGGATGATGAAGATTTGATATGCATATATATATATATATGATGCCTCCTGCTATTTTTCCTGGGACTTGCTGTTACGACAACTCTGCAGCTTAAAGAACTCTATGGCTTTATGATTACTGAGATTTTCTGTTGGCTTCAAGTGTCTTTTGTGATGGTTTGGTGGACATAATTTGTGGTTGGGTTGAAATGGTGTTTCTCTCTTGTGGTTCATGTCAAATGGGTATTGTGCAATTTCTTGATAATATGGAGTACATCCATGGCATTCTTGTGACTTGTAAATCTTGATTCTGGTTTTTGAGAATATCTTCACTACCGGTCCTGTTTGGTGTAACTTTATATTACTTACAAGTGTTTGATACAACTATTATTTATACTTTACCGGGGTAGAAATAGTTTAAGTAAACTAAAAAAATTTGATTATCTGAAAATTCGATTATTATTATTATTTATTAAGAAGACTATATTTATGAATTATATCTTTGTATATTATCTCATATGTCACTATTATATTAGTTTAATAAATTTTATTATTCATATATATATGTATAAATATATATATATATATATATTATCAAGTAACACTTTTACCTAATAAACAAACTGTGACATGGAAGTAATTTCAAAATTATGGTAACCATGTGGCCTCTTTATTTAGAAAAGTTATATCCAAATACTATTAATTTTATAGAATGCCACGTCAACAACAAAGATGGAGGGAAATGATCCTAATGATTGAATACATTTTGCCTAGCGTTGAAGGCTAGCTACATGTAGCTAGTGAATATGAGTTGAGGCAAAATGCCTAATCATATGCCTAGTGCATTGGAATTGAAAAAAGTGAATCACACTAGGCATTTTAACTAACAAGTATTATATGCCTAGTGCATTGGAGATGCTCTAACACTTTTACCTAATAAACAAACTGTGACATGGAAGTAATTTCAAAATTATGGTAACCATGTGGCCTCTTTATTTAGAAAAGTTATATATTACTTTCCTAGAAGGTGAATGCAAGAAAGACTTTTCATCCCAAGCAAAGGTTAGTTGTCAATTTTGAAAACCTTGGCTGCTAATGTATGTTCACACACGCTACATGTCACAATCCAAATTCGTCTTTATAGGTTTAACGTTATGATCAGTCAGTAATCTCAGATTACTTACGGCCTCTATTAACAAAATCAATCTTAGTATTATTTACGGGACTTAGCGGAAGCAATTTAAGACATAAAGCTAATCTATTGAGCTGTGCATATATGAAAATATCTTCATAGCATAATTATACATTCATTCTTTACATATGTGCATTCATTCATCACAATAGACTTTCAACATTTATTACACATTTCAAATATCCATAGCTTTAAAATCTAAAACAACCCCCAGTAGTAAAAACAAAAGTATAAAACAAAATATCATAACAAAAAGGGGTTTTGGCTTGCTTGGCTCCGCTCGAGCCATTGATTGCTTCATTTCGAAAGCTCAACAAAAGGTTGACAAAAGGACAGACTTTGGGGCTTTCTTTAACCTTGATGCTCGTTTAGCTTACCTATATATACGTATAAATAGTGAGTTAGGACCCAGTGAGTAATAACAGAATAAAGAGGGTTATATGAATGAAGTTTGGTAACATTTCAAATAATAATTCCAATTCTATTCGAGTCTCGATATCAATAGCCATTTCAATCAATTTATGTGGTATATCCAATAGAGTAACGATGCATCAATGACAATGGGACCACAAGGGTCATTCGATATTTCATATTCAATGTGACCATGTGGATCTAACATCAGAGATCTCTGTGTTTCTATATTCAATGGGCTATTTTATTATATCCTCCAGGCAAGGGCTTATTAAACAATGGGCGATGGTATTGTTTCTGTAACGCCCCGAAATAATTACTATAAACCATCCACAATATTAATTACATAACAACATATGATGAAATAATTATCTTCCATTAATCCTAATTACTTGTACAAAAGGGTAATATATTCAGGTATACATTTACAAGTCAACCCTAAATCTATAGCATATGTTACATGATAGAGAAATAGGATGAAAGTTAAACAAATAAGAAATGGCCTAAGAGCTTACAGATTTCCAAGATAGTGCTTGGTTACAATAAAATAGATTTAAATCCAATATAGTTAAAACCCTAGGCTTGTACAAAATAAATACAACAAAATAACCAAAATAAAGCTCTTGCTTCCAAGTCTTCCCAAGCTATTCCCTTGGCGAAGGCATATCATTAGTACCTGAAAATAATTTTCCCACATAGGGTGAGCCAAAACCCAGTAGAAATAATTCAACACAGTATATAAGTCTTAACAAAGATATAAGATGAATGCACATGCAATGCTCGTGCCAAAATATTTTACAGCTCTTTCCAAAACCATGCAATGCTAGATTTATATCATAGTTCATAACTCATTTCCTTCACAATAGAAAACAAGGCAATGAATCACGCTTTAGGAGTTTCAAAACAAATACAACATTTCACAGAAATTTCGTCCGTGGGATATTGTAAACCGACACCCATGTAAACATAGGCTATACAAGCACTATTATTGCAATTTCATGGATATTTTGCCTGCGGGATCGACACTCATGTATGTGCGTGGTTTTTAGGACTTTCACCATGAACACTTAGGCTAACTTATTTCAATGAGTCAACATATACTTCCTAGATTCACCATTTTTCCCCGACGATAAAAATTTTCAATGTATAAATATGAAATAATGCCCGATGCAAATGGATGAGAAAATAGTTTCAATTCTCCTAATTTTCTTGCAATTTTTACAACAATCATAGTTATCCTGCACCGATAGCCCAAAATAGATATTTCTAAACAGATACACAATTCTCAATAAAGATAAACTTTTCAAATTTTCAAGATGTGAGTGGCAATACATATCAAACTCCACAATTCTCATCAATATCAACCCAATTCCACTTTTTCAACATCAATTTCATTATTTATATAAAACCAACATTTGAGACTTTTAGGGCAAAAACCCTTTTTTCTTCCAAAACCAATCCCAAGTATCAAAATCAACAATTTCCTCACAACTCACCTTTATTTTCAACACCATAATCATTTTCAAGAATCCATTTGAAAACTCCTATTTTGATCTTTAACCTAAAACCCTAGGTTTGTTTCAAAAATCCCCAAAATCACAATATTGTTTAGAAATAGCAAATAATAAGTTAAAACTCGTCAAAAGTGCGAAGAATCCATACCTCAAGTTTATAAGGCAAGAGAGAGACAAAGTGTGTAGGAAACTTAAAGATGCCGAAAGTCAACTTTGTTCCGATTAGAACGAAGCCCTTGTCGAGCTCTACCGTTTTAACAAAAGAACACGAGTGAAAAGATTGACGGATCTAGGTAGATTTGAGTGAAATAGATGAGTTTTAGAGAGAGAGAATGGAAGAAAATAGGATTTTGAAAAGTTCAAAGAGAGAGATGAAAAAGTGACTCAGAAGTGGCTCTTTACGAACTGATATACGCACAAATCATTCGAGTGCAAAAAGTGTTTCTTTAGTTACCAGACACAATAAGTTGCACCGCTCAAGCATAAGAAGCTTCGCTCGAGCGAAGAATATCAACTCCCATAAGTTTTACAGACAGAAGACCACCGCTTAAGCTCAAGAAGGCAGCACGAGCCAATACCTCTCGAGTGCAAGAAGCTTTGCTCGAGCAAAGGATATCACCTCCCAGTAGTTTTGCAGACCTGCAAAAGTACTGAAAGTTCATAAAGATCACTCGAGCGCAAGAAGCGTCGCTCGAGCGAAGCAACAAAATTCTGGGCAATGACAATTTGAAAAACAAGCTACCATCCTGTTCCAAATGTAACCAACACATTCCAATAGCCAAACTCAAAGAGAAATAAAGGGAAATAAGATAAGAATAAATATATAAGGAAATAAATCTCGGATCCAAAACATCAAATGCGTCTAAACCATAATCGCTATAACCTCCCCCCTTGAGGAATTCTGTCCCCTAAATTTTAAACCAAACATTAAAACCATGTTTAAACCAATTACAACAATCATAGTAATTCAAATTCATCACCATAACCCATCCACGGGTCATCTATTCTCATCAACATGATAAATGAGTTTTCAATATTGAATATACAATTCACATTTCCAAAACATATATAATGTTTATATTACATTAACATAACAAAGTTTTCAATACATGTTCAAACATCAACAAATAGGTTTGGATATTTCTCATGGACTTCTGCCTCAAGCTCCCAAGTGGCCTCCTCAACCCCGTGGTGTCGCCACAACACTTTTACCAAAGGAATTTTCTTGCCTCGCAAAACTTGGTCTCGAGTATCTAAACTCTAACCGGTCTCTCCTCATATGAGGCATCCTTGTCTACCTGTAACTCTGTCTAATCCAACACATGTGATGAATCTGACTCATACTTCTGGAGCATACAGATATGAAACACGTCATGAATCCCGAAAAGTTGTGGCGGCAAGGCCAAACGATAAGCTACCTCCCTAATCCGCTTTAGGATATCAAAAGGCCCAATGAATCTAGGAGATAACTTCAAGCTCTTCCCAAACCTCATCAAACCCTATCTAAGTGACGTGATCTCTCACCTCAAAGGATAACAATCTCGTCCTACGATCGGCATAGCTCTTTTGACGACTCTGAGCCATAACCAACCTCTTATAGATAAGTGCAACTTTCTTTACCCGAACTAACTCTAGACCTATCATAGGTGCATCACCCACCTCGGCCTAACACACAGGAGATCTACACGGTCGACCGTACAAGACCTCAAACGGTGCCATACCAATACTCGACTGTAAGCTATTGTTATGGACATACTCCACTAAAGGCAAGTGCCTCTCCTATGACCTCTTAAATTCAAGAACACAACCTCGAAACATATCCTCAAGGATCCGAATAGTACACTTTGACTGCCTGTCAGTCTGAGGATGATATGTGGTACTAAAAGTAACCTAGTGCCCAAGGCATTCTACAGGTTCTGCCACCACCGAGCCATGAAACATAGATCTCTATCCGTGACAATCGTCACCAGGACCCCATGAAGTTGAATAATGTCCTTGGCATACAAGTCAGTGAGGAAATCTACCAAGTCACTCGTGCACACGTGCACATAGGTACGAAGTGAGTTGACTTAGTCAATCAATTAACTACAACCCATATGGCATCATTGCCTCGTTGAGTCGTCGGAAGACCCACAACAAAATCTATCGTGACATGCTCCTACTTCCACTCATCTATAGGCAAAGATTGCGACAAACCCGCTGGCCTCTGATGTTCGGCTTTCACTTGTTGACAAGTAAAGCACCTCGACACAAACATGACTATATCTTTCTTCATCCCCTTCCACCAAAACTGGGGACTAAGGTCGTGATACATCTTTATGCCTCTTGGGTGCACTGCAAGGAGTGAATGGTGAAACTCTTGGAGTACCTCCTCTCGGCAAGACTTTGGCACAAAAAGACGGTCAAGATATCTAACACTCGAGTCAGAATACAAGTTCAAGCCCTTCTTTACCTTCCCACTAGATATCTTCTCCCGGAGGGTTTCTACCTTAAGGTCACCCCTCTATGCTTCTATAACTTGTCTCACAAGTGTAGCTTACGTAACTACCGAAAAGAAAGTTGCCGACTCAATGGACTCGCCGTGATGCAATTCAAACTCACTAATAACACTCAACATCTCCCATTCCTGGATGGCTATACTCGCTACACTGCTAAAGGACTTTCTACGCAAGGCATCAGCCACTACATTGGCTTTTCACGGATGATAATGCAACTCAAAATTGTAATCCTCCATATACTCCATCCACCTCTTTTGCCTCAAATTCAGATCATTCTGTGAGAATAGATACTTCAAACTCTTATGATAAAAGAAACACCTCAAACTTCTCACCATAAAGGTAATGCCTCCAAATTTTCATAGAAAAGATCACGGCTGCTAGTTCTAAGTCATGGGTAGGATAGTTCTTCTCATGTGTTTTCAATTAACGTGAGCCATAAGCTACTACCTTCTCCTCTTGCATCAAAACACAACCCAAACCTTCCCGTGAAACATCATAATACACAGAATAGCCCAAACCCCTCTCTGGAATAATCAACACTGAAGCAATGGTAAGCCTAACCTTAAGTTCTTGGAATGACTTCTCACATGTCTCATTCGACACAAACTTCATTCCCTTCCTCATCAATCTAGTCAACGGTGATGCTAAATAGAGAAATCTTTCACAAAACGACGGTAATACCCCACTAGCCCCAAGAAACTACGAATCTCAAAGGCATTCTTAGGTTGTTCCCAATCTTGCACTACCTCGATCTTAGAGGAATCTACAGTCACCCCTTCCTCAGATACCATATGGCCTAAGAACTTCACTTCTTTCAACCAGAATTCACACTTCCCGAACTTAGCATATAACTTCTGGGCTCTAAGAAACTCAAGCACAACTCACAAGTATTCCTTGTGCTCCTCCTTAGTGGGTGAGTAAATCAAGATGTCATCGACAAAGACGATTACAAAGTGGTCTAAGAACTCACGGAAGTTTTGATTCATCAAATCCATAAACATGGCCGGTGCGTTAGTTAACCCAAAAGGCATTACTAGGAACTCGTAATGGCCGCGCATACGGAATGCCGTTTCTGGATATCCTCCTCCTTCACTCTCAATTAGCAATAACCCGATCTCAGGTCTATCTTAAAAAAACAAGAAGACCTCTTTAACTGGTCAAACAAATCATCTATACGAGGCATTGGGTACTTGTTCTTAACAGTTACCTGGTTCAACCTTTGGTAGTCAATAAAAAGTAGTAATGTGCCATCATTCTTCTTGGTAAATAGAGCTGGTGCTCTCCAAGGCGAAGTACTAGGGCTGATAAAACCCTTATCTAACAATTCTTGGAGTTGAACCTTCATATCACTCAACTCGGTAGAAGCAAATCTATACGGTGTCATGGAAATTGGTGTCGTACCAAGCACTAAGTCAATACAGAACTCTATCTTACGATGAGGTGGCAAACTAGTGAGGTCCTCGAGAAAGAACTTTGGGTATTCACAAACTACCCTCGACAACTTAACTCGGACCACATTACTCTTAACATCCAAAAATGTAGCAAGAATGAGACTAAGCTCGCCCCAACCACGCGGATCACACATTGGCAACAAGACTCTATCAACTCGATCTCCCAAGAAATAAAAACAATTACCACCCGAGGTACATACAGTAACCTTCTGATAGTAGGAATCTATAACAGCTTGATAGGATGACAACCAATCCATACCCAGTATAACATCAAAACTCGACATATCAATCAATGCAAATGAAAAAGGAAGTCGGCGACTGACAACTTCTATATCACAACCCCAACACCCCTGGTCCAAAACAACCTTACCACCAACAGGTGACTCTACCTTGAGTGTAAGCTAAGCTACTTGAGCTTCAAAAACTGATTTCTTAACTTCTCCCTAGCAGTGGGAGGCAAAAACTTGTCTCGGGAGACGTTGACAAAGGCCTTCCAAGTCACCCCAATGCGCCTACACGCATACTTTCACCATTGACCCACATCTCCCTTCAACTGAAGGACGCCAAGGTCACCCTCAACCTATCATCTTCGATGCCAAGCATCTCAAATGTCTTCACCATCCATTCTAACCACTCATTCGCCTTCAGTGGCTCCTTCAAATCACCCAAAAACTCATCCGGATTAGACCGGAAGAACTCCTTTTTCAAGAATGACGGCCCCATTTCAGCAACTTACGCCTAGACTTGATTCTTAGCCCTGAGAATGTTCATGGATTCCCGCAAAGCTCCGGCCATTTCACGGGCCAAAGCGCCTATAGCCTGCTGACCTACTAGGTCGGCTACATTGGCCTGACCAACCCCTTTTTCATGCGCCGAAATTTCATCCAGTAACAGCACCTCCTACCGTCTAGGACTGCCATGCCTATGACCACCATGTCCACGTCCTGACATCCTAATAAAGGTAATTCACTCTAGATAAGTAATTCACTTTACAAATATGATGGACAACAGTAATTCACTCTACATAAGCACATATTCACATAAATACATACAAATTTTCTTTCTAGATAATGATCTTTTCACGATGTTGCCAGAGTTCCAGTTAGAAATAGCAGTGATCAAGTGCTCTTCTAACAGGGCTTCTAGAAACTTGTTAACCCAATCAATATCTTAGAAATTAAATCCCATATGCATATAATCACATAAGCATGTTATATGAATGTAGTTCGGTAACATTTCAAATAGCAATTCCAATTCTATTCGAGTCTCAATATCAATAGTCATTTCAATCAATTTACGTAGTACATCCAATAGAGTAACAATGCATCAATGACAATGGGACCACACGGGTTAATCAATGGGACCACAAGGGTCATTCCATATTCTATATTCAATGTGACCACATGGGTCAAACATCATATATCTTTGTGTTTCTATATTCAATGAGCCATTGTATTATATCCCCCAAGTAAGGGCCTATTAAACAATGGGCCATGGTATTGTTTTTCTAACATCCCGAAATAATTACTATAAACCATTCGCAATATTAATTACATAACAACACATGATGAAATAATTATTTTCCAATAATCCCAATTACTTGTATAGGAGGGTAACATATGCAGGTATACATTCACAAGTCTAACCCTGAATCTATAGCATATGTTACATGATAGAGAAATAGAATGAAAGTTAAACAAACAAGAAATGCTCTAAGGCCTTACAGATTTCCAAGATAGTGTTTGGTTACAATAAAATAGATTTAAATCCAATATAGTTGAAGCCTTAGGCTTGTACAAAAAAATATAACCAAACAACCAAAATGAAGCTCTTGCTTCCAAGTCCTTCTAAGCTATTGCCTTGACGGAGGCATATCAATAGTACCTGAAAATGGTTTTCCCACCTAGGGTGAGCTAAAACCTAGTAGAAATAATCCAACACAGTATATGAATCTTAACAATGATACAAACGAAAACTCATTTTATTTACAAAACTTACGGTTACATACAACTTGCTGCAGAAATTACATGTAAAAAAAAAAACAAAAAAAAAAACAAAACAAAACAAAACAAAACCAAAATTTTTACATAGATCAGTCCTCCTCAATAGAGACCAGATCTTCTTCCTCAACCCCCTCGTCCAGGGGGGTTTGGACAACGTCGTCTTCGCTTATCTACATGCGGCTAAAGTTCATGTCTGGGAACAGCTCTTCCGCTTTATGTTTGAAGGTCTTCCAGCCGCTGTCCCAGAACTCTGCCATTTCATGCTTATAAAAATCTGACCGCTGGAAGCTCTGGATAACTTCCTCTTCGTTTCTGCCTCCAACGGCTGCTCCCGATGGCCCAACCCCCCCCCCTCACTACCCTCCTTCGCCAGGCTGCTCTCGATCGCAGCATCTATGGCCATCTGGAAGTCAATGAACCCCTTGAATTGTTCCACCGCCACCATACACAAGTCAGGGTACGCTGCCCTCTCAAATGCCAACTTTGCCCTTTCCTCCGCCAGTTCCTTCTCCAACGCCGCAATCCGATTATCGGCATCTTCCTTGTCCTTAACCAGATCTTCGTTGCTAGACATGGCTTCATCCCATCTTTCATGGGCAATGGTGCAGGCTCTCTGGGCCTCCCCTAGTTTCTTTTGCTCACCCGCCAATTGGAACTCAAGTGAGATCACCTTGTGGTGCTCCGCTTCAAGCTCTGACTTGGTTGCGACGAGCTCAACACTAGCTCACTCAGCCGCGTTCTTATGCACCACCGCCAACACTTCCATGACCTTCGCCCTTTGCGCATACTCCAAACCCTTGGCACACGCACTTCTGGCGGTCTTCCTCCAACCCACTGTCTCCGCCCTTAGATTCTGGAGCTCCAATTTAGCCCCTTCCAATTGGGCCCTCAGCGGCTCCACGTCCACCTTAGCGCGCGACGCCTTGTTCTTCAGGGTGGTCGCCAGAGTCGCTGCCTCCATTTGGGCTGAGTAAAACCCTCTCAACAGGTCAACCTCCGACAAACGCACCGTCGAGCGCATCGCCGCATCTTCCACCACTCCAACAAAGCGATCAGCTGCGGCCTTAGCCCCCTCCCCTTCTGTCGAGCGACCTGCCAGCACGCGCGTGTGGTACAAGGAGGTTGCCAGCGTGGCACTTGTCACTGGCTTGTCGATCCCTGCCTTCCCCTCGCGGGGCTTGAGCTTACTTCTGGTGCAGCCGCTACCATCGGCACCATGGGGGCACTTAGGCCCAACTTTTCCTTAGCCACTTGGGTGGTCTCTTCTTCTGCGCCTTCCTTTAACTTCTCCTTCTCTGGGGCCTCCTCTGCCCTCATCTCCTTCAACTCCTTCCCAACAGGGGCAGCCTCCCCCCCAGCCTTCATCTTTTCCAAAATAGGGGCATCTTTTCCCCCATCTTTTTTCTTGGTTTCTTCACAACCGCCTTCACCTCCTACTTGCCCTTCACTTTCAGCGAGTCTACTGGGGGCGGCAGAGGGGTGAAGCCAGTTAGGTCTTTGTCACCGACCGGCTTGGGACACGGTCGAATCCGCTCCCTCATCACCAGCTTTGGGGCAGGCCCCAATTGCGACTCCTTGTATTTTTCTGCCCTGGCGAACAACCTCCTCTCCTCCTTCTTCTCTGCCTTCCTCCGCACCTCCATTTCCTCCCTCGCCAGATCCTCTTCGAATGGTTGCGGTCCCAAGTTCAGGGCAAACAATGTTGAAGGAAGGACCAGCTCGTCCCACCTCACTCCATTCTCCTCCCTCCACTCCCTCACCTTCTTTACTCTATCTTCGGCCTCCACTCCTAACTTTGGCTCCACCGATTTCGTGGGAACTTTCCATGATGTGCGAACTCCTGCCCCACCATTCACCAACACGAAGAACCATCTCGGCCTCCACCCCTTCACCGAAGATGGCAGGCCCGCCATCAAGCCTCAGCCTGCCACTGCTTGCAGAGTCACCCACGTCTCATGCTGATCGGACGCCTTGTACCAGTAGAAGAACTCCTCCACTGTCATTGTCGTCCCTCCGGTCGCCTGCTGCCAGGCACTCGCACAGGCCACTACTATCTTCCAGGCGTTCGGCATCAACTGCCCTGGCGCCACTTCTAACTTATTTAGCACGTCCACCACTATTTGGAGGAGAGGTAGCCTCAAACCCCCTCGCAGCGCTTCCTCGTATAGGCTAAATTTGTCCGGTCGCACATCCGACACCCTCTCCTTGGATGTGGGCAGTCTCAACCCTATTTTTGAGGGAATTTGGTACTTCCTTCTTATTCCCCCTAACTCTTCCGCCGTAAATGTGGATCTGTCTGGCTTGGTGTGCCAATGGTCTGGTTCTGCTTGACTAATGGGCCTCGCGGCTGCGATCATTGTCATAGGGCGAGCCCGCACCACTTGACTAACTACCCTACCTTCCATTCGCTCCACCCGATACTGTTCCGCCAACTCCACCGCATTGTCATCACTTAACGAGTCAAGCCTTACAGCTGGCACTTCCTCTTGGGCCATTTCTCATACGTATCTGCGTATTGATTCGGACGCAGGCACAAGGAAGTTCACAAAGTGTTGCAGAGGTGTATCACTAAAAACAAACGAGTTTACCTCTGGGGTGTGTTGGTTTTTTGCAAAAAGATAGGTAAAGAGAATAACTCCAAACGTCTACAGTTTGCCTATATTCCAAGGGTCAAGATTAAATTTCGCCAGTTTGAAAATTTAAAAAAAAAATAAATTCCAAACCTGTCTTTTACCCTATCCCTTCATTTCCTGTTAAACACATTGCCTTCCCCACCATGGGATTCCGCCATGTGTAGGACCACGATCCACTGCCTCCTTCCCCTACCCTGTCTATTCCACTTCACTTCACCACGTGCCTCGCCGCTCCTCGAGCCCCGCGCGCCGCCACTTCAACCTTCCCACTCAGTCACCCTTCGCGGTCAGTCCCTCCACTCGTCCACCCTTCGCGGTCGGCCCTCCTCGCGGTCGGTCCCTCCACTCAGCCACGATCGCGATCGGTTCTCCTCACGGTCAGTCCCTCCACTCAGCCAACCCGCGCGGTCAACCCACATCCCAGTCGGTCTTCTCCCCGTCGACCTCTCACAACATCCTGTTTTCTTCATTATTCCCTTCGTTAGACTAAAGCTGCACTTGGAAATGAGGGACTACTGACATAGGTGGGCCCATAAAGGACATGGCCCACCACTTAAGCCCCAGTCCATGATTCAAATACTAAAACCCAACATTCTTGAAGCCCAACGTTACACTAAGCACTAATGACATCTAAACACTTGACGAGTGAAGAACCAGCCACATCAGCAGACAAAGATCCTGCAGAGTTAGTGCACCACACATCAGCCATTAATGAGTTTCCCTGCAGCATTTATTACGATAACCCTTCACGTCGTAACAGAACAACTTCACCATGAACAAGGTAAGCTAGAACATAGACTTTCGACCAACATGAGAACTCGGAATGGACAAGGAAATGATGAACAAAGGATATAAGCAAGCTTCAACGACAAGGAGAAGGAGAATGTTAAGTTCTCTATCACCATTCTATTTCTACATTTGATCAGCCTCTCCTTTCTCTAACTTGATCGTGGGAGGGTTTGCTGGGGGACTACCCGTTCCCCGTTGAACTCTTGTACAGGTCTTTCCGTGGGTACGACGCTCGGGCAATGATTTGAGAAGCGTGGATCAACCTAACCCATTCCATCCGGAGCACTCAGTATCATCAGATTTCATTAACCATGTGTGTCATTATATTCCTTTCAGCAGAAGATTACTGACGGAAGACAAGTTTGAAGAGTAACTAACTATGGTATACTTTTTATATGTGATACAGTGTATCCAGAAAATGGGATTTACAAAATTAGGCCAAGCATGAGTTTGTTTGTAATATGGTAAGCTAATTTGACAGATAGAAAGTTTGTGAATGTAACTTGAAGCACAAATTAACCTGAGCGTGAATTATGCAATCACGCCCAAAAAGCATAATCAGCAAAGCTTTTCGCTGCACATCTATAGGCACAACAAATCCAACCTCTTCCACCCTACATCAAATTAAACCAACTCTGATCAGTATCCTTCATACGATCCATTTTCAGCACATTTCACAAAGACCTGTATTGTACATTTCTGCAATCCTAGTGTGTTAATCATCACACACAAAACAAAGACAATAAAAGCAATCCAGAAAACCATAAAACCAAAACTTGCATTTAAACCAATCATTGGTCAATATATTCATCATCTACTTCAATACCAATCAGTTAAATGAGAAAAGAAAAAGAAAAATACTTGATTACACAGTTTGGTTGTTGAGAAAGTATGAGAACTAGAAGAAAAGGAACATTGTTACACTCAGATCTCATAGTTTCAATTGTTTTGATTAGCAAATATAGAGCAAGCCTTGTTAGTAATGGGCGCCCATGTGGCATGACCATTTGAATTTGAATTTGAACCTTATCCAAATAGGTTTTGAAATTGAATTCAAACCTATTTAAGATAACCACTCAGGATACAGATATTATCAGTTTTAACTGATATGGATAGATAATAATAATATATTATATATCTGATATATGGTTATGGGTGATTAAGAGAAAAACAACGTATGATCTGTTTCTACCCATATACTGACTCTCTCCCAAAAACAACAATCAAGTCCTTTGCACTGTGATTTGTGTGGGTGATATTCAATCTGTGATATCACTTCATTGCTGGGTTGGTTTATCAGTTTCTAGAAGCACGTGATTTATCCACGAGGTTCTATCATCAAGAAGGTATGATCTAAACATTTTATCCGCTACATGTTTTGTGTTTTGATTTACATTGGTATCAGAGCATATTTTATGGATATTTTCGTGTTTCCTTTAATCATGTGCATACTTTATATGTATATGTATACATTATACACATGAATATTTGTAGAGGAGAAAAAAAAAATTATTTTTATCAGATTAGGAGCATAAATAAATTTTTTATGTTCATTAATGTCTTTTTTCAAACCATAAATAGTTTTATTTTGAAAAAAGGAGTCCGGCAGTACAAAAATCGGACCAGAAAACACCCTGGAAGGCGGCGCGTGGTCTGCACGCGCCACCTGACGCCGTGCGCCGTTTCCACGCGCTCCCACGCGTAGCCACGCGCTCCCACGCGCCAGATGCTCCACCGACGCGCCTGCACGCGCCCTCACGCGCGCGTCAGCTGCGCTGGCCACGCACGCGCGCCGCGCTCTGAGCCGCGCGCCGAGCCGTGATCTGGGCCGCTCGCCGAGCCGCGTGCTGAGCCGCGCCGTTTTCCTCCGCCGGCTCGGCTGGCTTGGCTGCTGGCGTGTTAGGCACTGTTTGTTTTGTTTTTAATTCTAAATCGCGTTAAATGGTCATAATTAATTCATTACATATTTGTTTTATGCGTGGCTTGTACTGTTAGACTCACAATTAATTTTTCTACATTCTGTAAAATTTTGAAAGTTTTACGAAAATATAAAATATTTTTTCTGTGTTAATAATTCATGTTTTATGCTTTAAAATGCTTCTGGTATTGCATAAATAATTTTCTAGGGTTGAAATTTTTATTGTAGACTTCTGAAAAGTTTTGCTATTTACTGGTAATATTGTTTCAGTTTATCAGTTTCTAGATTTTTTATTTCTAATTTTAATGTGTGTTTATTAGTTATTTAAAATTCCAGAAAAATTTCAGAAAAATTCCAGAAAATTTCAAAAATGATGTACACTTTAATTATGGCATAATCTGAATATTAAACATGTTTATCAGTTTCTAGATTTTTTATTTCTAATTTTAATATGGGTGAAATCATGAATAGACACATCCAGATAGATAGTTCAGTAAATCAAAGGTTTGAAACAGAGCAGTAATGGCAGTACGTAAACGAAAGCACATAAAAGAAACTGGGAATGAGAGGAACAGAGGCTTACTAGAAGAGTGAAACCAGAATGAAAGTCGCCGAGGTAAAGGCAACGGTTGCAGACACGACGGAACGGCAAAAAGCTTCGCTGGAATGAAAAAATGGAGACGGTTGCAGAACTTGGAGCTAGAACAATGGCGGATTTGAGAAGGTTTAAGAGAGAGAGAAAGCCAGAAAATCGAAAATAAAAGTAAAGAGACGAAAAGAAAGGGGGAAAAGTTTTATCAAAAACTTGAAACGGCGGCAAAAAGAGCAATAA
>NW_021026009.1:0-24784 GCF_004153795.1 Camellia sinensis | reverse complement strand
ACAACCTCCCAAGCTACATCCTTGGAGGCGGCATATCACTTGTACCTGAAAATGATGTCCCATATAGGGTGAGCCAAAGCCCAGTAGAGATACACTAAACATAAGATGAGAATTAACTAAAACATTAGTATTTGATAAATGTTTAACTCATATAAACCAACATACAGCACAATCCAAATCCATGACAAGTATGTCTATGATCCTTTCCAATATCAACAATTTAAATGAGATTATAACTCATAATAAAACACTTCCATACTTCACAATTCTCATAAGATAACAACTCATATTAAAACACTTCATACTTCATAAATGATACACAGATTTGCTGTATCAATGGAGTCCATCCCCTATCTCCCCCCAAATAATATCCGGTTTAGGAGTCCATCCCCTATCTCCTCCCAAACCGTGGAGTATATCCCCTATCTCCTCCCACACAATACAATGTATATAAACAATTATCATATACATGATCAATCAATACACAAATTCGATGTATTATTCCAACCATCGTATTCAAAGAGATATTCAACCGATTAGTTTTAATTCACCTAATCATCATGCACCGATAGCCCAAAGCAAGACTATCCTCCACCGATAGCCCAAAGTAATTATTTCTAAACAGATAATAAATACATCAACAGATAAGTTATCAATATTTTCAAAAGTGAGTGATTAATCAATCCAACCCCACCATTCTGTCTCATAACTTCCCAATTTCACTATTTCACAACGAAAGTCATTAATTACACAAATGACCCAATATAACCCAAATATGGCATTTTTTCCCATTTCTCCCAATATTGACCCAAAGGTCCAAATATCATCAATAGACCTCAAATAACTTCATTTTAAGGCTCAAATACACATATGTAGTTCAATTGAACGAAAAACCCTCTTTTCATATTTTAAGGTTTGAAACCCTAACTCCCAAACTTTCCCAACTACAACATTACATCAAAATGAACACAAGTTTATGTCAAAGACCATAAATATGAATAGTTATCCCTACCTCAAATTCGAAGCCCAAAGGAGAAGGTGAAGAAAATCGAAAGTGCTCCAAATCCCAAGATTTTCGGATTGATAGGTAGCCCAAGCCAAGCTCTACACTTTATGCAAAGGAACTAAGGTAGAAGATCACTCAAACTAGATCAAACCTTAGAGAGAAGGTGAAATGTAGTGAGAGAAGCTCTCAAAATAGGTTTTTGAAAAGTAAGAGAGAGAGTGAAAGTTAAAAAAGTGATCTGAAATGACCCAGTTGCCAACTGATATACGTATGACCCGCTCGAGTGCCAAGACACAACTGCAAAACTCCACCCGCTCAAGCGCAAAGGAACACCCGCTTGAGCGTAGATTACACTCTTCCAGTATTTTTACAGACATCGAATACCCGCTCGAGCATAAGGAAATCCGCTCGATCGTGAAAAACACATCTGCAGTATTTTTGCAGACGGACAATTTACTGAAGGTATGCAAACTCCGCTCGAGCACAAGAAGACCCGCTCGAGCAGATCACTAAAAATCTGGGCAACAAGAGTTGGGACAAAAGCTCAACCAATCTGTTCGAAACACGCCCAAGACAATTCTAAACTCAAATACAAAGAGTTAAAGAACAGAAATGAAATAAAGACAACAACAACTATCAACGGAACCGAGTCCGGATTACAGTAAATAAGGAAGGGAAAACCAGGATCGCTATATTGGGCCTGTTTGGTCTGGCTTACTTTGAGCAGATTATAGCTTTTGGCTTTTTAAAAGCTATTACAGACTGTTTGGTTAAACTTAAAGGCAACAAGTTCAACTTCTATAGCTTTTTTTTTAAAGGTAAATTCGTTTGAAAATTAGAAGCAGCTCCCAGCCGCTTTCACATGTGGATTATGCGGAAGAGGGCTTCAAAATTACTTAAATATCCTTAGTATTTGAAGGTATTTACTCTTATACCGCTGTATATATATTAATCCTAATCTTCTCTTTACTGTTCATTGAGACTCAGAGAGAGAGAGAGAGAGAGAGAGAGAGAGGCAATTTTTGGTGGGTGATCGTGATTTCCGGTGAGGTTCTCCTCTCTCCGTTATGATCAAGAAACCCTCTCCTCTCTCTGTTCGTCGCTTTCGTCGTCGCCCCGCCATCCCTTATCGCAATTGATGATGAACAAAAGCTCTCTTTTCCGGTGAACCAGAGCTCTCTCTTTCTCTCTCCAGCATTGTGCCGTGTCTAAGATTTTCGGCTAGGATTTTGAGTTGTTCTCTCTCTCTATCTCTCTCTCTCTTTCTCTCACAATCCAGAGGGGCAATGCCCTAGCGTCACGATCGACAACCCTAACCTTAACCACCGCCATTGACGACGTGATGATCGACCTTTTATGCTCTTGCAGGCATTGTGAGATAGTCTAACGGTGACGAATTAGAGCTCACCACCGCATCTGCGATCTCAAACCAGAATGATCCTCATTCCACCACCATCGCGTTGTTTGTTGCCATCGCGATCGCGATCTGCGATGTGAAACCCTAGCCACCAGTAGCAGTAGCTAGGTTTTGTTTAAAAAAAATTAATAAATTAATAAAATTGGTATATTTTGTAATGAATTAATAAATTAAAAAATAAATTTTTTTATATTATTAATTGGTATTCTAATGAAAAAAAAATTAATAAAAAAGAATCACAATTTTTTTTTTAAATTAAAATTGAAGAAAAGGAAAAATTAACAATTGTTGCTGATTGATACTAATAAAATCACAACATTAATATAAATACATGAATATTAATTGATAATAATTATTATGAATTAATAAATTAAACAAAATTAACAAAGAAATAAGAGAAAAGAAGAGAAGAAGAAAAAAAAAAGACAGAAGAGAAAAGAAAAAAAAGAAAGAATAGAAAAGAAAATAAGGAGAAAAAGAAAATAGAATAAAATAAAATGAATAAAAAGAAAAAAAAAAGGTATTGTAAATAAAATCACAAATTTTATATCTTATAAGGGTAAAAAGGACATTACACAACAAAAAACTATTTTACAGCTTATTCAACCAAACACTACTCTACTGATTAAATATATAATCTCACAGCTGCATCAAACATGTTAACAACTTATGTTCAAAGCTATAATCTATAATTTGTTAAGTCATAATCTATAATCACCTTCTCCCAATTACACCAAACAGAGCCATTGCCATGCACCCTAATGTCAAAAGGATTTTGTCCTTCCAGTCTGAAAAATTATCGCCGTTCAAGAATGGAATACGAAAGCCTCATTAGACAGTATAGATGTAGAAATCATTGCAATTACCAAGAACATCATTAATGTTTTGAAACAATAACTATAGTCTAAATCAACCAATGTCAAATTCAGTAACAAATCTAAACCTCCTTGTGGGCAGAGGTCATAAACTATATTAGATTTGCTATTACTTTATAATAAGACTAATGAATTCCAAAATATTCAAGGAAAAGAAAACTCATACCTGTGGGTTCAGAGCGTCCAATCCCTTTAATACCCAAATCATTATCTTATTCCAATTAAATTTCATAGATAACTACTTTCCGATGGAACAGAGAAATTATTTATAAAACATAATTGCAATACAAAATTGTCAAATTAATTTTTACCTTTATGTGATCAAAATACTGATGATCACTACATTTTTTATATCTTAAGATTCTGTGGCTACTCTTAAAATAGAATAATTTTTTTTTTAATTATGGCATAATTTATTAATGTGAGCAAATTCTTATGATCAGAACCAGTACATAACCTTTTAATGCACATAATGTTAATACATGGAATCAGAGTAATATCACATGAAAAATCCCAAGGCCCAACACATGTAATTCAACGTTATACTAGAAAAAGTTGGACCAAAATAAATTCCATAAGTCTAACACATAGTGTATACATGCTCTTATTTCACATAAATTTTAATAGCATAAATAATCTTAATACATGTAACATGATATTACATTGTAAAGGATATGGCGATCTCGGTTTTGACCCGACTATTGTTGCATTCTAGACCCGGGTTTCATGGTTTGAATGTTATTATACATGTCTTTTCTTCCTTCTACCCTTTGAGTTGGAGTATTGGAATGTCTTGGGCATGTTTGGGACAGGTTGGTTGCTAGTTAGACTAGATTGTTGTTGTCCAGATTTTGGTCCCTTCACTTGAGCGAAGCTGCTTGCGCTCGAACAAGGACATCCTTTTGTGTTTGGTCGCTCGAGCAACAACTCCTGCGCTCAAGCGAGATTTGTGATCTCCCAGTTCTTGGTTCAGACCTGCAATTGTTTTGGGAGGGTGTCGTTGTTCGCTCAAGCAAGGACTCTTGTGCTCGAGCGACGGTCTTCTGTCTGCAAAACTTTTGGGGATTTATATTCCACGCTTGAGCGACGATTCTTGCGCTCGAGCGAGGTCGCTTGTTATATCTGGTAGCTCGAGTGACAACTCCTTCGCTCGAGCGAGCCTTGCGTATATCAGTCCTCAGCAGCCCATTTTCACACAGAAATTCTATATCATTTCACCCCAAAACCCTAAATTGGCTCCTTCTCTCTCTAAAACTTGAATTCTCTCTACAAATACTCCAAGATCTAAACATCTCTACCCTACTTCCTTTGAGAAAAAGGTGGAGCATCTTGTGGGCTTCTGTTCCATCCGAACAAAGCTTGGTTTTGTGCATTTTTGAACTTCTTCTTCTCCCTCTTTGGGCTTTTACTCTTGAGGTAGGGATATTATACACCTTAATATGGTTTTTAACCAAGATATTTGTTGTTATTTATAAATTATGTGGTTTGGGAGTGATTTGGGCCAAGTTAGGGTTTGGGTCCAAATTGAGAGAGGGGTTTCTATGTGGGTTCTATAAATGAACATGGGGTTTTGAATATGAGGTTACCTTGGGTTAGAATGATGAAATATAGCCTAGGGAGTGATATTTGGTAAAGCGGGAAATTTGCCCTAATATGTGTTGAATAATTATTTTGTATAAGTAATGGAATTAGTATGAGAAATGTGAAATTGAGAAAATGTATGAATGAATGATGTAGTTGGATTTGTTAAACCACTCACCTATTATTTGATGAATTATCTATTACAAAGATGGTATATCTATTTAGAAATAACTATACTGGGCCATCGGTGGAGGATGGTTATGATTGTTATAGAAATTGCATGAGAATTAGGTAAATTAAAACTAATCATTTAACTATGTTAATGAATATGACAGTGTGTTAAATACATTGAATATGTATAATTGAATGTCATTGAATATGACGGTATCTTTAAATATATTGTATATGTATAATGTTTTGAGAGGAGAAATGGGATGTACTCCATATTTTGGGAGGAGATAGGGGATGGACTCCATTGAAAATTAAGTTGGCTGGAGTGTCCAGGGTGAAAGTCCCGAAATCTTATGTATACATGGGTGCCGATCCCACGGACGAATGGAACAGAGATACTATTCAGATCAATCAAGATTTGACCTCCATAAAATTACAATAATGTTGAATAACATAATAGAAGGATGCTCTGATACCAATTGTGAGAACTAAAATAATTTAATAAAAGAAGAATGCCTCCTGCCATGATGTTTAAACCTTTGAATCTTATTTTTGATTGATCGAGTCTTGAATATATAAACAAAACCACTTCTTAAACACTTGCATAGAACCATATGGAAAAGTGGAAGCAACAGGGTTTCAAACCTATTCTATTCACAAAAACGTTTGTGTTTTGATAGTTATCACTAGCATATATAGATAGGCTTGGACCTATGATCCAAGTGTAACTCTTTATAACTTTTCACCATCAGGGAAGTTGTAACTTCCCATGCAACCACTTTATTTTATGTTAGTTACCCAATTGTTTACTGATTAAAATATATATAACAATTACATAATAATATAATTAAATAATAAATAAAACATGTGGCATATGTGCCACTTTATGGATATGCTTACAATTTCAATATCACATTAGAAGATTCAATTCAAACGAGGCCAACATATCATAGATAAGGTTGAAAACTAACTTGTAAGTGATGCCGAATGGGGCCAACATAATTAATCCATTTAATCTTTCTAGTGACATGATTAATCAAAGATAAGATTGTAGACTAGAAGAAGTTGGATTAGGCCCTCATTTTTTAACCTACCCCAAGGCTGGCCCTATATGGACTTATCATGTGAATAATAACATACAAAATAAACATGACAAAATGAAACTTATTTTTTATTAATTAAATGATAGAACTGTTCTATGAAAAAAAAAATCCCAAGCCACGTCTCCTAGATTGCCTTTGTGGCATACCACTAGCAAATCACATTTAAGATTAGTTGCTTTGGGAACTGGTTTGAGCTACTACCCTTGAATGAAATATAACTTGAGAGGAATGACATGTTTTCTCTTTTCTTCTTTTTTTTAAATTTTTTTTAAAAAAAAATTACAAGACAATTTCGTTCTCTGCATAAGACCCTACAAATGGCCATCAGAGATTGGAAAAGTTGTAGAAAACGATTTTCCAGGAAAATAATGGAAGTGGAAAAGTCTAAGTTAGTCTGTACTTGATTCTTGTATTTTCTCCTATTCCAATCAGAACTCTTCCCTCAGCTAACGTTGTTGCAATTTCACCATCGGTTTCATAGTTGTTTGCATCAAGCATTACCATGTCTTGCATCATCATCATGTTCCAACTCATTTTAGAGAACATAATGAAATATGATCGTGCAACGGAGAAGATAATAACCATATTTAAATGATGAAATGATATTTGCACTGAAATAAAGAAATTAAATCCATTTCATAAGATGTAATGAGAAAGTTTCTATATTCTACATAAAATCTGTTAGTGTAAATTGTTTATGTAATTCTGCAATTATGAAGTCAAGAATATAGTCATCTATGAATCATGAGCAGACCTTTAAGTGCACATTGGAGTTTATCCGGCAACAGATCCCAACAACTGCTCTATAACGCAGTTAGTTAAGAAACTGCCATGAGATATGATTGAATCAACAATCTGCAACAAATATTGGAAGAAAAAAATATTTAGTTTTCATGAAAAAAATGGTGGCATATCTAAAAGCAGAACACTATATACTGATATCCCTTCACAAGTCCAAGGAAATGTAAAAGTGCAAGGAAGATTACAGAATGTAGCTATCCCTATGCCGAGGATAACAAACACTGACAATTTAATAAAAATAAATAAATAAATAAATAAATTGAGATACACTCAACTCCAAGTCAAAAAAATCTTTTTTGATTGGATGGAAATGAATGAAGAAATACTCATTTGTCATTGTACAAGCACGAAACATTCTTCTCGTATAATCCTGTTGATTAAGTCTGTGCTCCTTCGTACGTTGTCGTTTTACTCCCTGAAAACACAAATGTGAGCTAGCTGGCGGGCGTGTGCCGGATACCTCTCCGATGCCTAAGTCAGCAAAATAGACAAATAGACAAAAGTTCTGTATATTCGGGAATCAAAGTTGTGTTACCTCTCCATAGGTGATGTTATGAGCTTTTATAGGTTCCGCGTGGCATAATCCTAGTAGGACTCTTATTCCTCCATTATAGAGTCCTCTTAGGAATCATACTCTTGAAGGATAATCCTTCAACACCCCCCTCACTGCTTAAACCAAGTGAGATGGTTTTACCTCGGTTAGATGTCAATTCGACCAAGCTAACATGACCATGCTAAAGCCGTAGACTAGACCGAGCTCCAACTAGCTCGGTTCTTCCTTTCACTGCGTGCGCCTCAGTTTGACATACTCCAACTGGGCTGTTCATTTAATACCGAGCTAACCAAGCTTGGTGCCCCAATGCACAACGCCAAGCTAGCTAGGTTCTCGTGCAATTGTATCTCGGTTGCCTGTTAAAACCATGCTATCCATAGCATGCCTAGACCGAGCTATTCAATAGCAAGGTCCTGAGAAAAGGCCCAAAATACCTCGGCTCAATGTGGTCTGACCGAGCTAACTGTCGCCACTCTGACCATGCCGACCGAGCTAACTACAAAGCTCTCTTGGACCGGGCTAACTTCAAGCCCTTTTACTCAGTCCTTACTGTGGCCCACAGAGTGGCCCATTACCCAGCTCGGCCCAATTTACATATAAATTTCCCTCTCAGTCATATATTGAATCTAAAACTTTGATTCTTCCGAGAATTTGTATTACTTTATAATGCATACAAAACTAAACAATGGTTTATACCAAGCAACATTTACTTCTTAAAAGTTTTAATTTAAATGAAAATGTTAGTGAAAATAAAAATAATAATAGTGAGCAAAAATGGGTTATATCATCAAATAGAAAAAAAGAAAAAAGAAAAGGAAAGGAAAGTGTCAAAATAAAAAAGAGAAAGAATCCACAAGCCAAAGAGATTTCAGATCAAATGCACAAAATAGAATTAAAACCCAATGTTTTTGCAAAGAATTGGAGCACTTCATATTTAAACCACTGTGTTTGACGTGAAGGACAAGCCAATTTCCCTTTGGTGCTCCAACTGGATAGGTTACCATACGCAGGGAAATCATTGATGGTCCTTAATAATGCGGCACGCAATTAAAAATTTTGGCCATTTGATGCATCGTTTGTCTCTACCCATTCCTTCTATAACTCCTTTAATTCATCTATCAATGGCCATAAAAACACATCAATGTCAAATCCGGGAGCCCTAAGCCCAAGAATAAGCAAATGCATCATAAAAAATGGATCCTTCATACATTTCCATGGTGGTAAATATATTGGACAAGAAAAACTGGCCATATGCTATATGAGTTACTCATGTTTCCAAACGGGTTAAAACTGTCGCTAGCTAGTCCGAGCCTAACATTACAATGATCTTTGGCGAATGACTCATGCTTTTTGTCAAAATCTTTCCATGCTTCAGAGTTAGCCAGATGATGCAATACATTTTCCTCCTTTACACATTTATTCTTGTGCCACTTCATATCAGTTGCCGTCTTCCTTGATATGAATAGCCTTTGTAGCCTTGGTTTTACAGGAAAGTATTGCAGAACCATGAGAGAGATTTTTTACCTTTACCTTTATCTTTACCTTTACGAACTCTGTATCTTGGCGCTTTGCAAGCAAGACACTCGTCTTCATTTTCATACTCCATCCAAAAAAGTACACAATCGTTCTTGCATACATGTATTTTTTGATAGTCCAGGCCCGAATCTCAAATTATTTATTTAGCCTCATTGTAAGAGCATGAAACCGTTTCACCAATGGAAAGTGCCTAACATCGTGAGTGAATTTTTGCAACATCTATTAAAAATTTTTAGATGTAGCAACTTAACTGTGATAACCATGTTCCGTGTTATGCTAATTGGTCCTTATTATGAATGTGATTATCTGTGTGATATGATTTTGTGTTCCATTTATGTGAAAATATGTGGTTTTGAATTTCTATATGTTCACCGTAGAAATATCTGTTTGATTATCTGCCTTGGACTTTAAATTGAAGGCCCTATCGGCCACGGAACCCGAAACTGACTGCACCATTGTGATGGGCGTAATTTTTAGAGCCTACGGTGAAATTTAATTGAAAATTGATTCGGATCAAATTAAATAGATTAAATTGGTGCTTAAGTGCTCAATTATTTAATCTTAATTAATTGTGCTTATGAGAGCCTATACAAAGGACCCTTATATACTCAATTCCTCTCTTTTATTTCATTTTGGCTGATTTTGGCTCTCTAGAGAGTGAGAGAACCGAATTAGAGAGGTAGAGTGTAGGAGATTGAAGGTTTGATCAAGAAGCTTGAGAATTTTGAAGCTACACTCAAGAATTAAGCATAAGTTTGGAAGATTAAAGCTCCTAGGTGAGTAATCAACCCTTAATTCATGAGTTTGAGTTGTGATTTTGTGAATTGAAGCTTAAATGGTGAGTTAGATCATGAATTGAGTTGATTAAGTTGAGATTGAAGTCCATGTGTGCATGCATGTAGAGAATTCCTATGAAATTACATAATCTAGCATGTAATATCTGAATTATGAAAGATTATGGGTTGAATCATACATGCAAGCATGGTTTTAGTTGAGCTTCATGAGAATGAACACCATTTGCACCATATTTTTGACATGCATGTTTGATTATTGGAGATATGGAGCTCATATGAGATTTGAATGCATGAGCCTTGATTATACCAAGAAATGTTGATTTATTTTGAAGAATTGGACCATGATTTTGAGCAATTGACCTCATCTTGCTTGTATACTCATGATATATAATGTATTTGCATGTTTTGGAACCAAAATTATGAGTTTTGAACCTTTGGAGGTCGAGCTTGAGCTCAAGAACAAGTTCTGGAAAACTTGGAATTCTTGATGTCCGCTCGAGCGGGGGAACCGCAGCTCGAGCGTAAAATACGAGCTCCCAGAATATTTTGCAGACATGATGTTCGCTCGAGTGGGGAAGTTCACGCTCGAGCGGGGGAGCTATGTAGAATGACCTTCAGGTCGAGCATCCGAGTTCACGCTCGAGCGTAAAAATGATGTAACCAGTACTGTTGCAGACCTCATGGGTCCGCTCGAACGGGGAAGTCCACGCTCGAGCGCGGACCCCTGTTTCAGAAATTTTGTAAAGATGTTCTGTGTTTCATTTTCCGTTCTCTTTCACTTCTAAGTACTCTTAGGCATGCATTGAGCATTATGAATGAATTAAAAGAATAAGAAAGAAGCCTAAAGAGGAATATGTGAATTAAGAACAAATTGGATTGTTTGTGACCCATTGTGTTCATGGAATGTGTAGGGTCGAGCTCCAGGGCAAATCATCTAGCCGATCACTGTGAGTAATATCTTAATGAAGATATTTTGAGATATGTTGTTTGTCCAACCGCTTATTTCTCTATAAGTTTTATGAGTCTGTTGATTTGAATTGTGGACAAATGTTTGCTATGCCATATGGTTGGGCCTAAGGCCATTCGCTAAGAATGAATGGACCAGAGGCCAGTTTGATATGAATGAAAGAATGAATGGGCTAGAGGCCAATTTGACATGAACAAAAGAATGGTTGGGCCAAAGGCCAGTCTGACATGAATGAAGGAACGGATGGGCCGAAGGTCGTTTGACATGAATGAAAGATAGATGGGCCAAAGGCCAGTTTGACATGAATAGATTGGGCCCGAGGCCGTTCGATGTGTTTGGAACCGCAGTCACTTTATCTATATATATATATATACTAGATAGAAATACGGATTGGGCCCAAGGCCGTCTGATGTATGTTGTTCTAATGCATCTTCTTTATTTGATATTGTTCACTGGGCTTTTGCTTACGCTCATTCATGTGTTTGTAGGTGAGCCAAGAGAGGTCCAAACCCAGCTTCAGTGAAGTTTGTGTAGAATAACCAAGGTTTTGAAGAGTCAGCCATTGCGTCTCACGTACGAGATACGTCTTCGCCCTTTTGCTATCTTGTTTTATTTTGTCATGTTGGCGAGGACTTTGGTTCATGATTGTATATAGTTTTGATTGGCTGACCTAGACTTGAATGATCCTGTCTGCACAGAACTTTATGTTACTGTATTTTCTTATGTGAGTTATTAATATGTATATGTATGGTTTGTTATAACGTGCCATGTAAGCACAGCTCTGTGGACAAAGTTTTAAATTTTGCTTCCGTTTGGCCCATTTGCTCTGATGAGTTATGTCTGGTTTGGTTTAAGGCTGTAGGTAATCTCAAGATTACTGGCCGGTTATGTCCTTAACCCATAGGGGCGGGTTCGGGTCGTGACAGAGTGGTATCAGAGCATGAGTTAATAACTCACGCACTTGTCCAAAAGAGCAATAAGCGTCTAGAAAAGATTTAGGATGCATTCATGTAATAAGTATGAATTTGGAAGCATCGAGAATGTGCTTAAATGTTTTAATGTGAACAACTATGTGTTATAAGTTTGTGAGTTGCTTGCATTGTAAATTATTTGAATATGTATGCTCTCTAGAGGAGAACAAGAGGTGATGAGATAGAGGAGTCTTCTACTGCCAAAATAGATAGAATGGAAAGGTTGATTCAGGAAATGGCAGAAACATTGAGGCAACAACAACAGTGGCAACAACAGTAGCAACAACCACATCCTCCACCTCCACCTCCGGCACCACCCGTGCCAGATAATCAAAATGATGATCGAATAATAGCTCTCACCAAAGAGTTTAAGAAAATGAAACCACCACAGTTCCATGGGGGATTAGATCCATTGAAAGCCGAAGCATGGGTCCTCGGCATCGAGAAGCTATTTGAAGTGTTCCCTTGTTCGGAGACACAGAAAGTACTTCTAGCCACCTTTATGCTTGAAGACGAAGCAAGAAGATGGTGGATGTTAATGCGTGAAAATCATAAGGATGTTGACTGAGCGAAATTCCTAGAAGTTTTCTATGATAAGTACTTCCCGCAATGTGTTCAGGACAGGAAGGTATCAGAGTCATGGAACTCAAACAAGACAGTATGACTGTAGCTGAGTATAAAGCCAAATTCACTGAATTGGCCAGGTTTGCACCATATGTGATTGATACTGATTATAAGAAAGTGAGGCATTTTGAAGGTGGGCTTCGAAGCTACATTTTAGAAAGAGTGAATGTCTTGAAGCTGGAAACCTATATTGGGGTGCTAGACAGGGCCATAATATCAGAAGCTAACATAGCTAGATAGACTAAGTCAACAACTGACTGGAAAGGCAATAAAAGGCAAGGCTTCTTCTTGAAGAAGAAATTTTCGAAAAAGCAAAACACGGGCTCCTCAAGTATTTCGAATTCTTCCCGAGATACATCTCCTATGTGTAATATTTGTAGTAAAAGGCATCATGGGGGTTGTTACCGTGTGTCAGGAGCTTTTTTTAAATGTGGTAAACAAGGGCATATGGCCAGAGATTGTAACCAGAACAGTGGAAATATAGCTGCTAGTTCCACTGCATCGATCCCAAAATCGAGAAATACTATGAGATCCACTACCACCGAAGATACTGTGAGGCAAGGGAGAGTTTTTGCACTTGTTATGGGCGATACACGGAATGCTAACGCAGTTGTCTCAGGTACTATTTCTATATGTAATCAGGATGCTTTTGTGTTAATTGACTCCGGATCAACACACTCTTTTGTGACATGTGCATTTGCATCTAGACTAAGTAGACCTTTAGAATTATTGCCATATCTGCTATGTGTATCTGTTCCATCCAGGGAATCTGTATTGTGTGAATCTGTATATCGTTTTTGTGACATGCATGTTGGGAATGCCGTCCTATATGTGGATTTGTTGCCCTTGAACTTTAGGCACTTTGATGTAATTTTGGGCATGGATTGGTTAACTAAATATTGTGCCACCATTGATTGTGTGACAAAACGGGTTGTGTTTAGACCACCAGAACAGGAAGAAATTGTGTTTGTAGGTAACATGGTAATACCTCCACCTTATTTAATATCTGCAATGAAGGCATGTAAACTGATCAGGAAAGGGTGCCAGGGTTATTTGTGTTATGTATTGTCTAAACAATCTGTAAATGTTGAATTGAATAGTATCCCTATTGTTAGAGAATTTTCAAATGTGTTTCCAAATGAACTACCAGGAGAATTGGTGGACAGAGAGATAGAGTTTACAATTGAGATTATGCCAGGCACCCAACCTATTTCCAAAACTCCTTACAGAATGGCTACTGCTGAAATGAAAGAACTAAAATAACAGTTATAAGACCTGCTTGACAAAGGGTTTATCCGACCTAGCACTTCACCATGGGGTGCACCTATAACGATCCCGGTTGTCCCTTTACTGCTCTGTTGTATTCCGGACTCGGTTCCGTGGAGTTGGTAGTGGTATCTATCTTGTTGTCGTCCTTAAATTCCATTTGTTTGAGTTTTAGGATGTATTGGGTAGAGTTGTTACAGGTTGGTTGGGCTTTGGTTTCAATTCTTTGTTGCCCAGGTTTTAGGAGGTCCGCTCGAGCGGAGATTGCACACCCCCGGTATTTCGTGTCCCTGCAAAACTTCTGCAGGTGTGATTTTTACGCTTGTGCGGTAGAGCTTGAGCAGGTTTGTTGGCGTTCGAGCGGGTAGCACTTTTTGCGTATAAGTTCTGGGAGGGAAAAATCTATGCTCGAGCAGACTGGTTTTTGCACTCGAGCGGAAGTGCTTTATTCTTGTGTCTTGGCGCTCGAGCAGGCCTTCTTGAGCTCGAGCGTGTCCAGATTTTTGTTCTTGGCGCTCGAGCGTTGTGTTCTCCGCTCGAGCGGGAATGTCGTATATCAGTTGGCAACTGGACATTTTAAAATCACTTTTTCTCATTCTTTCTCTCTTTTACTTTTCCGAAGAAGCCATTTGAGAGCTCCTCTCTTTAAAACCATAACTTCTCTCTAAGTATTGATCTAACTAGGGTGTTTTTCTCACCTTTGGTCTTCACAAAAGTTGGGTTGATCGTCGAGGGCTTTACCTTCATCCGAAAATTTCGAGTTTTGGAGCACGTTGAGTTTCGTCATCTTCTTTCCTTGGGCTCCAAATTTGAGGTAGGGATTCCTACTCACTCTTATGGGTTTTAACATAGACTTTGAGCTTATTGTTTAAATGGTTGATTTTGGGACTTAGGGTTTCAAAATGTGTTAAAGAGGGTTTGTGATTTTTGGGCTCATAATATGTATTTGGGGTTTCAAAATGATGATATAGTTGTTGGTTGGTCATATTTGAACCTTTGAGTTGTTATTGAGAGTTGGGGGTAAAAGCCTTAATTTGTTGTTTAAAATTAATTGGTATAATTAATTCAGAAAAATTGTAGCTATATGGAATTGAGTTAGAAATAATGAAATTGGTTCATTATATGGTAGAATAGTGGAGTTAGATTTATTAATCGCTCACTTTTGAAACATTGATACTTTATCTGTTGGAGCTTTTATTATCTGATTAGAAATAATTGCTTGGGCTACTGGTGGAGGGTAGTTTTGATTGTTGTAGACAATGCATGATGATTAGGCAAACTAAAACTAATCAATTGGATATGTCATAGAGTATGACGGTTGATAGAATACATTAACATTATGTATTGATTGATTGTGTATATGAGTGCTAGAAGTGGCCTTCTATAGACTTGATTAAAGAGTTAAATTAATTTGAGTTAAACATAACTAATTGAGATCATCTTATTCTAATTATTTGGTTCCGAATTGAATTTCAATTCAACCTACCATATATTCCTAAAAATTCTAAATAACACGTAATCTCAGTCAATTTCATGATCGAATGCCAATAAGGCCTTTAATTCACAAAACATAATTGAAATGTAAACAGATATATCTATGATAGACAAATAGAAACACAAATAATGCAACCCACAAGCAATCAATTCAGAATTTCATCTTAATTACCTATTAGGCATTCTTAATCTTGGTTTATCAGTTAATCGTAAGTCAGGGTTGTTACAGTTCTAGATTCTAAAAAAGAGTTGAAGACTCTTTTTTGTTTATTTTGTTTGTATTACATGTATATCAAGCCAAGGGCTTATTTTGTATAGAGTTAGTACTGTTCTTTTGTGTAACACGTTGTTGACTTGGAAAGCTGTAAGCCCATAGGGCATTTGCTTTTGTTGTTAACATGTAATGCAGTTGTAAGAATTACTCTGATGAATAGAAATGGTTGGTTTCTTTTTATCAATGCATGTCTCTAGTGATGGGTTTTATGTATTTTTTTGATGGCGTTATAACTTGGTATCAGAGCGTATCGGGTTCGAATACTTTGGGTACGTGGGAAGTGATTAGGATCACAATGGGTTTGTCTCACTGGATAGAGACTTAGATGTAGTGTTATGTGCTTATATGATAACATGTTTATGTGACTATGTGGGTATGGAATGTAGTTTCTAGGATGTTGATTGGATCCTTGGGTTTCTGGGAGTCTTGTTGGAAAAGCACTTGATCAATGCTGTTTCTAGCCGGAACTTTATTAACGCCTCGGGACTATCATTATCCGGAAATGAAATTCGTAAGTGCTTATGTGTTTATATGCTTACGTGGAGTGAATTACAGTTGTCCATGCATTAGGACGCGAGTGTTATAGCTTCGGCACGTTTGTGAATGTGCTAATGGTCTTGGTTACCTTTATTAGGATGTCAGGACGAGGACGTGGTAGACGAGGCAGGCGTGGTAGGCAGGAGATGCCTTTACCAGATGATATTCCGACACAGTAGGAGGGGGTTGGCCAGGCCAATGTGGCCGAGCCAGCAGGTCAGGAGGCTAGGGGCACTTTAGCCTGAGGGATAGGCGATGCTTTGAGGGAGTCTGTGGGTATTTTTCGAGCTGAGAATCCAGTTCAGGCTCCAGTTCAGGCCCAGGTTGTTGAGGTAGGGCCTTCCTTCTTGAAGAGGGAATTCTTCCGGTCCAATCCGGACGAGTTTGTCGGGGATCCAAAGGAGCCATTGAAGGCTGACGAGTGGTTGGAACAGATGGAGAAGACGTTCAAGATGCTTGGCATCGAGGACGGGACCTTAAAGGTGACCTTGTCATCCTTCCAGCTGAAGGGAGATGCGGGTCAATGGTGGAAGTACGAAAAGGGCAGTGTTGGTGGTGCATGGGAGGCGTTTGTGAATGCTTTCCAGGAGAAGTTTTTATCTTCAGCTGCAAGGGAGAAGCTGAGGGAACAGTTTTGCCAGCTTAAATAGCAGGGCTTGTCAGTGGCCGAGTTTGAAGCTATTTTTACTCGTCTGTCCAGGTGTGCACCTGAACTGGTGGCGTCCGAGGAACGTCGTTGCTTTGAGTTTGAGCGGAAGTTGAGGCGTGGACTCAAGCTGAGGGTTGAAGGGTCGTTTATCCGGGAGTATAGACGTTTGGTGGATGCTGCAGCTCATATGGAGCTCATGATGCAGGAGGAGGATGAAGGGCAGAGAGGCTCCAAGAGGAGCCAAGATGGTCAGGGTGACGGTAGGAGACAGAGGGGTTCTAAACCTCAGCAGTCTCAAGGTGGTGTGGCTAGATCGACCTTTCCGGTGCCGAGTGCGGGCTCTGGGAGAGGTAGTCAGTGAGGCTTGACTTGTTTTGCGTGTGGCCAACTGGGTCACAAGTCTTCGGTTTGCCCGCAGAAGGGTGGGGGTCAGCGAGCTGCTTCTTCTTCAACTAGACTTCAGGGCCAGAGTCAAGGCAGGGGCCAGCCTTTGTCTTGCTATCAGTGTGGTCAGCCTGGGCACCTGAAGAGGTTTTGCCCACAGTTGAGTGCCACTTCGGGCGTGTCTGGTTCTAGGCAGACGCAGAGTTATCAGCCAGCTCAGTCTGTGCAGGCCTTGAGGGCCAATCCGGGAGCTTCGTCGTCCCAGTCAGTGCAGCAGTCTTTTGCTCCTAGAGGTGAGCAGGTAGATCAGGGGCCTACAGGGCGCGTGTATGTTGTTACCGCGCAGGACCTAGTACCGACTCCGTTAGTTGTGAGAGGTACCTTTCTGTTTTGTAACTCGGTTGCTAGTGTGTTGATTGATACGGGTGCATCTCATTCTTTTGTGTCTGCTGCATTTGCATTTGTTTTGGAATTTGAGTTAGCACAGTTAGCATCTCCTATATGTGTGGTATCGCCTATTGGTGGTGAGTTGATCTTGAAACAAGGTGTTAGAGGTTGTGATATAGAGGTCGCCGACCATAGGCTTCCTTTTCCATTTGTGGTCATGCCCATGAAGGTTTTTGATGTTATTTTGGGTATGGACTGGCTATCGTCATATCGGGCTGTTATTGATTGCTACCGCCAGAGGGTCACGGTTTGTACCTTAAGTGGGGAGTGTTTCCATTTCTTGGAGGATCAGGTTGGTAGTGTGTTGCCACCGATGTATGGTCCGCGAGGGCAGAATGAGCTTAGTGGTCTGCTTGCTAGCTTCTTGAATAGTGAGTGCGATGAGACCCAGATTGTATTGCCAAGGGTGGTTTGTGAGTATTCGGATGTTTTTCCCGAGGATCTCGTTAGTTTACCACCCCACCGAGAGGTAGAGTTCTCTATTGATTTAGTGCCCGGCACAGCGCCGATTTCTATGGCACCTTATCGTTTTGCCCCAGCCGAGTTGAGTGAGTTGAAGATTCAGCTCCAGGAATTGCTAGACAAGGGTTTTGTTCGCCCTAGTGTTTCGCCATGGGGAGCACCGGCCCTCTTTGCTAAAAAGAAAGATGGTGCCTTGAGATTGTGTATCGACTACCGAAAGTTGAATCGGGCTATGGTTAAGAATAAGTACCCTATGCCCCGTATAGATGATCTGTTTGACCAGTTGAAGGGTTCCCGTTGTTTCTCTAAGATAGACTTGAGATCGGGTTACCACCAGTTGAGGGTCAGGGAGGAAGATATTCCTAAGACGACATTTCGTACGCGGTATGGCCATTATGAGTTTCTGGTGATGCCATTCGGGCTTACCAATGCACCGGCAGTCTTTATGGACTTGATGAACCGGATCTTCTGGGAATTCTTGGATCGATTTGTAGTCATTTTCATGGACGACATTCTTATCTATTCGCCTTCTGAGGAGGAGCACGAGGAACACTTGAGAGTGGTGCTCGAGTTGCTTAGAGCCCATAGGCTATATGCCATGTTTGGGAAGTGTGAGTTCTGGCTAGGAGAGGTCAAATTCTTAGGCCATGTGGTATCCGGGGAAGAGGTGTCTGTTGATACATCCAAGGTAGAGGCAGTGCAAGATTGGGCATAGCTTAAGAGTGTGTTTGAGATCCGCAGTTTTCTGGGATTAGCTGGGTATTACCGTCGGTTTGTGAAAGATTTCTCCAAGCTAGCTTCGCCGTTGACTAGATTGACGCGGAAAGGGGTCAAGTTTGTGTGGAGTGAGACTTGCAAAAAGTCGTTCCAAGAGTTGAAGGTTAGATTGACCACCGCTCCAGTTTTGGTTATTCCGGAGAGAGGGTTAGGTTATGCAGTCTATTGTGATGCCTCACGAGAGGGTTTAGGTTGTGTGTTGATGCAAGAGGGAAAAGTGGTAGCTTATGGCTCACGTCAGTTGAAAATACACGAGAAGAATTACCCTACACACGACCTAGAGTTAGCAGCAGTGATCTTTGCCTTGAAGATTTGGAGGCATTACCTTTATGGTAAGAGGTTCGAGGAGTTCTCGGACCACAAGAGTTTGAGGTATCTGTTCACATAGAGAGACTTGAATTCGAGGTAGAGAAGGTGGATGGAGTTCATTGAGGACTATGATTTTGAGTTGCACTATCACCCAGGAAAGGCCAATGTTGTGGCCGATGCCCTTAGTAGGAAATCCTTTAGTGATGTAGCTTGTATAGCTATCCGGGAATGGGAGATGTTGGGTGCGCTTGGTGAGTTTGATTTGCTTCTGGGCGAATCTGTTGAGGCTGCGGCTTTGTTTTCTATTGTTGTGCAGCCTACACTTGTGACTCGAGTGTTAGAGGCACAGAGAGGTGACCTTGAGGTGGAGTCCTTCCGAGAGAAGATCTCCAGTGGGAAAGTTAAGAAGGGTTTGACGGTGTATCCCAACCAGAGTGTGAGATACTGAGACCGTTTGTTTGTGCCGGAGTCTTGCCGAGAGGAAGTACTCCGAGAGTTCCATCATTCGCACCTTGCGGTGCATCCGGGAGGCACTAAGATGTATCGGGATTTGGGTCGCCAGTTTTGGTGGCGGGGTATGAAGAGAGATGTGGCTGTTTTCGTATCGAAATGCCTTACTTGCCAGCAAGTGAAGGCCGAGCATCAGAGGCCAACGGGTTTGTTGCAACCCTTGCCTATTGCCGAGTGGAAGTGGGAGCATGTCACTATGGACTTCGTTGTAGGTCTTCCGAGGACTCAGCGGGGTAGTGATGCAATTTGGATGGTTGCAGACCGGTTGACTAAATCGGCGCACTTCATTCCTATGCGCGTGAGAGATTCGGTAGATTATCTTGTCGACTTGTATATTCGGGACATAGTGAGATTGCATGGGTTCCCAGTGACGATCGTCTCAGATAGAGATCCTCGTTTTACTGCTAGGTTGTGGCAGAGTTTGCAGAGTGCCTTGGGCACCAGGTTGACCTTTAGTATGGCTTATCACCCTCAGACTGACGGGCAGTCTGAGCGTACTATTCAGATCCTTGAGGATATGCTTCGAGGTTGTGTCCTCGACTTTAGTGGGACGTGGGAGAGGCACTTGCCCTTGGTGGAGTTTACCTACAACAACAGTTTTCAGTCTAGCATCAGTATGGCACCGTTTGAGGCCTTGTATGGCCGACCGTGTAGGTCTACAGTGTGTTGGGCCGAGGTGGGTGATGCACCTTTTTTGGGTCCGGAATTGGTTAGGGAGACGACGGAGAAAGTTGAGCTTATCCGTACGAGGCTTGTTACAGCCCAGAGTCGCCAAAAGAGTTATGCCGACCGTAGGAGGAGGCCTTTGGCGTTTAAGGTAGGTGATCATGTCTTCTTGAAAATATCACCTAGGCGAGGTTTGATGAGGTTTGGGAAGAGTGGGAAGTTATCCCCTCGGTTTATCGGCCCCTTTGAGATCCTTGAGAGGATTGGCGAGGTTGCTTACAGTTTAGCTTTACCGCCGCAATTGTCCGGAGTGCATGACGTGTTTCATGTGAGTATGCTTCGGAAATATGAGCCGGATCCATCCCATGTGTTAGATTGGACCGACTTGGAGGTAGATGAGGATGCCTTGTATGAGGAGAGACCGGTTTGGGTCTTGGATAGGCGGGATCCTGCGTGGCAAGACCATTCCTTTGGTAAAGGTTTTGTGGAAATATCATGGAGTGGAGGAAGCCACTTGGGAACGTGAGTTGGAAGTCCGTGAGAAATGTCCGGACTTGTTTGTTGATGTGTAACCATGTATTGGTAATTTTGTAATATCGTTGAACTTTAAGAACATTATATGTGTCTTAAGTTTTAAAACATTGTGAATGTTTTGGTTAATGGAAGTTTGCTTTAACATTGCGTATGTTAAGTATATTGTGGAAAAGCAGGCATGATATTAATGTTGCATGTATTCTGGAATTGTGAAAAATGAGTTGAAATTGGTAAATTTCAAAGGAATGCATGTTGATAATACAGGTTGTTACTTGTAATGTGAAATGCCTCTTGAAAAGAGATGGGATTGACCGGTAATGGGTCGGGTTGTTTAATATTATGTTGTAATATTGTTGAGAATGGAGAAAACCTGTTTTTGAAAAACTTGTGTTTAATTTCGGGGACGAAATTCTTTAAGGGGGGGAGGTTATAGCGATCCCGGTTGTCCCTTTACTGCTCTGTTGTATTCCGGACTCGGTTCCGTGGAGTTGGTAGTGGTATCTATCTTGTTGTCGTCCTTAAATTCCATTTGTTTGAGTTTTAGGATGTATTGGGCAGAGTTGTTACAGGTTGGTTGGGTTTTGGTTTCAATTCTTTGTTGCCCAGTTTTTTGGAGGTCTGCTCGAGCGGGTCTTCTCGCGCTCGAGCGGAGATTGCACACCCCCAATATTTCGTGTCCCTGCAAAACTTCTACAGGTGTGATTTTTACGCTCGAGCGGGTTTCTTTACGCTCGAGCAGATTTGTTGGCGCTCGAGCGGGTAGCACTTTCTGGGTATAAGTTCTGAGAGGGAGAAATCTACGCTCGAACAGACTGGTTTTCGCGCTCGAGCAGAAGTGCTTTATTCTTGTGTCTTGGCGCTCGAGCAGGCCTTCTTGAGCTCAAGCGTGTCCAAATTTTTGTTCTTGGCGCTCGAGCGTTGTGTTCTCCGCTCGAGCGGGAATGTCATATATCAGTTGGCAGCTGGGCATTTTAAAATCACTTTTTCTCATTCTTTCTCTCTCTTACTTTTCCGAAGAAGCCATTTGAGAGCTCCTCTCTCTAAAACCATAACTTCTCTCTAAGTATTGATCTAGCTAGGGTGTTTTTCTCACCTTTGGTCTTCACAAAAGTTGGGTTGATCGTCGAGGGCTTTACCTTGATCCGAAAATTTCGAGTTTTGGAGCACATTGAGTTTCGTCATCTTCTTTCCTTGGGCTCCAAATTTGAGATAGGGATTCCTACTCACTCTTATGGGTTTTAACATAGACTTTGAGCTTATTGTTTAAATGGTTGATTTTGGGACTTAGGGTTTCAAAATGTGTTAAAGAGGGTTTGTGATTTTTGGGCTCATAATATGTATTTGGGGTTTCAAAATGATGATATAGTTGTTGGTTGGTCATATTTGAACCTTTGAGTTGTTATTGAGAGTTGGGGGTAAAAGCCTTAATTTGTTGTTTAAAATTAATTGGTATAATTAATTCAGAAAAATTGTAGCTATATGGAATTGAGTTAGAAATAATGAAATTGGTTCATTATATGGTAGAATAGTGGAGTTAGATTTATTAATCGCTCACTTTTGAAACATTGATACTTTATCTGTTGGAGCTTTTATTATCTGATTAGAAATAATTGCTTGGGCTACTGGTGGAGGGTAGTTTTGATTGTTGTAGACAATGCATGATGATTAGGCAAACTAAAACTAATCAATTGGATATGTCATAGAGTATGACGGTTGATAGAATACATTAACGTTATGTATTGTTTGATTGTATATATGACCTTTGTGTATATACGTTGTGTGTGTGGGAGGAGATAGGGGATATACTCTACGGTTTTGGGGAAGATAGGGGATAGACCTCTAAACCGGATGTTGTTTGAGAGGAGATAGGGATGGACTCCACTGATACAGCTCATATGCTTGTTAGATAATGTGTTGATATAGCTCATATGCTTATCTTTGGAAGTGTTGATACAGCTCATATGTTTATCATTGGGAGTGTTGATATAGCTAATATGCATATCTGTTGAAATGTGGATACAGCTTGTATGCTTATCTGTTGAGATGTTGATACAACTAGTATGTTTATCTATTGTAAAATGGGAAATGTTTAATATGAGTCACTGTCTCATATAAGTGGTTGGCCAGGTTCTGAGCCGTTGATGTAAATTGTGAAATGGATAAGAAATGGAAATTGAAATGAAACATGAACATAGTGGTCATGAAATGGAAATGGGTTATGAATTGGTTTATGAAAATTGATCATTTGTCAATTGCCAATATCTTAGTTATTGCTCATACTGTGTTTAGCATATCTCTACTGGGCGTTGGCTCACCCTATATGGGACATTATTTTCAGGTACAGGTAGTATGCCACCTCCATGGTCATAGCTTGGGTGATGATGAGAGTTGAAGACTTTTTTTTTTTGTTTATTTTGATGTATTACATGTAAATTCAAGCCAAGGGCTTAATATGTATTAAGTTAGCACTCTTCTTTTTTGTAACCAAGTGTTAACTTGGAAAGCTATAAGCCCATAGGGCATTTGCTTTTGTTGTTAACATGTAATGCAGTTGTAAGAATTACTCTGATGAATAGAAATGGTTGGTTTCTTTTATATTAATGCATGTCTAAAGTGATGGGTTTTATGTATTATTTTGAGGGCATTACAGCACCAGTGTTGTTTGTGAAAAAGAAAGATGGAACCTTACGTTTGTGTATCGATTATCGGGAATTGAACAAGATAACAATAAAGAATAAATATCCCTTACCCCGTATTGATGACCTGTTTGA
Source organism: Camellia sinensis (assembly GCF_004153795.1). Classification (NCBI taxonomy): domain Eukaryota; kingdom Viridiplantae; phylum Streptophyta; class Magnoliopsida; order Ericales; family Theaceae; genus Camellia; species Camellia sinensis. The sequence continues at coordinate 1,305 of NW_021026009.1, read as the reverse complement.
CCAGTTGCAGGGCTCGCAAGTGTTTTCCAAAATTGATTTGAGATCTGGGTATCATCAGTTGAAAGTAAAGGCAGAAGATGTTGAGAAACCGCATTCAGAACAAGGTATGGTCATTTTGAATTTCTTGTTATGCCATTTGGAGTGACTAATGCTCCGGCAGCATTTATGGACTCAATGAACCGAATTTTTAAAACCTACATTAACGAATTTGTTGTGGTTTTTATTGATGACATTTTGATATACTCTAAAGATAGACTTGAACATGAGCATCATTTGAGAACTGTCCTGCAAATACTTACGAAAAGGAAATTATTTGCTAAACTAAAGAAATGTGAGTTTTGGTTGGATGAAGTTGTTTTCTTAGGGCATGTTATCAAACAAGAGGGGATTTTAGTGGACCCACAGAAAATAGAGGCAATTGTGAATTGGCCTACACCGATAAATGTAACAGAGGTCCGCAATTTCATAGGCCTAGCCGGTTATTACAGGAGGTTTGTGAAAAACTTTTCAAGGATAGCTGTACCTCTTACCCAGTTGACACGCAAGGGGCAATCATTTGAATGGAATGACGAAAGGGAATCTGCCTTTCATGAACTGAAAACGAGACTGACCACTGCACTAGTATTGACATTGCCCTTAGGTACGGAAAACTTTGTAATTTTCAGTGATGCATCTTATAAAGGTTTGGGTTGTGTACTAATGCAGAACGGAAAGGTTATTGCTTACTCCTCCCGACAATTGAAACCACACGAGAAGAACTACCCAACACATGATTTAGAATGGGCCGCAGTTGTTTTTGCTTTGAAAATCTGGCGGCATTATTTGCATGGGGCAAAGTGTGAAGTCTACACGGATCACAAAAGTCTGAAATACTTCTTTACAAAGAAGGAGTTGAACATGTGAGAGAGGAGATGGCTCGAACTAATAAAAGACTATGATCTTGAGATTCAGTATCACCCTGGGAAAGCTAACACAGTTGCTGATGCCTTGAGCAGAAAATCAGCAGGGAGTATGGCTTGTTTGTTTACTGAACAGAAAGGGGAGTATGGCTTGTTTGTTTTTTGAACAGAAAGAGATCTTGCAAGATTTTAAGAAGTCTGAAATTGAAGTGGTGTTGTGTGAACAGGGTGGATTGATAGCCGCTATTTCAGCCGAACCGGCAATTATTGATGAAATTAAACAGAAAGATGATGAATTCCTCAAGAAAGTGATTGATGAATTTGAAACAAGCCTGAAAGCAGAGTTCAGCATTGAAGGCAAAGTGTTGAGATTTCGAAATCGAATGTGTATCCCAGATATTCCGGA
>NW_021026006.1:707050-730336 GCF_004153795.1 Camellia sinensis | reverse complement strand
TTAGGCCTAAGGCCGTTCTATTTTAGCGGGCTCAAGGCCGTTCAGAAAATGTTTGATGGAAAGGACATACATGTATTAATGTACATATTCTTCGAGACACCTGCTCATTTCTATGCATTCATATATTATTATTATTCACTGAGCCTGGTTCATTCCGTATTCATGTATGTTTTGTAGGTGGTCAGCTTCAAGGGTCTTTTTAGGACTTGTTTTGTTAAGCCACATGTTTTTGTTAAGCCACAAAGTTGGATCCCTTACCTTTAAGGAGTCCCTTTAATGCCACATTTTGGGTAAGTTCTTAGTGGCTTTTTGTTAAGCATTTGATGATTATGTAAATTCTGGGTTATTATTCTTTGTGTATATACTCATGACTTGTACTTGTACTTATTTGAACTGCGCTTGTGGACTTCTCCGCCTACAATTAGTTGCGTAATGATCTTGCATATATGCACACTCAATGGACATTTATTATTTAATTGTTTCCGTTTTGGGCCCTATTAGTGAATAAATATTTGTTTTGGAAATCTTATTTTGAGGCTTAAGTATAGGCCGGTCATGTCCTAACTTTTAGGGGCAAGTTTGGGTCATGACATGTATTCCTCGAAACTCCTTATAGAAACTGATGTCGAATACTTGGTCTGTTGGGGTGAAGAATAGAAAGAGGAAGAGGAAGAATCTCTGGATTTTTAGAGGATCCCATGTCACCTCGGGATTCGCATAGCTAACCTTTATGTTTCAACCTCAATTTCCTCCGTCTTTAGCATAATTTCTACATGTGTTCTGGCCTCCACTAGCCCTATCATACTCTTTGTACATGTTGGCCCTGAACTTCATCAAAATCTTGGGCCTCAATCTAATCTCAAACTCCATGCATCGATGCTCCTCAATTGATACAAGCTCTGGTGCAAATCATGCCAAACTAGTAAGTGTGGCCTCAATTTTTGTTACCAGTGTATCAAGCTATATTAAGCTCCTCAAACTGTTTCCTCAACCTCTCCCTAGCAGTTGGAGGCAAAAACTTTTCCGGAAGGCATGGGTAAAGCCTCCCATGTATGCTCAGCTCTCATCTTAATAGATATTCCACATTGTCCGGCCTTCCCTTTGAGTTGATAGGCTGACAATGCTACTCAGAGCTCTCCATCTAAGATGTCCAAAATCTCAAAAGACTTGAGAATTTGCTCTAACCATTTATCTACCTTCATGGGATCAGGTTCACCACTAAACGTGGTAGGGTTAGAGCGAAAGAATTCCTTCTTCAAGAAGGAGGTTCGTGTTTCTCCCTCTCGTGTCCTTGCTACTTGCTCAGCTCGGAGTATCTCCATGGACCCTTGAAGAGCCCTAGTCATTTCTCGAGCTAGTGCCTCCATCACATCTTGGACCGGAGGAGCGGCCACGTGTTTTTTTCCCTACACTTGTTCTTGGAGTGGAAGATCTTATTAGGCCAGAAACTCCGCACACTCAGCGAGGTCTACCATGGCCTCTTCCATGTCCAGACATCCTATATAAAATAAGAGATAAAGGAATTAATCACAATTCATGCACCCACACGCCAACCCACACATCACACTTGAATAGTCACATCCCTATCAATCTATTCATTGAGCATAAAGCAATCCATGTAAGCACGTAAACACGTAGAGCACATACGGATCATTCTCCTAAGATACAGGCTTGTTCCAACAACACCCAAAGACTTCCAAATGGAAAAAGCATTGATCAAGTGCCTTTCCATCGGGACTTCAATGAGAGTAATGGACACAAATCATTCTCTTTTGCCATATTCATACTGTTCTGCATCGAAACTGTACTGATTTGCCATACTCATACTGATTCTGCATTGATAATGTTCTGATTTTCCATACTCATACTAATTTTGCACTGATAAAGTTCTGATACTTCGTTTCTTGTTTTTCAAGCCTCCACCTACAATTACGGCACCAGCGGCACCTCCTTCGATTGCGGGGAGGAGAGGTAGACATGCTCCTATAGGCGGCAAGGGCGAGGGTAGAGGCCGGAACAGAGATAGGGGTGCCCGGAATGGAGAGTCTCAGGTTTAAGAGATTTCATCATCCCTGGAGCTGATTGTAAGCAGAGATGATGCCGAGACTAGTAACACTAAGGAGACAATGAGTGGGCACTCTGAGTCTGGGAGCGAGGATAATGATGCTGGTTTTGAGTTAGGAAGCGGAGAGGACACCACTAGGTTTGAATCCCACTCCTCTGATGACATGCGCGATAGTGGCAGTGCCCCCGATGCCTCTCGAGTTCTGATACGATTGATACCAATTTTTGTACTCTTTTTGCTATTTTCTTTTGCTTTGTAGTGTAAAAACTTTGTATAGCTTCAGATAGGCCCGTTACTTTTTTCTTTAAAAACTTGTTTTTTCTCTTTTGTAAAACTAAGATTGGGGTCAGACCCTGCAGTTTTATGAGAGGAGTTTTATTTTGCACAGCATCTCGTGAATGGCGCCATACTTGCATAAAATTGGAACTGAATTTGAAATTGAAAATGCTTGTATTTGAATGATGCTCGTAACCAGTAATGAACCTTTAATTGACCAATAAACAAAATATAACTCTATAAAGGAAAAACAAGAAAAAAACAACCTAAACACACCTATTTGCACTGCCAGAAACAAAAGACTCAAACAAGAGCTAAAGGCAAAAAGGGCCAATCATAACACTGCTGCCTAGCTACATGGCTAGCAACTTGGTCGATCAGCCAAAGGGCCAATCATAACACTTCTGCCCCGCTGCATGGCCAGCAATACTTGGTTGGTCAGCCAATGGAATAGACAGCCGGCTGAGAAAGGGGTGCCGGTCGGCCAAGGTCTTCTCTTTCTCTTTCCTTCGACAAAACACTATCTTTTCTATAGTTTTCTTTGATAATGGAGATATTTCTTGCCGAAAGGCTCAGGATTAGATGACCATTTTGGATGGCATTGAAAAGGTAAATTTTCAAAGTTTTGGCATAAATGCTTTTTTTTTTCATTGAGTCGTACACCGCATTGTTTTCCATTCCTTCATGCTGCTACCCGATGTTAGGATCTACTCATTCATGTGTTTCACTTCAGAGCACAAGGAAGTGTATCCTACTCTCGAAGAATTTCAAGCATTAATGGAGTCTCGACGTGATGAGGAGATTATGCCTCAACCCCGTTTTCGCCATGCACAAGCTCTTGCACAGACGTGTGGGCATACTTTACATAAGGTTCGGTCCTTGGCTCATGATAGGGAGTTAGATATACCTAGCTTGATTCATCGGTTTTCCGAAATTGGAGCAGAGGTGACCTTCTTTGGCGAGGTAATGCCAAATGCCCTATGCTTATGTTTGCTTGCACACTTCCTACTTGTCCCTAGTTACAACGGAGCTAGCATTAGTTTGTTGAATGGCTTAGTGCCTGAAGGAGGGTAAGAGCCACATAGGTTTGGCATTAGCCGAGATATTGATGGGTTGGATGCCTTCCATCGATGGGAGACTTCTCGATTTGCGGGGAGTCCACTCCTTCTTTAGGTATTGTTTCCACCCACTCTTACTTATGATTTCTCACATCACTTGGCACCCACTTTGTATTTTCTCTCAAAACCCTTTCCTTACTTTTTCTCTTAACGTACATCTCTCTATTCTTTAATCTCTCTTATTTTTCATCCCTTCCCAAGTATGGTTGATGGATAAGCTGAAGGTCATAGACCCTTGCCTTGAGTATTCAACCAAATCCTACTTTTTTTGCTCACGCCTAGTGGACTTTCCCATAGAGGGATTATGGTGTGACTATATGTGTAGCAGATCTGCAACTGACATTGCTTGGCGTTGCCCCTGGCTGAATTTGACTGAGATGAGTTACAACATGTCTCACCAACTGGGTATACAGCTGATCGACTTTACACACTATATCTTCTACATCCCATTCCAGTTCAAATGTCAGTTTGGATGTGATCAAACCTGCCCAGATGAGGGGGTGGAACACCCTGCTCTATTTCTAGTTTGTGCTTCACACCTGGCTCAATATCTCGCTGCTTGGAGGATGAGAGAGCTTCTGGCCCCTACTGTTAGCTTCAATTATGTCCTTTCCAGTGAGTGCTTGGCTTAGCTCAAGGACGAGACATATGTTAGGCCATCCTTGGCTGCAAAGACTTCCGATAGAGCGAACAGGAGGTAGAGGATAGTCACCTGACTCATCTTTGCCCCTAGTTTATTGCTTTGACTTTTCTTTTCATGTTTTTATGATATAAAAGCAACTTTGATTTAATAGGAGAGTTGCAGAATGTACTTGTGTTGAAATCATGTAATTAAAGTTGTGAGCATTGAAATTTTTTTTTTTGGTCCAAATAATGGTCCATAGTGTAAAAGGTAAAATTTTGAGAAAACCAACTTCATTAAAACTAATCATTTTCAGAAACAGTCATTACTTGACACACAGGGAATCAATCCTTAAGATGTACAACCCCGAATTAACAGATCACAACTACCCATAACTACATTCACCATCACTGCTCTGTGTTGCAACTGGTCCTTCTGCAAAATGGAGGTAACACAACCAAGTTAACAGATGATGGAAAAAGAGGAACTGATCAAACAAATGGACAAACAGTTGAGTTGGAAATGGTTACGGGGAACTTCGGGATGAAGTTGCTTATGTATCTCGAAGATGGGAATCAGGCCTTACGTTGTTCGGTTCAGGTTCACTCGAGTATTTACTTTCTCCTTTTGCATTCTAACTTTTGCCAAAGTCACCCTTTGGGTTTTCAACCTTGCAAGCTCCATTTTTCTTTATTTCTAATTTTTCATGCTCTAACTTTTGCCTAGGTTGTCCTTTGGGGTTTTCGACCTAGCGAGCCTCTTAGGGATAGTATTTCTTCAACTTGTCCATATTGATCGGTTGCGAGAACTCCAAGCCATCTAAATCCATGAGAATGATTGCTTCCTCCAGACCAGATAGATTTGATAATGTAAGAACCTATCTAATTGGGTCTGAACTTGCCCCTAGGGTCATGGATGGGAGCTCGGTTGTCTTTGAGCACCATGTCTCCTTCTTTGAGGTTTCTGGATTTGACTTTCTTGTTGAAAGCCTTGGCAATTCTGCGTTGATATCCTTGGATATGATATAACACCTTCAATCTCCTCTCATTAGATAACATCAATTTTTTGAATATGTTCTGCTCCCAATCTACCTCTGTTATTTGACATTCGGCCATAATTCTCAGTGTTAGTATTTCGATCTCAATCGACAAAACGGCTTCCATCCCATATACTAAAGAGTAGGGGTTGCCCCTGTAGATGTTTGAATTGACGTTCTATATCCCCAGAGTGAAAAAGGAAGTTTATCTGGCCAATCTTTATAGGTTTCAACCATCTTTCGCAGTATATTCTTGACATTCTTGCAAAAGGCATGGATTTGACATTTGTGACATCGCCGAACAATGTTAATATAATCCACCTCTATGGTTGACCAATAATAGCCCTGCTTGAGGATCTTCTTAGCCAGCATCACACCATTCATGTGTACTTCACACTCTCCTCCGTGAATGGCCTCCATGAGATGCTTCTCTCTTCTTCTTCAACGCAAAGCTTGTATATTCCCAAAACGCCTCTCCTGTACAACTTATTCCTGCATATGATGAGCTGAATGGCCAGACACCGTATTCCCCATTTATCCTTGGCATTTTCCCCTGGTGGATAAGTGTCTTTATCTAGAAAATTCCAAATATCGTAATACCAGGTGTTCTTGTCTTGAACTTCACCTATTGCGGCTATTGTCTCATAAGCAGGTGCATACTTCTGTTCAATGATCATCAGACCCATCTTCACCTCAAGCGGTATGTCTACCATGGAGGATAGAGTTACCAGTGCATCAGCAAACTGGTTGTTCTCTTTTAGCAGATGTGTGAATGTCAGTTTTTCAAACCTCAGAATCAGAATGCCCAGGTGTAGACACCCCATTTTTGTCCGTCTTCAAGACTTGGACGTCATCGTTTGAACACTCGATGATCATCCATGTTCGTGTTCGTCTTGAGTTCTCAGAGGTTTCAGTCGCGCGCCTTGCCTCAAGACCTCTCGACTTGTTTGTTTTATGCTTGGTTGTGCACCAAACACTTGTGTTTTTGCTTCTGAGGGCAGGAAATGGCTTGTTGGCCATCCCCACACCTCACCGGCCTTGGCTTGAGACCACCGGCCTTGTTTTATTATTACCGGCCAAAGAGTTTGGTCGGTCGGCAATGTTTTTGGTCGGCCGGCCAGTTTTGTTGGTCAATCGACCATATTTTTCGGCCGACGCTTTTCCATCTTCTTTTGGCAGATATTTTATGCCACATTACACCCCTTCCATACACGTGTACAGAGGGATTTGCCTCTTGTTTATCTTCTTTTGGAAGCTTGAGGACTTGAGCCTCTATAAAGAGGGAGCTCCTCCTCCCTCCTCCAGGGTTCATAAAAATTAGGTTAGAGAGCTTAGATATAGTTTTGTATCTATACTCCCTTGTTTGACTATATTTTGTGCCCTAAAGGGGTGTTTGTTCTTTGTTTTGCACTAAGACACCTAGTGTTACACCATCCTTGGGTTGTTAAGGCTCGAAGGAGTTGTTGTTAGGGTTCTTGGGCTGGTTTTCATCCAAGGAAGGTGCTGGAGTGGTGTTCTTGAAAAGGTTCTTCAAAGGTGAGAACCTACCTTCTGTATTTCCCATTTTTACACAAGCTTTTGGCCTATCTTACTTAATGTTTTAAGCTTTGACTATAACTGATAAAAGTTCTGATTTTGTGTGTTTTTGAACTTTGTTTAAGGTCACTTTGAGGTTTGGGGTCGTCTCCCCCCTCGAAGGCCTTGTTAGGCCTTGTTTTATGCCATACCTTTTGGCCATTGTTTTGGTCTTTGCACGACCTATCTACCACTAAAATCCAGAGGATTTTCAGTGGTGGAGAGGTGGTTTTGAGGTCCTAAATAGGAGAGGGTCATCCCCTCTCCTTGTTGTCTTTAATGCTTGCATAAATGGGTTATGTGGTAGCATGTGTGTTTAGTTTGTTTTAGCTCCATTTCAGCATGTATTAGGCTTTGTTTTGCCATGATACACCTCTGTTTTGAGTTGGTTTAGACATGCCATGTATGGTTCATACACTTGTCTTGTAATCCCGTGATTTGGCCTTAACATGCATCATGTTGTAACATGTGTTTTTAGCATGATTTTGGCTCAACTCCATGAAACTTTTAGCCTTGTTGTAGCATTCTTAAGCTCTTTTTTTCACTATTTTGGTTATGCTTTCGTTGTTTTGTATAGCCACCATGCAATCTAGCTTGTTAGCTTTGAGTGTCCAAGTTGCTAGCATGCTCTATGTGGATCATCTCTGTGGTTTGGCATCACTTAGAATGTTATTTCAGTCCATATTTCATGCTTATAAACTTACACTTATCACTCCTTTAATGTCTTAAAGAGTTTGTGTTTTATGCCTCATGAATGTGTCATTGTGTATGCCATCATGCTTAGGTCATTGGGATGCCATCTAAGTGGGTTTTTGGGCTCATTTTGACATGTCCTAACTCTGCTTTGGGTCGCTTAAATCGTGCCATGTTTGGTTGTATTAGGTGTAGTGTAACACCTCTTTGATGGCCTTGCATGCCTCATGATTTCGCCCCTTCGTTTTAGCTTGTTTTGGCTTTGGTCATTGCATGCATTAGGCTCACTTTAGCTTGATTTAGAACTGTTTTGGGTCATACTTGCCTTATACTCTTTGTTTTGTGTAGTTTTGGTTTAAGTCCCTCGACTAGTCTTAGGTTTCGGCCTTGAGCATGCCATGCTTGACTTGTTTATGTGATTTGGCATCACTCCTAGCTTCATTTCAGGGCATGTAATGTTGTCACATTTGCATGCTTTCCTTTCCTTTTAAGTGCTCTTAAAAGTTGCCCTTTCATGCTTAAGTATTGGAGCATTAGCATGCATGTTTGTATGTGGTTTCCCTTATCCCTTAGCATTTTGGCCACTGTTTTGGACCTATTAGAGAGCTGTCCATCTCGGTGTAAGACCATTCCCGCATGTTGTCACATGATTGAATGAAGTCACATGCTTGTTCGCATACTTGTCTTTGCATATTGTTATATGCTAATTGCCTTGTGTAACATTGTTTCTTGTATGCTCATTTTACACTAGTATGCTCGCATGTTTAGGTTGCATAGCATCAAGCATGCATCCCTTGCCTCTTGATCAATCGTGATTGAGGTTGGGGCCCCTTATGTGTTATGTGCATTTCATTTCATATTGATTTGCACACGTGGCACCTTGGGCCATCATGCATTGAAATGCGTGATTGATGGCCCGAGGGTCGAGAACCATACTCCTGTAAGTCTCAAACATGCTGAGGGTGGTGGTGCATAAATTGCTTCAAAAATGCATTGCCATGCTCTGTTTGTCCTCTGCTGCAGCAAAACAGGATTCTGCAGGAAGATATGGCCGGCCGACCATCTTCAGTGCCGGTCGGCCATTAATTGTTAGCCGATATTAGCACTAATGGTCGATGACCAGTTCCCCATGGCCGGTGGCCTCACCTCTTGGTTGGTGACATCCCACAGTGCTCAGGGAGTGATTCTGAAGCTTCCTTGGGACTTGTGAAATTTTCAAAAGTACAGATCAGTGTAAACAGAGGCAGCATGAGTATGACGATGGATTTCCGAGCGGAGCCGAGCGTGCACTCATTCATCCCTCTTCCCGAGGCCTCTTTACTACTTTCTTAGCCTAATTAATTCATTTAATTAATTAATTATTGTGTAATATTTAACTAGCTTGTTAGTTAATTAATTTGTATTATTCTTTCGGTCCCTCCCTCGAGGGGGCGCAATTGTGTAATAAGCGTGCGTGTGTGTGATGCATGTCTTCCAACCTCCACTTCTTTCTCCCTTTTATTTAACCACTTATGATGGTTAGTTTTAGGGCATATTGATTTAGCATACCTTATGCTATGCATGTTTGCATTCACTTGTATTGCATGCACCGGGCTCGGCGCATCATACTAACTGCATAGTGTTTCAAGTTCCAAGTTGAAAACATGTGTCGAATTGTCACATCTCACATGCCATTTTAGATTAGCTGAGCCTATTCTAATTGTATTTTCGTATGTGTTGCATTAGCCATCTTAACATGGACTTGGATCATACATTTGATTACTAACATGTCCTTGTTTTGGCTCGGAGTACACTATGAATGTTTATGCTTTAGCATCTTACATGTGTGTAAGTGTTAACATGACATCATGCTTGCCATGAGGCTAATTGCTTATGTGATATAACTACCTGAATGCCTGTGGGTGAAGGTTGGATTGCTTCAATTGGAACAATTCGTGGAAATCTGTGTTTTAGCCTACTCGCGAGTAGCAAACCTCAAACCATTTTCTAAACAAATGGATATGCGATGCTTTGTTCCAAATTAGGCGATCTAATCTATACTTGTGTGTTGTGCGCATCACATAGTAAATTCTAGCTAATTAACCGGAATAAGAACACATATGTTTTCAAAACAAAATATCATGCTTAGTACAGGCCGATCTTCGGATCGAGCGAGCGGGGGTGCTCATAGCTGACCTTCCCCAATCGTACCCAAGTTCCCGAGCCGAGGCAACTTTGGTGATGACGGACACATGGCCTAAGGCGCGAGTCAGGGTTTCCTAAATTCCCCCAAAATAAAATATTTAGGTAGCGACTCTGTATCTGGCAAAGCAGTCCATGTTTGGCACTTCTTTCTTAAAAATCTGTTTTCCAAAACGATTTGCTGGATTTGGACTCTTTTGCGATTTATCAATCTCACATCGCACATTATGGGATCAGATTAAGAACCGTGACATTTGAGTCCGAACTACGGAAAAGCATAACGCCCAAGGGCGCGTCCACAGTTTCTGGCGACTCTGCTGGGGATTTAGAGAACTTGACTCGAACTCATGATATCTTGTTTTGATTACACTTATGTGTTTCTTTGCATTGCATTTGCATTGGTGTGCCTAGGACACCCTGTTTGCCATCTGCTATTCTTGAATGGTTTGTTGGAGGCTCGCTTTGAGAAGCGTGCCATAAGGCTGACCGGTTACGGGCTCTGCCACGATGGGAACACAAATCCCGATTTTTACCGGGGCACCCTTTTTGACGATTTGACCTAGTGCATATTCGGAATCCATAGTGACCATCCCAAACTAGAACAGGTTGCTTACTCGATTATAGGTTGATTGAAACCGCTGTGCGCGTAGTGAAACCCTAGCTCCTGACAATAGGACAGGGAAACCCTACCCCAACATAGGGGTGTTTCGGCTCTTACTTGCTTGTTATGTGCTTTTTGAGTTGACCTCTACAGAAATGCACATATCAGCCTGCAAGTCTGGGCATCAAACCTACGGGCATCAGTGTTTTCAGAATCAATTATATCTGCGGGTATCAGATTCAGATTTGGGGCAGTAATTTTGGGGAACAGTGATCAGTGGTCGAATACAGTTATTCAGCTATACTTATGTTTGTTCTAGTAAAATTGGGCTGAGATCATGCCTACTTTCTCTTTCAGTTCAGAGATTCAGTTTGGAGCAGCCAGCGTTCTCCTTTGTTGAGGCAAGACCAATCAAGGCTTACCGGGTCACCTACTCCATCAGTCACCGGTTACATCATCTCCGTTCAGTTCAGCGGACTTATGATGACACAAAATTCAGAGGAAATTGTGGTTATGGCAGCTGCATTGGACCAAGGAATCATCTAGCAGGATGAGACCAATGTTGAAATACCACATCCGCCTAGGTCGCCTGTCGCGCACCCGAGTTGGACGCCCCAGTTGTTTCAAACTCGTGAGCCCACCACATTTGAGTTGATAGGAATGATTGGCGACCTCCAAAGGTCTGTGGCTGACCTTGCCTATGGAATGTCGGCTTCACCACCAACCGCATCTTATGCCGGGAACTTCATGCCGTAGGAGTCCCCGCTACTAGGGCGAATTGTAATTGAGCTCAGCCAACCTAAAGCTATCTTAAACTCCAGCAATGACGTATCAACGACAACGGGGCTTCGCACTGAAGCAACAACCCAAACTTCCCACCAAGCTGAGGCTAGCGGAAAGAACAAGATGAAGGTGGTCGCTAATCCCTACGAACAACTTCAGCAAGCTGTTGAGGCTCTAAAAGCCAAGGGGTTGAATAAGTAACAAGTACTCGCGGTTTTGGCTAAGACTGTGGATGACATCTTCCCCACTCAGACCGAGAGTAGTTCAAGCCAGAGGGAAAATCGGGATAAGGACCGTCGCACCCGAACAGTTCCTTCCCACCCTAACCCTACACCTGGGAAAGATCAGAGAGCCAAGACAGCACCTGCTGATCCTTTTGCTAGTCCGTCCAGCAAAGGTTCACAGACTTCGAAGTATCTGCCCCGAGGGTGCAGGGTTTTTCATGCCCTCTACATGCCTTTGTCCAATGCTCTTCGAATCCTCACTGAAAAAGGTCATCTCAAACCTCTTGAGCCTCGGCCTCTCCCGAGTAATCTCCCTCTCTCACATGATACTACCCAGTGCTGTGCGTACCATCAACAGGCTGGTCACACCACCGACAATTGCTTTCGTCTTCACCACGAAGTGCAAGACTTGATCGATGATGAGGTCATCCTCCCACCTAGCTCAACAAAGTCCATCACTACTGAGTTTGTGGACATCAAAGATAATACAAGTATGTGATCAGGGGTTGAACCACTTGCGGGTGGCGTCCAGCTTACTTCAGATGTGGCGTAAGGCACGCACTTTTTTTGAACATTTGCGAATGCTAGTTTTGTGTTTTTTGACTTGGGTATTCAATTAGTTTTGTTGTCTTGTATATAGTCAGTCTTTTTGTACTATGTCAGTCGGGTCTATCTTGTTGTATCGAGTCATTCCTGTTTTGTTAGAGTCAGGTGATTCCGAGGATGTTACCTCGGACATCATTTGCTTGTTTTGTGTTTGTCTTTTTGCTTTCTTCTGAGTCTGTCTCTGCTGTGGAACCAGTTGCAACCAGGAAATTTGTACAAAACAGCTGTGACTGTCATGTTTTTTTGCCTATTGCTACTTTGAGCCTGTTGTGCCAGCAAGTTTAGAATGAAACGACAGTACACTTCACCTGCTCTTTTGTACCTTGAAATCATTGCATTGACCTAAGTTTTTGAAAACTTTTTGGACACTGTGTTGAAAACGAAGAGGAAGGAATTCCTTGGGATTTGTAAATTTTGATCAACTTGAGAGAAAGAGAGGCATGCTAAGCCCTTGATGAATGAGATCATGTTTGTTAATGTGAGTACTGAAAAGGACCTTGGCTTGATCCAGATTGGTTCCGCACTGTCTTCAGCGCGAGCGATTAGTCGTTTTCTTAAAATTTTTCAAAAAATATTTTGCGCGGTCCTGCGAAGACCTGTGTGGAATCGCTCTTGAGATCATGTAGCTTAGGATCGCTCTCCGCCTCGAGACTCGACCCCCTTTTGCTTTCAAACAGTTGAACTTGTGTTCAGAATGTTCAACGGTCAACTGTAATGTGAGGCTTGTATGGCCAGATTAGAAGCACCTCTCGAACAAGGGGCAAAAGACGTCAGATAATGCACTCGAAGAGTCCAAGACGAAGATCGGCAAGAACACCAAATCCCAGAAGGAAGGAAAGAAGAAAGTACTCCTAGAGAACAACTGAGTTCCTATCCACAACACTAGGGGCAAATTCAGCTCCCATTGGATGGACTCCGAGATCATCAACAAACAACAGTCACTCTCCTGGATTCAGACGGCTTCAAGATCTCAAAACCATTTGACATGGACAAAGCTACACTGTTACCCTTGAGAGGCTCGCTGGGCCAAAAACCCAAAAGGGAGACCCAGGCAAAAGTTAGAGCAAGAAAAAAAAGAAAAAGAACAAAAAAGAAAAATGCAAAAAAAAAAAGAAAAAGAGAAAATAAATGAAGAAAAAGAAATGAAAAGAATTGAAAAGAAAAGAAAAACAAAGCTCGCAAGGTTGAAAACTCAGAAGGGCGGCCTTGGCAAAAGTTACAGCGTAAAAGGAGAGGTTAATACCCGAGTGTCCCTTAACCGGAACTACGTAAGGCTTGATTCTCATGTTTGGGATACATAGGCAACTTCATTCTGAAATCCAGCCATAAACACTTCCAAATCGATTGTGTCCATGCATTGGTTTTGATCATCTATATATTTTCTATATCCGAGAGTTCGGTTGTGATCGTTACTCTGAAGGCTGATTACAATGCGTTGCGGTGCTATCCAAACAATGGGCAACTTTCCGTTGCCATGCAGTGTGCTGCGATACTATTCAAACAAGGGGCAACTTGCCGTTGCCTTGCAGTGTCCTTCAGACAAGGGGAAATTTTCCATTGCTTCCGATTCGAGGTTGCGCATCTTGAGAGTAGGTTCCGTGCTCGTTGAGCAGTGGCCGTTTGCAAGAATAGTTTTTGAGAATTTTTACTAAGGCTGACTAATTCTCTAAAAAATTATTCTATTTTTCCAAAACCGAACCATTTTCTTGGACCCAAAAAGGAAAATTTTCAGTGCTCACAATCTAACTTGCATGATTTAAATCAGAAAGTTGAACGAGCATGTTAATCTAATTTTCATATTGGTCAAAATTGTTTTAGTAGAAAACCAAAACAAAATATGGTCAAAATGATGAACTAGGGGCACAGTTAAGTCAGGTGTTCTGTCTTTTCCCCCATTGTCAACATACTTGCCAGAAAGGGCACTCTACCTGCCAGAGAAGGGCCCAACGGAAGCTAACAGAACAGGGTCGAAAGCTCTCGTATCCTCCGAGCAGCGAGGTGTCAAACCAAGCATGAAGCACGAATTGGAATGGACCAAGATACTCCACTCCCTTATCTGTGACACCGACTAGACGTCACCGGAAGAAATAGCTGCGAGCTAGTAATGTTGGGCATGAACCCACAACTTCTTGTTTATCCATCAAACCACCCGGGGGAGGGATAAAAAAAATGAGAGATTGAAGAATAGGGAGATGTGCGTTGAGAAAAAGTGAGAAAAGGGTTTTTTCAGAAAATAGAGATTGATTGCCAGAATAATGTGAGAATCACAAATGAGAAAGGGTGGTAAACAATACCCCGAGAAACTGGCCCCTCGGGAATTGAGAGGCCTCTCGCTTTTGTAACCCGTCGGAGTGTCGTGTCTTTTGTTTTGTTTGTCTCGATTCTTGTCTTGACGTTTTAAGTGTCTGTGTTTGTCTTTAGGTTGTTTACCTTTTGTTTTCTGTTGTTAAGTCTTTTTCACTGTATTCGGTCGTAGGCTCAATACCCAATTGAGAATTCATTTCTCGATTTTCAAAATGAATCGTTTTATGCTCAGAGTGCTGTGCCATTCTCCACGTTTGTTCTTCCACATTTGGAGCATCTGAGTTTGTTTCAACTTCTGCCAATCCTATCTTTGCATCCCATCTTTTCGGATTGAACTGTTTGTTTAGAATTAGTTGTGTGCCAAATAAACCAAGCGCTGTGTTATGGGCTGTATGTTCAGAATGAGCAGTGCGTTGTATGAGCTGTGTGTATGAGCTGTGTGCCGAATGAACTCAGTGCTGTGTTATGAGCTGTGTGTTCAGAATGAGTAGTATGTTATATGAGTTGCTTTGCTGTTAGTCGGTTCACCACCCGGTTATTACGATACAAGTGTTTAATTTTCAGACAAAAGTTCAATCTCATTTACATTGTTGTGTAAAGTGATGCGATGAGATGAATAAAATGTGCAAGCATAACTTTTTTTCAAACAAAAAGCTTGTTTCATTCCATTATCTTTTCAAGTACATAGTTTTGAGGAAAATAAAAGCTGCCTGAGGCAGTACAAAGTGCTCAAACTGCTAGCTAAAAGGAAAATAAAGCAAAAAGAGAGAAAAGCAGTAAAAGTCTAGATCAATGTCAACTGGTCTCAGGCATGAGAGTATGTCCTCGTCCTCTTCCTGGACGAAGGTCCAGGAGCATCGTCGCCGGCCCCACCATCTGAGCCCGAGCCCGAGTCATCTCCAGTCTCATCCTCAGACGACTCTGCCTCTGCCTCTGTCTCGGACTCATCATCATCTAGAATCGGTGCTCGCGAGCTGCTCCCAACATGAGTGCGTCCCGCTTTGGTGCGGGGGGTACTGTGGTCCCTCGCCCTGCTCTCCCTCCTCCTCGGGCAGACACGGATGGTCTTGCTAGAGCACCCCCTGCAGCCGGTATCTGGAATGGGGGCTGAAAAAGACAAATGGTAAATACATCAGTTATGCTACGCAACGCAGAGTATGAATACAGAATGCAGTGTATGAGTACAGTGTATCAGGATAGAATGCAGTGTATAAGTACAGGTTATGAATGTTGTGAGCAGTGTGTCAGTACAGAATGTAGTGACTGAGTGCAGTGTATGAATGTCGTGAGCAATGCTGTGAGCAATCTGTGGGTTACAGTGTAGCAAAGCCGTGAGGGCCGCGTGTCAAGTGCCATGTTGACAGTGCGATACATCAGATTATGTGTGAAACAGATTATGCACAGTTTGAGATTATGGTTGAGAGAACTTACCGGGATACTGTAAATAGCTAGCAGGTCGAGGCTCCGCTGTAGCATCCCCATCACGGAAGCAGTCAACTCCAAAGACTAGCGAGTGTACTCGGCAGAAGTCTGCAAGAGTGATTAGAAACATAAGTATTCTGCGGAACATCAAGAGAAATGAAATGAAATGAAATGACTGTACAAGATGCAGAATGCAGTAGTGCATACCGGAGGCAAGCCATAGAATCTGACTAGCTCGTGATCAGGCGGAGGGAGAGCGATAGGGATCTAGTAAGTCTCCCCACCCTGCCCTCGGCATGTCATCATAGTAGGCAGCTCGAGCCACCCAGCTCCCTGCCCTCTCCGGGGCCCACTCTTACCTCAGGCCCGAGGTGCCCGCGATGCTCCTGCTCTCGCAGCTGGCGCCGCTGGTCTCTCTCTCTCAACTCGGCTGGCATAGGTCAGAGGCCGCATGATATACGTCTGGACGAACTCCGCATAGTCGCCCTTGTCTACAAAGCGCTCATGGCTCCAGCCAATTGTGTAACTCATCATCTCCGCTAAGGTATACCTCTCAGTGTCCTCGCATGGATAGGAGGAGGTGCTGGAACCGGCTGCTCTGGCACGCCCAAGGTCTGCCGCAAGAAGCGCTCCGCATAGTACCAGGCACGGCAAACCGGGCCCTCTAATAAGACTCTGAATCGGGTAGTCTCCTGAGCGCTGCCATACCGCTCTTGAACTGCAATGGGCAACGAGGCCCACGGCTGCCAGGTGATCTACAAATAGCAGTAAATACAGTTTGTTATCTGTTATTTAAGGTACATTGCAAAGAAAAGCTAATAAACTGAAATGTTTGACATACCTCGGCTACAGTGATGGTGTCAAAGTAGCGGCGGAAGAACATGAAGGGCTCTTGCGGCCTCCGCTCGCATCTCACGTCAAAGCGATGGGAAAATGGGACCATGGGAGGCATCTCCTCGTCTGGTACTGGGGTAAGCCTAGGGAAGTAGGTATATACCCACAACTGCAAAGTGTAACAGAGCAGACATGAGTAGGCTTATCAGATAAAGCAGTATACAGACAAAAGCGGAAATCAGAGAACAGTGTGCAGTGTATTGTGCAATGTGCAGTGTGTGCAATGTGCAGTCAATGTAGAACATATAACGTGTGCGCAGTGTGTATGGTGTGCAGATAATGAAATGCAGAATTGAAAAGATAGGAAGGGAATGTGTACCTCCTAGGCTCGCCAATAGCTTCCAAGTAACTACCCGCTGAGGCGGGAAGATGAGCTCATGTACCCGTAAAGAGTGGCCAAGCCGACGCCACCCTAGTCGTAGCAACTGATCTGTGTCACATCCACAAGTGCGCTCAGTAGATAGAGGGCGACGGTGTTCACCCAGTCGGCGAAGACCGTGGTCCCCAGCAAGAACATAATGAAGCCACGAGCGTACTGCTCCTCCTCCTCCCGGGTAGCAGGTGCCTGGATCCGGAAATGATTCTCAAACCATGAGTATCGCACGAACCCTGCCCGAGCGAGAGGTGGCTGAGTGCTGAGCAAGTATAGCTGAGCGGCGTTCCACTCGTCCATGTTTGTATGAAAGGCGATCGGACCACCCCCCACTCCGATGCCTGTGAGCATGGAGAAGTCGAAAGGAGTCATCGTCATCTCCCCGGTGGAAGAAATGTGGAAGGAGTCGGTGGTGTCCCACCACCTGCAAGGAGGGGCCTACTCGCGGTGAGGCGCGAGAGTCCCATACAGAAGGTCCCAAAGCTGGCTCAGTCAACAATGCGACGGACCGCATCAGGCAGCTCCACGTACCAACCTCTGGCGGTAGTGTTCCCATACCCCTGGAAGGCATAGGAATCTCTCTGTGATCAAAACAAACAGTTGCAAAGTAGTGTTACAAATACAGTGTTGAATGCACTCAGAATTGATGCAAATGCAGCGTGTGTGCACGTGTTCAGATTCAAACGGATATCGGGTACGGGTGTGCTCGCAGTAAACTATAGCATGTGATGTATCAGTGTGTTTGAGTGGCTCAGTGGAAAATACAGCGTGTGTACACGTGTTCAGATTCAAACGGATATCGAGTGCGGGTGTGCTCGCAGTGAACTACAGCATGTGATGCATCAGTGTGTTTGAGTGGTCCAGTGGAAAATACAGCGTGTGTACACGTGTTCAGATTCAAACGGATATCGGGTGCGGGTGTGCTCGTAGTGAACTACAGCATGTGATGTATCAGTGTGTTTGTGTGGTTCAGTGGAAAATACAGCGTGTGTACACGTGTTCAAATTCAAACATGTATCGGGTGCAGGTGTGCTCGCAGTGAACTACAGCATGCGATGTATTAGTGTGTCTGAGTTAAGTAGTTAAAGAACAGAATCGCTATTGCAGTTATGTGTTCCACATTGCAGAAAATAAAATAGGGAAGAGTGTACCTCAGAAACGCCATAGGATAGATGCGACCCTGGCTCGCGCAACAGAAGCTCCAGTGGCACGCGCCGCTCATAGCTCCTGAAGTGATGGAGGCTGTCAGGAGGAAGCACGTGTATCGCCGGCCTGTAGGCCGTCGGATCGAACGGCCGGATGTGAAGAGGCAGGAGCTTGGCCTCAGGGTCCATGTCCAACTCCGAGGGAGCCTTACCACCTAGAATGTTGTCTGCCATCTCAAGAATAGTGTCAAAATGGCCGAAAGTGTGAGAACTGGGCAAGAATGTGAAAAGTTAACCCAAAAGTCAACCCCGTGAGGGTGAAAAATGGGCAGAAAGGTCAGAATCTGAAAAAGGCACAAAGATCGAGATAAACTCAGGGGAAACAAAGCCCTAGTGGTTGAAATTGAGAAAAGTACACCGAAACTGAGATTTGTTCGGTTCAGAATGTGCGAAACAAGGGGGTTTTCGCGAATCGAACGACGAAAAGGGCGCTAAAACACTATAAAAACTCCGACCGAGGCTTGGAAAATCACCTAGAGAGAGAGGGGGAGGTTTTCAAGCTTGTGAGAAGTGAAAATATGGGGTTTGGAACCCCATATTTAAAGACTTGTGGCCAAAGGACAAAACTGCCCCGATACAGCAATTTTTGGCTGGTCGGCCAAATTGTTAGCCGGTCGGCCAAATATTTGGCTGGTGACCCTATTTCGTGGCCGATTGATGGCCGGTGGTCTTCCCCGGTGGCCGGTGCATCTCCTACACCCTTGGTTGGGTCAATTATGCGGTTATGGACCTTCATTACTCAAGATAGTGCAAGAAAGTGCATTTTCAAAGCTTAACCGGTCTCCGTGTTGACCTCGAGCCGTGTCTTCTGTGTGTGGCACTTGATACGTACGAGGTGTATCCTTTTTTTTCGTATCCTTTTCTCTCTTGAGGAATTCAGAAATTGCTTTGCATGCGTTGCATTACAACATTTTGTTATGAGCACGTGTTGGTTATACATCATTTCGCTCGCGTTGCTTTACACATTTTGTGCATTGTCGCGCACGCCATACTTGTATTATTATGCACATTCTTTAGGTCGCATCGTCATGCGCACCTCACATGCATTGTCGTGCATTTTCCTTATCTCGCATTGTCATGCGCACCTTACATGCATTGTCATGCATGTTCCTTGTCACGCATTGTCATGCATCTCCTTATCTCGCATTGTCATGCACATTTCATTCGCATTGTCATGCGCATTTCATTCGCATTGTCATGCATTCCCTTAAACATGCATTGTCGTGCATTTCCTTACTTTGCATTGTCATGCAGTTCCTTATCACGCATCGCCATGCGCACCTTACATGCATTGTCATGCATCTTCCTTATCTCGCATTGTCATGCGCACCTCACATGCATTGTCGTGCATTTTCCTTATCTCACATTGTCATGTGCACCTCATTTGCATTGTCATGCATGTTCCTTGTCATGTATTGTCATGCACCCCTTACATGCATTGTCATGCATCTTCCTTATCTCGCATTTGTCATGCGCATTTCATTTGCATTATCATGCGCCCCTTACATGCATTGTCGTGCATTTCCTTACTTTGCATTGTCATGCAGTTCCTTATCACGCATCGTCATGCGCACCTTACATGCATTGTCATGCATTTTTCTTATCTTGCATTGTCATGTGCACCTCACATGCATTGTCATGCATTTTCCTTATCACACATTGTCATGCGCACCTCACATGCATTGTCACGCACGTTCCTTGTCATGCATTGTCATGTGCACCTCATTTGCATTGTCATGCATGTTTCTTGTCCATGCATTGTCATGTGTGTCTCATTTGCATTGTCGTGCATCCCAATAGTATGCATTGTCATGCATTTCAATAAATCATGCAGTGTCATGCATTTCAATTACACGCATTGTCATGCATCTTTCATCTACATTTCAGTTCATGCATTGTCGTGCATTTCAGTTCATGCATTGTCATGCGTGCCTCATTTGCATTGTCATGCATTCCAATAGTTTGCATTATCATGCATTTCAGTTTATGCATTATCATGCATGTCTCATTCGCATTGTTATGCGTTTCAATAATTCGCATTGTCATGCATTTCAATAACTTGCATTGTCATGCATCTTTTGTTTGCATTGTCATGCATTTCGAACAACTCGCATTGTCATGCATCTTCCATTTGCATTATCATGCATGTCAATCTCTCGCATTGTTGCACATTTCATGTGCATTGTCTTGCACCCCTCTAACTTGCATTGTTTTGCACGTTCCTTCTCCGAAACACCGGGATACGTCCCTATGTCGCCCCCTCCCTTTTTCTTATTTGTGGGAACACCGGGATATGTCCCTATGTTTCCCTTTCTTTGGATAAGAGCATTTGGAACATGTTCCGATATCTAACTTCTCTCCACTCGCGTGCCACGTGTGGACGTATCTAACTTTTCTCCACTCACGTGCCATGTGTGGACGTATCTAACTTTTCTCCACTCGCGTGCCGCGTTTGAACATAACTCTAACTTTTCTCCACTCGCGTGCCGCGTGTGGACGTATCTAACTTTTCTCCACTCGCGTGCCGCGTGTGGACGTCTCTAACTTTTTCTCCACTCGCGTGCCGCGTGTGGACGTCTCTAACTTTTTCTCCACTCGCGTGCCACGTGTGGACGTAACTCTAACTTTTCTCCACTCACGTGCCGCGTGTGGACATATCTAACTTTTTTCTACTCGCGTGCCGCGTGTGGACGTAACTCTAACTTTTCTCCACTCGCGTGCCGCATGTGGACGTAACTAACCCTTACTAACCCCTTTCTTCCCTTTTCGCATTGTTACACACATTGCATGCGTTTTCGCGTGTGCTTTACTTACATGTGTTTGTGCGCCTTTCTCCCATTTTCGCACTGCTATATACATTGCTTGCATTAGCGCGCATGCTTTACTTACATGTGTACATTTTATTCCTTACTTTACACATTGCTTGCGTTGTCGCGCATGCTTTACTTACATGTGTTCATGCTTATCTTCACAATTGCCTTACACATTGCATGCGTTTCCGCGTGTGCTTTACTTACATATGTACATTTTATTCTTTGCTTTACACATTGCATGCGTCTCCGCACGTGCTTTACTTACATGTGTATACTTTTTCTAACCTTCACACATTGTATACGTTGTCGCGTATGCTCTACTTACATGTGTTTGTGCCTTCATAGCATTGTTATGCTTGCTTCAAATCGCATTGTTATGCACACACTCGGGTTGTGTTGTCATGCACCCCTTCCACTCGCATTGTTATGCACACTTCACTTGCGTATGCACTTCTCACTGGCATTGCTATGCATGTTTCTAACAATATTGTACCTGTTAAGTTTTCTTTCTTTTTCAGGCACGATATTGTATGTACAGTTCATTTGAAGCTGGCGCGACCAGATGAACCGCACAGGTACGATATTGTATGCACGGTTCATTTAAAGCTGGCACGACCAAACGAACCGCACAGGTATTGTATTCTCCGCGTGAGACGTGGCGAGAATTGAATAATTCTCTTACATTCTTTCTGCACGTAATGTGGTTAGATTTGTATCCGCCTGCTTAAACTGTTGCATTTATTGTATGTATTTGCTTCATTATAGCTCTCTTTGCATGATCATAATTTATGTTTGACGTCATGCATGTTCTTTGCATCTTGCCCCTGCCTACGGGCACATATCCTACTAGCTTGTATGCTTTGTCTAAGTCTTCGGCCTTGTCAAAAATGGGTCGTCTCTAGGCTTTGACATTCACTCCCGTCATTGTTATAACTTTCGATTTTTGTCAAAGAGGGGTAACTGTAGACACCCCATTTTTGACCGTCCTCAAGACTTGGACGTCATCGTTTGAATACTCGATGTGTAATAACCCGACCCTCATATCTGTTTCTAGTATATTTTCGATCTGTTATTCTGTGCATTTACTTGCTTTTCTGTGAAAAGTGATTTATATCTGTGGCATTTTTATTATTGTATTTGGAACCTCCCTATTTTATTTTGGGCTATTGATTGTGGTGGTAATATGATGGTAAAGTAAGATTGGATCAAAAACTTTAATTTGAATAATTCGTTTTCGACCAACCGTCACTCTTTTGCCCTTTTCTTGTTCCACACTTGGAATTTGGATGTGAGGTTAGAACCATTGGAAATCTTATTTTCGGGGATTCAATTTGGGCACAAGAATGACCTAAAACGGAGTCCGGATGAGAGAGTTACGCCTGTTTGAAGTTTTCATATCTGTGCTGGAAGCAGAACCGCACGTGCGAGAAATGCGGCGCACGTGCGGCGATGTGCGGGGCAGCAGCTCAAAAACGTGATTTTTGAGTCATTTCTTAGATTTTCTTTTCCTCTCTTCTTCTTCCCTCTTCCATGTCCGAAACCCTAGCTCCCAAAACCTTGATTTCCTCCACTATTCTCAACAAATTAACCATGAATCTTGCATCAAGGATGGAGAATAAGAGGAGATCACCACTTTCTACCGAATGGAATTTCAAAATTTTTGAGGTATGTTGGGGTTCTATTATGGGGTTTAGAGTATGGGTTATGGGTTATGGACCTAGGGTGCCTAATAAATGAGAAGATTTGCAATCAAAAGTAATGGGTTAAGAAGATTCAAAATTGTATTTGAAATTTGTAGATTTCTTAGAAACCCTAGGTTGATTTTTGATGATAATCCATGATTTGGCCCAAATTGATAGTTGAATCATGAAAGTGGTAAGTTGAATTAGATGTGTTCAAGTTTAATTGGAATTTGGTTATGTTTGAAAATTATGTTTAAATTTTGCGATTGAACTTTGTTAAATGCATTGTAAATTATGTTTTAATAAAAGGGAAATTGGGGAGAAAGAAGAAGAAGCTTCCAAGGAAGAAGATTGGGAAATTAAAGGGGTTATAAAGATTTTAATGGAGGGTATGTGTAATTCATTCTTAATGGTTCCTCTCTTTGATAACTAAGTAGAAAGTTCTTTATGTTATACAAGTTAGGGTTTATGTTATGGAACAAATATGTGGTGAATGATTAATTAGAATCACGTTTTTGAAGTTTGATTGTGTAGCTAAATGATCATGTGTGTATATATAGCTATGTGTGAGAAGATAGGAATGTTATGAAGTTAAGTTGTGTTTGTGAGTTAAGATCAAAAGTCCAAATTGTATGAAGATTGATCTATGTTATAGCTCCTATTTACATGATTTTGAACCATGTTTCATCAATTAAAAGAACCTATTTTGAGCCTTGAAAAATGTATCAAAAATTGGGTTTTTCTGCATTTTCGGACTGCTTTCTGCCAGAATCGCCGCACGTGCGGGGATCACTGCCGCACGTGCGGAAGGCC